>SNQJ01S0000561.1:289803-314939 GCA_010110895.2 Picea sitchensis
ATGAGCTTTGCTTATTCTACTTTGTGCCTGGGCTCCCTTATGGCTATGGCCCTTAAGCATAGAATAAATAAATAAATGATTCTAAGGAGTAAAGCACGAGGATTAGGCGACCAACGAAACAAGAGTTTTGAGGCAAGATATATTTATAGACAATTCCTTGATTCATTAAGAGCTAGAGTAATAAAGGATTCATTAAGAGCTAGAGTAAGGAAGCAATACCAACATAAGGAGCTAGACTTGTTCTACTGATTTCCTCTACTTGTTCTTTCTACTTAGTCATCATCGGGTAATGAACCTGTGGTAGAAGGTAGAGTCGACCAAGAGAAGGATGGGCTTTATCCTCTCAACTTGTGCCGTGCTCCAACCCTCCGAGTGTACTTACCCAACATTCTTTCATTGGATCCAAGGCAAGGGCTCCCACTACACACCATAGGGGGTCATCCCTTCCTAACAAACACGGGATCTAGACAGACAGACATCTGATCTTTCACCGATCGGATGATGGGATTGAATGCTGACACAGAACACCCCGCAACAACCCCGACGTGGTTCATAAAGAATGTTCCCATAAAAGCATTTTCGCCGCAGAGGGAGCTCTTAGGAGAAAAAGTCATTTTCGCCGCAGCTACCTCACTTACAAACAGAGCCCTGGGAACCGGCTTAAACTCTCTCACCCTCCCTCCCTTGTGGCGCCCCATCCACCCCACATGGGCTCGCTCCGCTACATTGGGTCGCCTCAGTCGATTAGGATTGGGATTAGCTTTGCTTAAGTACTTAATTACTTCATACTGCCCACAATATCAACAAATCTCGTAGTATTCATTCACTATGTTACTTGGAAATATAGTGGGAGGCAGGGTTGGGTTAGGAGCTGCAACCTTGACCCTCAACGAGCTTTCAGCTTCCAGCGAATGTATTCCCTCCTCACTATCGTTCGGTCACTAGCTGTACCTCTCACTTCGTTCGCCGGTCTTACCTGAGCTAGCTAGCTAGATTGAGGGGAAGAAGGGCTTTCCATCCATAAAGCCGGACTTATTTCCTTGGCTTGCACCAACGAAAATTGTCTGTGAAGCCAGGAAGCCCGATTCAATGCATACTTAATAAGGGAAGGATGCCTGGGAAAGTATAGATCTGCCTTCTTACCACTTGAGGAATTCATCGCGTCGGTACTTACTGCTATAGACTTCTCTTCTCGGTTCTCTTGTAGGGACATGCTTACAGACCAAATAGATACTTTTAGGAATGAATTCAGACTCCATTGCAGGAATTTGATGCACCTCTTCGGAACCTTTCTAACAAGGCTTAAGCTGCGGTGGTCTCCTACCTACCAGCTTTGAACCTGGGGATGTAGTGGAAAAGAATCATGGGGCATAAATTCAGCTAAAGCTCCTATTCCTTCTATTCCCGATTGGCCATCGTCCCGAATAAAGAGCATTGATAATACAACCTCACATCCATCTGGAAGGGGAGGAGAAAAGAGGAAGGCTTTACTCACGAAATGGAATCGAAGGCTTTACTGAATGACTGAAAGGAAGCATGGTCCTGCTTCTAAACGGGATCGTCTTTTGCACAATTTACTGAATTCACTGTTGAATCGACAGCTTCATTAACAACTTAAACGGCTTAATATGCTCGTTAATTCGGTCAATTATTTAATAAACTCTCTCTTCTATATAAGAATTTGCAGATCCACATGCCGGGTTCATAGATCAGTGGACAAATCTAAGTGAATCAGCCCCATTGTGATTCAAAACAGGAAGGGATTTGATGTCTTAAGCTGGTAGAGTTCAAGCCCTCTGAACTGGACTAGCTGATGAAGTGTCTAGCTAGCCCTCTGGACTGCTGCCCTATGGACACTTTCGTTCTCTCTCTTACTTGAAACCTATCTATTCCCTCCCGGGGGCACACCCCTTTATTTTTCTTTCCGAGGAGATAGAGGCGCTCAACCAACTCTCTTGGATACGTGAAAACAAAAACCTCGGTTGACTCGCCACAGCTGCACTCGTTTGCAAGCTCCATCTTCAATCAAGGGACAATTTGAATTGAATTTAAATTCCCCTATCCCCCCTTTCCCAATCTCTAACTGACAAAATACCTTATATAAGGACTTTCATGAAGTTCGGATGGACTTCGCCGTTCTTTCCCAACTAAAATATAGAAAAGGCTGTATCACATCCTACTTACTGTCACCTGTTGCAGATGAGGGACAATTAATCTTATTCTCTGCCTCCTGTTACCTGTTGCAGATGAATCTGCCTGC
Source organism: Picea sitchensis (assembly GCA_010110895.2). Lineage (NCBI taxonomy): Eukaryota > Viridiplantae > Streptophyta > Pinopsida > Pinales > Pinaceae > Picea > Picea sitchensis. The sequence goes on from SNQJ01S0000561.1 coordinate 292,064, forward strand.
TACGCTTTCATAAGCAAGCCCTGGAGCTGCGCTTTTTTGTGGAACGGTACCACTACTCATCCCAAGGGGGGGTTGTCTGGGCATATATCGCTGCTCCGGACGACCGAAAGGGGAAGAATAATTCTTCCCGGCAAATTACTTGAAAATTAGGGGAAGATCAATTCTTCCGGTTATGAAGTGAAATGGACAAAAGTCAAAGTAGGTATGGGGTATCGGGGTTCGGGAGTCTAGAGTGGGTAGCGGGCGCAGGGGGTAGCGGGTGCAGGTAGCGGTTCTTTCATGAAGTTCGTCTAAGAGACGTCGACAGATGAAAAAAACAGAGCCTCAAAGGCCTTTTCCGTGCCCGAACAAGAAATCCAGGAACACCAATACTGATCATGGCATAAACCATGCCTGGATACCCGCATACCGGTTTTCCGAAAGCCGGTTTACCTGGAATCTATTGATCCAGTCGAAAAAGCATCACCAATCGCAAGAGTAGTGGAAGCAGTAGTCGTTTCCATTGAGCCAGATGCAAAGCGAATCCCGGGTTCATCGACCAGCCAGCAGTAACGACCAGCCCCGGTTTAGTTCCTTCCGTCAAGCCGGTTCGGGTGCTTGCTTGGTCTCATTCCTTCACCCATACGTATCCTCTTTATTGGGCTTTCACAAAGGTTGGAAGCAAGTATGTCTTAAAGATGGTATAACTTCCCACCTGGCCCTCCTCACCCTTATGGGTGAGCAATAAATAACCTGTGAGATTATGGGCCCTCGTCCCATAAAGCATAAATCCGGTAGGGCTGAATTCCAAGTTGGCACCAGTGAAAAGAGAACGTACATCATTCGCAGCCAACCACTTCCCAAAGTCCTGATGAACTTGGACTCCTATATTAGCTAGTCCATCTCTACCTGGTACTCCCTATACAACTCGTCATCTTAACGCCAAGTAAGTCCGCCCAGTAACGACACCAAGTCACCACGCTAGAAATAACCTACACCAGGGGCTAGAACCATTCAGGGAGGAGGGGATATAATGAACCTATACTAATTAGTAGCTTAGGTTTTTCATTAATATTGGATTCTCTTTGTAGGTATGATTGACATATATCTTTTCTATTTTCGTGAAAATGCAACCCCGGAAGTCAAGGAACGCTGAGAGATAAAATTGATAACCAGAATATGTCTCTGTTTAATGTTTTCCTTATTATACCTGTCGATAGGCATGGTATATAGTGTTGAGTTAGGTTTTATTTTCTATTAGTTCATGGTTGAACATAAAATATACACCTCTTTATCTAAAGTTTTAAAAAATAATGATTACTTTTAAATTTTAAATCTCATTTATCTAATATTTTATTGGCCAAAAACTTTGAAGTCTTATTGCTGCCTTCACTTCTCCCAATGTTATTGTAATAAATATTTCTGCCATCTACTCATTTTATGCCTACTCCTTCTCTCCCTATCTCCTTAAACAATACTTTCATTATTATATTAGGCAGGTATATGCTACCTAGTAGCCTTGTTTTAGAATCAATTCCCCTATTAGGTGTCTAACGGACAAACACTCCCCTTCCTTTTCTTAATGTTTTCCTTATTTGAGAATGAAAGAAACGGGGTAGATGCTTTTGTCAGGTTTTGCTCGAATAGATGCTTTTGTCATGTGGTCATAAGTACAACATTGTGGCTATCAACTATTTCACCAAATGGGCAGAGGCCACACTGACATATAACAATACCACTGCCACTATGGCGTGTTTATTTTTCAAGTGAAATGTTTTCGAAACCGTATCAATACTTAATAATGGAAAGATTTGGCAAAAATATGTAGAATCGTCTTTCCTCAAAAATAGATGTAACATCCTATATATCTATATAGAAATAACCCTCGAGCTCCTAGCTTTGCGTTATTCACACGGGGGGAACCCCAACATACAACGTATATGATCGATTCGATCAAGAGGTACTGCCCCCAGGAGGACTTTATAAAGGGCTTAATTTATTGATTGATTTGTCTCGATAAAGCTTGATTGAAGGTTTACAGTAATCGTGTAGTTTCACCAATTATCTTTATAAGTGATCATGTTTAAAATGATTATGTACTTTCACCAATCTTCTTTTGATCAGGCAAGGAAGGAGGGTGGTTCCTGGTTCGGGACAGTTCGTTCTGACTGAGGGTGGGTAAGGCCCTGGACCTGACTGAGCTCAGGTAGATAGGGTCCTGGTGGAAGGGTATGAGTGGGTGGGTTCTGTCTGGCTGTCTGGCTGGCTGAATGGGCAATGGGAAACGTCTGTCTGGCTAGCTGGCTGACAACGGCTGATTGTCTGGTTGGTTGGCTGAATGGGTAATGTCTGGCTGGCTTTCATCTTTCATTTCCTGCTCAGATTCCTTATGACTAGTGGGAAATATACTGATTAAAGGACGTGATACCTTGATACGAGACCGATTGAATCCCCGTTCTACCCTATTGGGTATGTAGAGGCCCAGTGGATCCTTTGGCATCACTTGCGGAGGCAAGGGAAAAGTGTGCAAGAGTACACCACTAAGTTAAGAAAAATGGCGATTATGTTGGGTACCTCTCTTAAGAACCCAAATTTACTCCTCAACTATCTAGGGGAAGAGGAAAATATGGAGCTAAGAGCGGAGTTGTAGAGATGTAAGGAAGAGCTGCTCATGAAGGCATAGAGAATGGATGATTTGGAAGCTATCGGTTCTAAGATGTGAAATATATTAAATGAAATGATGTACTCCAGAGATAGTCCCTCTCATTTCCAAGTTTCAGTGCATAGCTCAGCATGGCAAAAGGGATCTGTATCACTTTTGTATAATTAAATGTCTACACTCTGCTTACACTTTTCGTAAGGAACATCATTGCAAGTTTAATGATTTATTATCCAGGAGGTATGAAGTCGAATTCGGGACTTAGTTAGTCATGATACTGAGACTATTGAGTTCTATACCCCGGTAGACCTCCGGTTAAGGACTTACCCGTCTTGAGGTATAACGGCTAAAGACCTTGTAATGTATCCATGCCTTTTTTGGGTGTCGCAGTTACAAGGTTGTGCTTCGGCAAATGCTACCAAAGGGGGTCGGGCAGATACTATGGCTTTCTATAACTGTTGGGTCCAGCAACACCTATCAGCAGTGGCGCGTGAACCACACCACAGCAGCACCCTTCAACAGCGGGTACGCGGGGCACCCTTCAACACTGCGATCTAGCACAGGGACCAACAGCTCGTACGGGCTTCACAGATTTATCGATAGCATAACCACATCATTACTCTCCCGAAAGATATGGGCCTACATGTGTGCGTTTTAGATAAAGACTTTTCTATATCCAGAATCCAGATTCAGATCTTTGTGAGCGAGATCCAGATTCTTAAGATCGTGATTGATATCCAGTTCGTGAAAGCCTTTCCTGGAGGAAAGATCCTTGACAAGAGGGTAGGTCCAAAGACGACTTAACTAAACCTACTCATAGTCATTTTGAGCATCCCATCGGGCCAGGGTACATGGGAGACTTTAGATCTCCCCGACAGAATACAAACCGTTGCTCTATCTAGAACATGGAGTACTTGTACTATACCCCCTATCTTGATTAGAACATCAAAGATGAGCAACACTCGACTACTCTACTAGCCTTTATCATCACTCTCACCCATATGAATGGGTTCGCGTGCTTCACACCCTAATAAACTAGAGGACACAGTGTTACTGGGAAACTTATTTCCTGTTCAATTAGCTGATTCCATCTACTAAGTTTTCGGAGTTCTTTCGGAGCTGACCTTTATTTTTGTATTTGATATGTATTAATGAGCCATACTAATACACGCGGGGGAAAGGGACGAAGATGATGCTATATGCTAGGTGCGTCAGTGTATCTGAATATGCAATCTGACTATAAAAGAGCTAATAGTAATACTCGACTAAGTTACACAGACTCAAGTTAGTAGTTCTACTCGGGAGCTAATAGGTACTGACTGTCTAGTAGTTCTTTCTGAACTAAAGGAAATTCCCTCCCTTTATAAGACAAAATTAGGGTTAGGGTTTCCTGGAAAATTCTGTTTCTGAAACTTATTTTGTAACTGTTTTCAAACAGATGTTTGAACCGCTTCATGGGCCAGCTGCTTGTCCAAAAAACTGTCACATCAAAACTGTTATCCAGTAGGCTATAAGAGGGGTAGGTTATCCAGAGGGGTAGGTTATCCCATTGCGTTACATCGATCTTTCCCATCCAGGCAGAAGGGATAGGACGGTTTCAACATTCAGGAAACATCTTCGAATTGGGAGGGCGATCCCACGAACCGTACCCCAAACAGACACGGGTGAACAAGTAGAGTATACTAGGGTGGGCGCTTTAGAGAACCATGTTGAAGGAACGAATCAAAATGACCCCGTAACTTCGGGAGATCAAAGCAGTCAGGCGGTATAAGCATTCAGGAAGGTGGCAAGTTCGATCGAAGGCAGAGAGAAGATCTCATCAGGCAGGAAGGGATTACACGAGGTTTTACTGGAGTGCTTCAACTCATTTGACATCGTAATAGGAATACAATAACTCGAATACACGACATCTATCATAAACTACAAATATGAGGACAGGTGAAATGGAGAAAGATAAAGATTGAGGGCTGTCTAGAGGAAGAGCTACAAGAGGAGCTAGACAATGTACTATGTTTCTGCCTAGAAAACACCCGGAGCTACTAATGCTTCCTCATATATGCAGCAGGGAAAGGGGAAGACTGCGGGAAACCGTCATTTCTTATATCTATTTTGGCCTTGAAAGAGGGATCATTCTAAAATAAGGAAAACATTAAGGAAGGGGAATGTTTGTCCATGAGACGCCTATTAAGGAAATTCAGGAATTGTCCGGGATTGTCCACGATCTATACCCCTTATGGAGTGTGAAGTTGCCATTGACAACAAAGCAACACAAATAATACTTGCATGTTTTAACGTGTTTAAAGATGGAAAGAATTATTGACTATGTTTGGTTACTATTGAAGTCCAAACTCATGCATTGATTCTCCATAGTTGAATAACTAGAATGAAAACTCAAGTTAAAGGAGAATTTTCTTTTAGAGTTTTAAAATGAGCTTTGAGGAATGCATAAGAAATATATATGTGTGGCCAAACAAAGTCGATTATAAGGAATTCAACTCGGAATTAAATCTTACTTTATATTATAATATAATCTACAAATTTTAAATACATGTATTAATCTTTATAATTAATAATGACTAAAACATCAAATTTAATGGTTTTTGTTTTTTTAAATAGAAGTATTAGTTTCAAATAATAAATATACATTTTCATGAATAAACACATTTTTTTAATTAAAAAAATACATTAAATTCTTTAATGTAATCTTTATAATTAATAATAACTAAAACATCAAATTTAATGGTTTTGTTTTTGTAAATAGAAGTATTAGTTTTAAATAACGAATAAACATACATTTTAATGAATAAACACATTTCTTTTAATTAAAAAATTACATTAAATTCTTTATATATATTATTCATTGAAAAAATATTATAAACACATTTCTTTAATTAAAAAATTACATTAAATTCTTTATATATATTATTCATTGAAAAATATTATTTAAAATTTATATATATATATATATATATATATATATATATATATATATATATATATATAATTTCATTATACACATGGAATATAAACTCTATACAGGGGATATAAAAAGGATCAAGGATGTTATATATATATAGTCACTCCATTATTCTCTTACATTTACATATCTATGATTTACATATCTATGCCAGATGGAAAATCAATTTGTTCCATAAATTATTTTTAATTTCACGTTAAAAATACTTTTTTTCTTTTTTTCTTTCATTCTTGTAACTTTATATACTTTATATATCTATATTGAAACTTTACAATATCTAAATTCATTTACAAATTTTTCCCTTATTGTTTTTAGTGAAATATCTATATTATTTTTTATTTTATTTTAATAATTATTAAAATATGACCAAAACTTTTTATTCACAAGAAAACTCTGGCATGACAGACACGTAAATGTGGTCAAGAATGAATATCTCGAAGTCATACATATAGGGAATAGCCAGTACATCACTCTTGGAACTTCACATATCTAACCGAAGACTTTACAATCTTGAATTACCGCCTCAACTTTGCAACGTTCACTTCCCCTGAGGTCAGACTTAACTGAACCTAAAGACGGAAAGGCCAACTGTCTATGCTTGTCGTCATTTGATTTTCTCGTTTTCCCCGGCACACCCATGAGCCCTGTTTGAGTTTCCTGGCTGCCAAAGAAAGCAGAAATCGTCTTCCAGCCTAAATATAAGGTGGGTCGTTGCTATTAGCCCTCCATTCCTCTGCAAAAATCGCCATTGAATAAGCAATTTTTTTGCCTGTCTAAGTTCTTCATTAGTTCCATTAGTTGAAGCTCTGTTTGAGACCGCCAATGATCACAATGCAGAAATCCCACCTGTGGAAAACCCTGAGAAACTTGAGAAAGCGGTCTATGGGGTACAAGGAGATTGCCCTCTCCCCTTCTTCTTCAGCGAAGAAACGGAACAGAAGAAGAAATGCAGTGACCGTTGTGGTGGGAAAAGAGAAGAAGATCTTCACGGTGGAGCCTCAGATTCTGGACTCTGGATTATTTCAGCCCCTCGTGGAGAAGGCTACTGTTGGTAGGATTGCTTGGGAGGCTAATAGCAGAAAAAGTCCATGTGTGGACTGCGTTTTCTTGGACTGTGATGCCATCCTCTTCGAGCATATGCTTTGGCTGGTACACAACGATGACCCATCTCTCCGTTATCTCAATCTGGATATGCTCATGGAGTTTTATGCCCAATAAGACTTCATCATCCATCTCCTGATTACGTTCACTTTCTTTTCAATATGAGAAATAACTTTGCTGGAATGCAATTTAGTGTTGTTATGAAAAACAAAAATCATAGATGAGATCTCTTTTACCATATTATTTTTCATTCAATTTTATGTAGAGGCTCTCCGATGGTCGGAATATGATTATTATCTTCTTAGCTATAATAGATTGGTGTAGGATAATTGCAAGTATTTTCTGTACAAAACCCTATGCTTCCAGAAGGAATCCATGGTTTTATCAATTGGGGTGACAAAAGGGCCCGATTCCAAAAATGGGTCCAGTGGAATTGAGCCCATGATGGCTAAATGGAGTTTGGGTTCTATAAAAACTCCCGTTCTCCATATGGGCACATTCTCCAGTTATTTGGGTTCATAGCTGGGTCCTAAGAGGGCCCTGATCTCAAAACTTAAGTACTGGTGCTGTCAGAATAATGCTCTGTGAGGATGGATGAATCCCATGGGTTTTTATGGGTCCATGGAATTGGGCCCATTATGGCTATATGGAGTTTGAGTTCTATGAAAGCTCCTGTTGTCCCATGGGAACATTCTCCAGTCAGTTGGGTTCATAGCTGGGTCCTAGGAGGGCCCTGATCTCAAAGCTTAAGTACTGGTGCGGTCAGAATAGGGCTATGTGAATTGGGCTCATTATGGCTATATGGAGTTTGAGTTCTATGAAAGCTCCTGTTGTCCCATGGGAACATTCTCCAGTCAGTTGGGTTCATAGCTGGGTCCTGCCCTGATCTCAAAGCTTAAGTACTGGTGCGGTCAGAATGGGGCTATGTGAGGATGGATGAATCCCATGGGTTTTTATGGGTTCATGGAATTGGGCCCATTATGGCTAAATGGAGTTTGGGTTCTATGAAAGCTCCTGTTGTCCTATGGGAACATTCTCCAGTCAGTTGGGTTCATAGCTGGGTCCTAGGAGGGCCCTGATCTCAAAGCTTAAGTACTGGTGTGGTCAGAATGGGGCTCTGTGAGGATGGATGAATCTCATGGGACCCGGGGCATTGGCTCCCAAAAGGGTTATTATGGCCTCCCAAAAGGATTTGATGGCCTCCCAAAGTCATTTAGTCTGTTTTTAAATCAGAGTATTGTACTCTATTTTAATAGGGTATATTGGCATTAGGGAAATGGAGCTGCACGGATTATGTTCCTGATTCTCTTAGATGAGATTTAAACTTGTCTCTGCCATTTTAGGAGGATATCATGTGAAGAATCATGCTTCTATTTTAGTTTTCTTCCTTCCTGTTTTTATATCAGTATGTAAACGATGCTACCCCAAGTAATAAACAGTTTCTTCCTTCCTGTTCTTATATCAGTGCTACTCTCAAACAATAAACAATTTATTCCTTCCTGTTCTTATATCAGTATGTAAACGATGCTACCCTCAATTAATAAACAAGAACCCATTTACAGAGTTCCATTGCCAAAAATCCATGTTATCATATATTCATTTTGTAACTGTTTAATCTGGAGGGACATTTGTTCTTTCTAGTGTCTCATCATGTTGAAGTTTTGCAAATATTCAGCATTTTTATGTTGACAGATTACTAATCTACGTGACTGAATTTTAAGGATGACAGAAAACTAAAAGTAATCTGGATGAAAAGAATTTCTGGAAGAGAACATTTCTCGTACTTGCTCTTGCTTGGCCTGAAACTCTTCATAGACTCTTGATGGACTATTAAGCGATTGAGATAAAACTCTTCATAGACTCTTGATGGACTATTAAGCGATTGAGATAAATTACATCTACAGAAGATAAATTAATGCTAATTTAGTATTACAAACAGGAAAATATGTAGATGTACTTGAGATGCTCTAAATTAAAAATGGTACAAAATAAATCAAGCTAAATTAATTTATTGATTGGATTTGCAATGAATGATGATGTATAGGCTTTTTGGCTCGTGATTATTACTTAATGTTTATAATAATCACACTTTTTAAATATTTCATTATTGAGTTTTAATTCATTGAAAAATTAATATATTAATTAAATTTTTAGTGAATGTTGATGGATATGTTCTATTTGTAATTGTGATTGTCATCTATATGAAAGTTGATGGATATGTTTTATTTGTGTTTGTGATTGTCATCTATATGAAAGTTGATGGATATGTTTTATTTGTGCTTGTGATTGTGATTGTTGTCTATTGTTTTATATGTTTTTTTAGCTTGTTATTGTCATTTACTTAATGTTTATAATAATTATAAGTTTTAAATATTTCATGATTAAGTTTTAATGTTTATAATAACCATAAGTTTTAAATATTTCAATTGGGTTTAGCTAGAGTGGTTTTGTCTTCACTCAAGGTCAATTCCCGCATGTGATATGTTGAGCTCTTAGATAAGTAAACTATAGAAAAAGCCTTCGTGTTCTGCAAAATGTACCATCCTCAAAATAAGGGGAAGTGCTAGGTGGGTTTCCCAATATACTAATTATTTTAGTAAGATAATGAAATTTTTTATTTGATTTAGGGTAAAATAATGAAAGATATTGTATACTATAACATTAATTATAATTCACACACACACACACACACACATATATATATATGGAAGTTTTAAGTTTTTGTCATGGGAAAATAATGAAAAACTAGATTTACCATCATTACAAATAAATAAATTAGAAAATAAGTTTATCCTTAATTTAAGACAATTGATTAAATTAATACTTTCACTTAGAAGTGAATATAAAAAGTTAATGAATATTTTTGGAACATGATTAATAACCCACTATCAATATAATTATTCATTATTTTATTACAAAGTAAGAAATGATATAAACATAAAATAAAATAAAACATTTGTTTTTAACGTACCCAAGGACAAGCTTAATTTGTTAACCATCTGTTTTGTATTTTCATGTACCTTGAATAACATCAATAAAAAAACCGGGAAGAATGGGAAGAGAGAATAACATCAATACAAAATTGGGAAGAGATAATAAGTTGATGGTGGTAATATTGTCATTGTACAGTTTTAGTTTGTAATATGAAAACAAGGAGTGCTTCTTCTATGTATGGATTAGTGAAAAACAATGGCAGAGCATAGATGCATGAGACAAAGGTAGTCTGCAGAGAAGCAAATGGCACCACTCGAAACCTAGGCACAAGTGCAACAAGATTGGTTGCTTGAAACTTGAATGGAAGAGGATGTAACTAGATGATTTATTTGTTCTTGGAGAAGTAAATGGCACCATTGAGAATCTAACACATATAACAATATCAGTTTCCCAAAACGTTGATGAGGTAGGAGGTAATCAGATGGTTATAGGCCAAAGTATTCCAACAATTAAGTTTATTGAGCCTTCCATAAGTTTTAAATATTTTATTATTGAGTTTTAATTTATTGAAAAATTAAGTGTCAATTGAGTTTATTTTGAGTGGTTTGGACTGGGGTGTTGTGCCCCACCCAAGTTGAATTCTGACATGTGATATGTTGAGCTCTTAAATGAGAAAGCTATAAAAAAAGTCTCACTTTCAAAGTTAAAAAAAAAAAAAAAAAATTACTGAAAAATTAATATGTTATCTGAATTTGTAATGAATGGTGATGGGTAGGTTTTATTTGTGGGATTGTTATTTATGTGATCAATATAATAATTATTTTATTATATTGAGTTTTGAGTTAAAGTAAGATAATGAAATATTTTATTTCATTTAGTGTAAAATAATGAAAGAAATTGTATACTATAACATTAATTATAATTCTCACATATATATGAAAGTCTTAAGTTTTTGTAAGTCTTAAGTTTTTGTCATTGGCTTTTGATTAATAGTAAAATAATGAAAAACTCCATTTACCATCATCACAAATAAATAAATTAGAAAATAAGTTTATGTTAGTTTAAGAAAATTGATTAAATTAATGTAGACGTGAATATAAAAAGTTAATGAATATTTTTGGAACATGATTAATAACCAAGTATCAATATAATTATTCATTACTTTATTACAAAGTAAGAAATGATAAACATTTGTTTTTAACATACCAGGACAAGATTAATTTGTTAACCATTTCTTTTGTATTTTCATGTACCTTGAATAACATCAATAAAAAAAAATGGGAAGAGAGAATAACATCGATAAAAAAATGGGAAGAGAGAATAACATCAATACAAAATTGGGAAGAGATAATAAGTTGATGGTGGTAATATTGTCATTGTACTTTGTAATATGAAAACAACTAGTGCTTCTTCTATGTATGGATTAGTGAATAATAATGGAAAAGCATAGATACATGAGACAAAGGCAACAGAGAAGCAAATGGCACCACTCGAAACCTAGGCACACATTTCTTGGTTGCTTGAAACTTGAATGAAATCTAGGATGTAACTAGATGATTTATTTGTTCTTGGAGAAGTAAATGGTGTTGAAATAATGTAACTGCGAAGAGTATTCTTATTATTATTGTTATTTTATTCATAGGATTAATCCCCATTGTGGATTAATCACGTCGGTAATTGTATTAGGACCAAATCCCCTTTTGCGGATTGGTCAACGAACAATTGTAATAGGCAGAATAAGAAGTCGGCCCCAACAGTTATTATTGAGACCCGGAATTAAATTAAAGGTGGGTTTACCAACCCAGAGTGAGAGGTCGGCCATGCCAGTGAAAACCCTTCACACGTGCCAGTCTTGTATATATAGAGAGGCTAGCGCCTCACTTTATCACACAACACACTTGTTCATTCTTGTGAGGCAAGCTGCAACTTACCAGTGAGAGAGAAGGAGAAGAGTGGCGCATCTCTTGGAGAGGACTATATGTATTGGTTTGAGTTATCTCTTGAACATTGTATTATCAATTTATGATAAGGAAGTTTTTGCTGGGTTTTTTTCCCCTAGAGGGTTTCTTAGGATAAATGTTGTGTCTCTTGTGAATGTGTATTTCTCAATGATCTTGTTCTTATATTGCTCTTATCTATTGAAATGCAAAGAACCATAATAATGGCATAAACATTAACAAATGACACCATTGAGAACCTAACACATATAATAAGATCAATTTCCAAAAAACTTTGATGGGTAGGAGGTAATCAGATAGTTATAGGCCAAAGTATTCCAACAACAAAATTTAGAACAAAATAATCGAAACAACTTGTTGGAGACCAAATTGATCCCTTAGGGTGGGTTAGAGTTGATATCAACCTCAAATGCATGCATCATAGTTTGCAAGGGAAAAAATGACCTCACACTTTGTAAACAAGCATACATTTTAGAATCCCTTGTGGATTGATCTTAGAGAAGTCTAGTGGATCCCCTCATGGGAATTATTAGAGTATTTCTTCCATCAACAAGCATTTGGATGCATGTGAGTCAATTTCCAAGAATTCCTTGATCTTGTTGGAAGAAAAGAATGAACATTATATATGAGGGTGGCGAGGGAGAGGGAGGGTAGATATTAGGGAAGGTTTATTAAGTCTTCCATAAGTTTTAAATATTTCATTATTGAGTTTTAATTTATTGAAAAATTAAGTGTCAACTAGGTTTAGCTTGAGTGGTTTGTACTAGGGTGTTTCTCCCCCCACCCAAGTTCAATTCCCGCATGTGATATGTTGAGCTCTTAAATGAGAAAGCTATTGAAAAAGCCTCGATTTTCTACAAAATGTACCATCCTCAAAATGAGGGGAAGTGCTCGGGCTCTATTTCAAAGTAAAATAAAAATAAAAATATATATATGTTTTTGTCATTGGGTTTTGGTTCATAGTAAAATAATGAAAAACTCTATTTACCATCATTACGAATAAATAAATTAGCAAATAAGTTTATCCTTAGTTTAAGACAATTGATTACAGTAATGCTTGCTTTCACGTAGAAGTGAATATAAAAAGTTAATGAATATTTTTCGAACATGATTAATAACCAAGTATCAATTTAATTATTCATTACTTTATTACAAAGAAAGAAATGATATAAACGTAAAATAAAAAACATTTGTTTTTAATATACCCAAGGACAAGCTTAATTTGTTAACCATTTGTTTTATATTTTCATGTACCTTGAATAACATCAATAAAAACAAATGGGAAGAGAGAAAAACATCAATAAAAAATTGGGAAGAGAGAATAACATCAATACAAAATTTGGAAGAGATAATAAGTTGATTGTGGTAATATTTTCATTGTACAATTTTAGTTTGTAATATGAAAACAATGAGTGCTTCTTCTATGTATGGATTAGTGAATAGCAATGGGAGAGCATAGATGCATGAGACAAAGGTAGTCTGCAGAGAAGCAAATGACAACACTTAAAACCTAGGCACATGTGTAACAAGATTGGTTGCTTGAAACTTGAATGGAAGAGGATGTAACTAGATGATTTATTTGTTCTTGGAAAAGTAAATGGCAACATTGAGAACCTAACACATATAACAAGATCAGTTTCCCAAAACTATGATGAGGTAGGAGGTAATCAAATAATTATAGGCCAAAGTATTCTGACAACAAAATTTAGAACAAAATAATCAAAAGGCCTTGTTGGATACCAAATTGATCCCTCAGGGTGGGTTAGAGTTGATATCAACCTCAAATGCATGCATCATAGTTTGCAAGGGAAAAAATGACCTCACACTTTGTAAACAAGCATACATTTTAGAATCACTGGTGGATTGATCTTAGAAAAGTCTAGTGGATCCCCTCATGGGAATGATTAGAGTGTTTCTTCCATCAACAAGCATTTGGATGCATGTGAGCCTATTTCCAAGAATTCCTTGACCTTGTTGGAAGAAAAGAATGAACATTATATATGAGGGTGGCAGTGGAGGGCGAGGGTAGATATTAGGGAAGGTTTATTAAGCCTTCCATAAGTTTTAAATATTTCATTATTGAGTTTTAATTTATTGAAAAATTAAGTGTCAATTGGGTTTAGCTTGAGTGGTTTGTACTGGGGTGTTTCCCCCCCACCCAAGTTCAATTCCAGCATGTGATATGTTGAGCTCTTAAATGAGAAAGCTATCGAAAAAGCCTCGGTTTTCTACAAAATGTACCATCCTCAAAAAGAGGGGAAGTGCTCGGGCTCTTTTTCAAAGTTAAAAAAAAATTATTGAAAAATTAATATGTTATTTGAGTTAAAGTAAGATAATGAAATTTTTTATTTCATTTAGGGTAAAATAATGAAAGATATTGTATACTATAACATTAATTATAATTCTCACATATATATATGAAAGTTTTAAGTTTTTGTCATTGGGTTTTGATTCATAGTAAAATAATGAAAAACTCTATTTACCATCCTTACAAATAAATAAATTAGAAAATAAGTTTATCCTTAGTTTAAGACAATTGATTAAATTAATGCTTTCATGTAGAAGTGAATATAAAAAGTTAATGAATATTTTTGGAACATGATTAATAACCAAGTATCAATATAATTATTCATTACTTTATTACAAAGTAAGAAATGATATAAACATAAAATAAAAATCATTTGTTTTTAACATACCCAATGACAAGCTTAATTTGTTAACCATTTGTTTTGTATTTTCATGTAAGTTGAATAACATCAATAAAAAAAATGGGAAGAGAGAATAACATCAATAAAAAATTGGGAAGAGAGAATAACATCAATACAAAATTGGGAAGAGATAATAAGTTGATGGTTGTAATATTGTCATTGTACAGTTTTAGTTTGTAATATGAAAACAACGAGTGCTTCTTCTATGTATGGATTAGTGAATAACAATGGGAGAGCATAGATGCATGAGACAAAGGTAGTCTGCAGCGAAGCAAATGGCAGCACTCGAAACCTAGGCACACATGCAACAAGATTGGTTGCTTGAAACTTGAATGGAAGATGATGTAACTAGATGATTTATTTGTTCTTGGAGAAGTAAATGGCACCATCGAGAACTTAACACATATAACAAGATCAGTTTCCCAAAACTATGATGAGGTAGGAGGTAATCAGATAGGTATAGGCCAAAGTATTCCGACAACAAAATTTAGAACAAAATAATCAAAAGGCCTTGTTGGAGACCAAATTGATCCCTTAGGTGGGTTAGAGTTGTTATCAACCTCAAATGCATGCATCATAATTTGCAAGGGAAAAAATGACCTTACACTTTGTAAACAAGCATTCATTTTAGAATCCCTTGTGGATTGATCTTAGAGAAGTCTAGTGGATCCCCTCATGGGAATGATTAGAGTGTTTCTTCCATCAACAAGCATTTGGATGCATGTGAGCATATTTCCAAGAATTCCTTGACCTTGTTGGAAGAAAAGAATGGACATTATATATGAGGGTGGCGGTGGAGGGGGAGGGTAGATATTAGGGAAGGTTTATTAAGTCTTCCATAAGTTTTAAATATTTCATTATTGAGTTTTAATTTATTGAAAAATTAAGTGTCCACTGGGTTTAGCTTGAGTGGTTTCCCCCCACCCAAGTTCAATTCCCGCATGTGTTATGTTGATCTTTTAAATAAGAAAGCAATCGAAAAAGCCTTGGTTTTCTACAAAATGTACCATCCTCAAAATGAGGGGAAGTGTATGGGCTCTATTTCAAAGTAAAAAAAAAAAATATTGAAAAATTAATATGTTATTCGAGTTAAAGTAAGATAATGAATTTTTTTTATTTCATTTAGGGTAAAATAATGAAAGATATTGTATACTATAACATTAATTATAATTCTCACATATATATGAAAGTCTTAAGTTTTTGTCATTGGGTTTTGATTCATAGTAAAATAATGAAAAACTCGATTTACCATCATTACGAATAAATAAATTAGAAAATATGTTTATCCTTAATTTAAGACAATTGATTAAATTAATGCTTTCACTTAGAAGTGAATATAAAAAATTAATGAATATTTTTGGAACATGATTAATAACCAAGTATCAATATAATTATTCATTACTTTATTACAAAGTAAGAAATGATATAAACATAAAATAAAAAACATCTGTTTTTAACATACCCAAGGACAAGCTTAATTTGTTAACCATTTGTTTTGTATTTTCATGTACCTTGAATAACATCAATAAAAAATTGGGAAGAGAGAATAACATCAATACAAAATTGGGAAGAGATAATAAGTTGATTGTGGTAATATTGTCATTGTACAGTTTTAGTTTGCAATATGAAAACAACAAGTGCTTCTTCTATGTATGGATTAGTGAATAACAATGGGAGAGCATAGATGCATGAGACAAAGGTAGTCTGCAGAGAAGCAAATGGAAACACTCGAAACCTAGGCACACGTGCAACAAGATTGGTTGCTTGAAACTTGAATGGAAGAGGATGTAACTAGATGATTTATTTGTTCTTGGAGAAGTAAATGGCACCATTGAGAACCTAACACATATAACAAGATCAGTTTCCCAAAACTATGATGAGGTAGGAGGTAATCAGATAATTATAGGCCAAAGTATTCCGACAACAAAATTTAGAACAAAATAATCAGAAGTCCTTGTTGGAGACCAAATTGATCCCTTAGGGTGGGTTAGAGTTGATATCAACCTCAAATGCATGCATCATAGTTTGCAAGGGAAAAAATGGCCTCGCACTTTGTAAACAAGCATACATTCTAGAATCCCTTGTGGATTGATCTTAGAGAAGTTTAGTGGATCCCCTCATGGGAATGATTAGAGTGTTTCTTCCATCAATAAGCATTTGGATGCATGTGAGCCTATTTCCAAGAATTCCTTGACGTTGTTGGAAGAAAAGAATGAACATTTATATGATCAGGGTGGCGGTGGAGGGGGAGGGTAGATATTAGGGAAGGTTTATTAAGCCTTCCATAAGTTTTAAATATTTCATTATTGAGTTTTAATTTATTGAAAAATTAAGTGTCAACTGGGTTTAGCTTGAGTGGTTTGTATTGGGGTGTTTTCCCCCCACACAAGTTCAATTCCCGCATGTGATATGTTGATATCTCAAATGAGAAATCTATCGAAAAAGCCTCGGTTTTCTACAAAATGTACCATCCTCAAAATGAGGGAAAGTGCCCGGGCTCTATTTCAAAGTAAAAAAAAAATTATTGAAAAATTAATACGTTATTTGAGTTAAAGTAAGATAATGAATTTTTTTATTTCATTTAGGGTAAAATAATGAAAGATATTGTATACTATAACATTAATTATAATTTTCACATATATATGAAAGTCTTAAGTTTTTTTCATTGGGTTTTGATTCATAGTAAAATAATGAAATTTTTTATTTACCATCATTACGAATAAATAAATTAGAAAATAAGATTATCCTTAGTTTAAGACGATTGATTAAATTAATGCTTTCACTTAGAAGTGAATATAAAAAGTTAATGAATATTTTTGGAACATGATTAATAACCAAGTATCAATATAATTATTCATTACTTTATTACGAAGTAAGAAATGATATAAACATAAAATAAAAAACATTTGTTTTTAACATACCCAACAACAAGCTTAATTTGTTAACCATTTGTTTTGTATTTTCATGTACCTTGAATAACATCAATAAAAACAAATGGGAAGAGAGAATAACATCAATAAAAAATTGGGAAGAGAGAATAACATCAATACAAAATTGGGAAGAGATAATAAGTTGATGGTGGTAATATTGTCATTGTATAGATTTAGTTTGTAATATGAAAACAACGAATGCTTCTTCTATGTATGGATTAGTGAATAACAATGGGAGAGCATAGATGCATGAGACAAAGGTAGTCTGCAGAGAAGCAAATGACAACACTCGAAACCTAGGCACATGTGCAACAAGATTGGTTGCTTGAAACTTGAATGGAAGAGGATGTAACTAGATGATTTATTTGTTCTTGGAGAAGTAAATGACACCATTGAGAACCTAACACATATAACAAGATCAGTTTCCCAAAACTATGATGAGGTAGGAGGTAATCAAATAATTATAGGCCAAAGTATTCCAACAACAAAAATTAGAACAAAATAATCAAAAGGCCTTGTTGGAGACCAAATTGATCCCTTAGGATGGGTTAGAGTTGATATCAACCTCAAATGCATGCATCATAATTTGCAAGGGAAAAAATGACCTCGCACTTTGTAAACAAGCATACATTTTAGAATCCCTTGTAGATTAATCTTAGAGAAGTCTAGTGGATCCCCTCATGGGGATGATTAGAGTGTTTCTTCCATCAACAAGCATTTGGATGCATGCGAGCCTATTTCCAAGAATTGCTTGACCTTCTTGGAAGAAAAGAATGAACATTATATATGAGGGTGGGGGTGTAGGGAGAGGGGATATATTAGGGAAGGTTTATTAAGCCTTCCATAAGTTTTAAATATTTCATCATTGAGTTTTAATTTATTGAAAAATTACGTGTCAATTGGGTTTAGCTTGAGTGGTTTGTATTGGGGTGTTTTTCCCCCACCCAAGTTCAATTCCCTCATGTGATATGTTGAGCTCTTAAACGAGCAAGCTATCGAAAAAGCCCCGGTTTTCTACAAAATGTACCATCCTCAAAATGAGGGGAAGTGCCCGATGAGCTTCCCGGGCTCTATTTCAAAGTAAAAAAATAAAATTATTGAAAAATTAATATGTTATTTGAGTTAAAGTAAGATAATGAATTTTTTTATTTCATTTAGGGTAAAATAATGAAAGATATTGTATACTATAACATTAGTTATAATTCTCACATATATATGAAAGTCTTAAGTTTTGATTTATTGTAAAATAATGAAAAACTCTATTTACCATCATTTCAAATAAATAAATTAGAAAATAAGTTTATCCTTAGTTTAAGACAATTGATTAAATTAATGCTTTCACGTAGAAGTGGATATAAAAAGCTAATGAATATTTTTGGAACATGATTAATAACCAAGTGTCAATATAACTATTCATTACTTTATTACAAAGTAAGAAATGATATAAACATAAAATAAAAATAAAAACATTTGTTTTTAAAATGCCCAAGGACAAGCTTAATTTGTTAACCATTTGTTTTGTATTTTCACGTACCTTGAATAACATCAATAAAAAATAATGGGAAGAGAGAATAACATCAATAAAAAATTCAGAAGACCCTGAATGGGGTGCCACTTGGACAAAGTCCGAGGACACTTGGAACCAAGCGGCCAGGGGAATTATTAACCCCGACCATGAGTCCACAGTCATTAACTTCCCCATGGCTCACACGATGAGAAAAGTTATGATAGTGCGTCTGGCTAGACATGCCGGGTTAATGGCCGCGCGAGCACGCCAGAACAGGCGTACCGGGACCAGGATGGCTGTCAACTCGGCTTCAATGGCAAGAAGGGTTGTCAACTCGGGGATGAGAAGCAATAAACGACCTTTCGCCCTGGTATATTCCTCCATTCTTCATCTGCCCTGGTGTATTCCTCCATTCCTACTCTTCGACTCTTCTGAGCATTTCAACATTGTTGCTCTCTGTGTTTTTTTCTTGAGCACTCTCGCCATCTACCCTGGCTCCGATACCCTCCTCCCGCCATACTCTCTCAACCCTCACAAGATCCTTCTCTGCATTTCCACCAGTGCCTTCTCCCGCTCTTCCCAGCACCATCTCTCAGCCTCCATTCCCACAACCCTTCACCTCCATACTCTTCCCAGCATGCCCAGGGAAAGAGGGAAATCCAAAAGGGGTGCTCATTATTACAACACCCTCTCTTGCCGCAATAGAATCTCCCCCTCCCAACTGACTCTTATTGCCCATTTCTCAAGCCCTCAACAGACCAACCAGAGGCCACAAGAGGCTCCTCAGTCTACTCCTCTTCAGCTCCATGGTGTTAGCTTGGTGAAGGAGGAAGTGTCACCTTCGTGTGCACACATTCCTCCATCCACCCCTCTTTTTCTCCATGGCATGAGCTCGGTTAAAAAGGAGGCACCACCTTTGTGCGTGCGCTCTCCTCTGGCCACCAATCTCTTGGGCCCCCTAAATCTCAATCGATAGGACCCCTACTATGACGATGGTAGCTGTATGGTGGAGGAGGAAATCCTCCCTAGCTGTCAAGTGGAGGAAAATGCAGCGGAAACCAACGAGATCACCACATAGGTCGCTAGAAAGGAAAAGGAGTAGGAGCAGCCTCAACAATTTTGCAAATCGCCTCACAGAGGAGCACCTCCAACTCCTCTTTGAAATCAGGCAGGAACATGACTATCATATGGACTATCAGAGCATAGTTGGCCAAAGGATGGACATCATGTTTGACACACTAGCGAATGTTCCTGCGCGCGCCAGATTCCCAACCTGCGGCCAATGGTTCACCGTTGTCTACACAATTCATGGAAAACCAAGCTCGACAATGGAGTGAAGTCTCTAGGTTATGGTTCTTCATCAATTCCAGTTGCAGGATTAACTGCTTAGTTTACCATAGTAGCAGGATAGTATAACACACAATTTTTTCATATAATGTTTATGTAGTTTTGTTAATAGAATCTTTGTCAATAGTTGGTCTTAGAGACCATTCGAATATTGTACACACTTTTTAGTTTACGCAGATAGGATGCAGAATTTTGTGTAAGCAGTTTTGTTCAAACGACTCTAGCATACATGATAATGTGTCAATCTTAGAACATCTAAGAGCCACTTGTTCTAGTTTCCCATATGTGGTAGAACATATGGCTCACACTTGTCATTGTACAACTTACAGATGTCATTAATATAAGGATCTACTTTTATTTACCCAAAAAAAAAAAAAAAAAAATTGGGAAGAGAGAATAACATCAATACAAAATTGGGAAGACACCCGGATGGGGTGACAAGTGGCGAGAGAGGGGGGACAGGTGGAAGGAGTAGCCAGCGGGGAGAGTTATTACCCCAAGCCACCACCCTCGATGATATTAATTCCCCATGGAATACACCATAGGGGATATTAATTCAGTGCGCCTGCGGAAGCCCATGGAGGAGCGCTTCAACCAGGTCATCAGTACTAGAGGCTTATACCAGTCCTGTCAGCCTTCAATGGCGATGGGAGGGACTTCAATGGCACTCATCAGCTTAAAAACTGACCAAGGCGCCTGTTCTCTCCAGATGCTTGCTAACTTTCACCTCTGCCTTGTGCTTCTTGGCCCTTATGGCCTCTTCGCTCAACTCCTGGGCGACCTCCACACTTCCTCAAACCAACATTGCTCTCACTCCCTGGTTCCCACCATGCCCTGAGATAGGGGCAAGCCAAGGCGTTCCACCAGGAACAAAAATGCCTTCACTCGGGATAATCGGCTCACAGCTTCTCAGAGAGCTTTGATAGCTCATTTCAGCCAACCCCGCAGACCCTCTAGCAAAGCTCAATCCACCTCGTGTATTCCAAAAGAGGAATACCTACCCACCTCTCCCCAGACTCAAGCTTTGCTTCCTTTACGCATTCCCAAATCTGAAACCTCGCCCCTGACTGAGCTTTCTCCTCAACCATCCCAGCCCGCTTCGGCTTTCCCCAGCAAAGTCAAGGAGGAAGCACCTCCGCCACCTTAGCATTCGGGCACGAAAGTGGAAGAAGTTGAGCTACCTTCTCAGCCTGGCCCGAGCCTTGTTCATTTGCATAAATCCCCCATGACTCTCATCCCCTCCACCTCCCGAGACTTTCAGCCACGCTGGTGGGAATGGGGCTGCATTGTGGAGGAAGAGATCCCCCCAAGTTGGCAATTATCAAAATATGGGGAAGATACATGTGAGGTTGGTGCTGATGGAGGCAATGATGGTGATGACAAAGGCAATGACGGTGTTGAAGACATAGGCAAGATCGATGTTAAAGAAGGAAATGACGGTGCTGCTGATGGCTCATACCACAAGTTTCATCTCGCAGCGGAGCACTTGGAGCTTCTCTTTGACATCCAAAAATGGCAGGACGAGCAGGAGCATGGCCAAAGAACCATCCATTAGCGTTTAGATCTGTTGTTTGAAGCACTCTCAGACGCCCCTTCTCAAGCTCAATGCCCTACCTGCAAGCATAAGTACGTCTTGACCTACACTGTCTATGGATGTCCAGGTTCATCCAGGTTCCCTGAATGCTTGACGCGGCCCACCCCTGTCTCTGGTTCATGTCTATTCTCATTTTCAACATGAATCGTGATTTTGTTTTCACTATTTTTTACAGTTTTCTAATCATCATAGAAATGGCGACTCTAGAAGGAGTCTGCCCTAGGCTAGTTACGGGGAGAGAATCTACTGCTAAAGATCTCGTTTTTTGCTTCAATTTTTGTAATTTGAAACTCTGCAACTATGGTCACACCATCGTTTGGAGCCACCTGTTCTGGTTTCCCTTATGTGGCGGAATAGGTGGCTACCAAACAATATACAAATGTACACTCATGATGTTATAATACAAGCATCTCTTTTTTATTTACAAAAAAATACAAAATTGGGAAGATAAAATAAGTAAATGACACCATTGAGAACCTAACACATATAACAAGATCAATTTCCCAAAACTTTGATGAGGTAGGAGGTAATAAGATAATTATAGGACAAAGCATTCCAACAACAAAATTTAAAACAAAATAATCAAAAGGCCTTGTTGGAGACCAACTTGATCCCTTAGGGCGGGTTAGAGTTGATATCAACCTTAAATGCATGCATCATAATTAACATAGTTACCAACTTAACGAGAACTCTACAAAGTTCTCATTTTTTGGGGGGTCAAGTTTTTTACCCCGTTTATAAAATTGTACTACCGGTAGCACCCCCCTCCCTTTTTAGGTGGTTTTTTGATATTTTAAATTTTCTGATACATAAGATTTTAATTTTTTTTTTTTTAAATGCTTGTTTTTTCAATGGTGTTTTTAATCATATTTCCATACTCCATCCAATGTTAAAAATGTTGTACACCATTTATTTTTTTAAATTAAGATTTTTCATATAATTATGTGTCCTTAATTAAGTTATGGTTCCATACTTTTTAAATATAGTGAAAAATATCATTTTTAACACAATTTTTTACCTTTACTTCAATACATAGAAAATAATTGTAGTTAAATAACACTATTTTTAATTATTTACCAAAAAAATATAATTCATTTTTTTTTGGATCAATTAGAAACTAAAAAAAATAAGAAAACAAAAAGAATTGAATTTAACCAAAAAAAAAAACAAAAAACAACAACA
>SNQJ01S0000561.1:319709-361156 GCA_010110895.2 Picea sitchensis
TGGTGTATATGATCACATACCTGCAAACCTTCCTTAACTTTAACAACAAGAGACTAGCATTTTCATCAAACTTTACTTTAGTCTCACATGACTAATTTTGGATTAGTCAACAACCCTAACTTGAAATAATAATAACTATGTACTTATAATGAATAAAGATCTGAAAATAGTACATAATGTTCTTCAATGTATTTTATGGAATTCCTCTAGGTTTCACTACTTGGAACCTCTCAGAAAATGACTTATAGAAAAAATGGCATACCTTGTTGAATTTTGGCTTATTCTAGAGAGAGAGATTGTAGAGTGTGCCACGCAAGGAATATTTTTTGTATGGATATGAAAATGGTAGATATAATACTACATACTATACTCTAACCAATGCATTTGTTCTTACTGAATTTAGATATGTTATGAAGAAGTTATGACATTTTTTCTTGAAACACATTTTTTAGACTAGTTTCAGGACTAGCCACAAACCCTATTTTCCACGTAGTGTAACTCCAAAAATACAACGACCCACAAGCTGAAATTTTTATCACAACTACTTGGATATGTTTCCTCAATGAAATTTAGATTTCCAAGTCTGAATCATTCTAGAATTTTTTTTATTGCGAAAATGGTGAGATGACCTATAAATAACATACCATAGAAAGCATCATCAAAAGAATTTATCCTCCCTTGAATTTCTGTCTTCTTTACTTCACCTTCCCTCTGAAATTCGCCTTAGATATTCTTTGGTTACCTCAGTCACTTATAGATATTTAATATGCTCAAGTGTAATTAAAATGAGATACCCTTGTAATTAATATGCTCAAGTGTATATTTTTATGTAGCTTCCTCAAGGGGTTACCTTCTAACCATCTTAAACCACTTTCCTTATTTTAAGGCTAACCCACTTCTAACCACTTGTTCACTTAGTAATTTCTCCATTAACTTTACTATTTAAATAATTTATTTTGTATCCACTTTGACTTATAGTACACTCATCACTTCACTTTATTATTTAAATAATTCCTTCTTTGCAACCACTTTGACTACTTTGACCTTTTGGGGCTTCTAGATGACTCATGAGGGTTATCCAACTTCACATGGCCATAACTCTCTAACCGTGAGGAGTTATGTGACATTCCGCATACCACCAGAAATGGCATGACATGTAATATCCATCTAGAATAGTCTTATTTAAATAATTTCTTCTTTGCAACCACTTTGACTACTTTGACCTTTTGGGGCTTCTAGATGACTCATGAGGTTTCTCCAACTTCACATGGACATAACTCTCTAACCGCGAGGAGTTATGTGACGTTCCACATACCATCAAAAATGGAATGACATGTACTATCCATATAAAATAGTCTTACCTTCAAATATATTAAAACTCATACCATTATACATCAAACAAACTTGGGTCCGTTACCCAAACCTTTGTGCTACTAGAATTCACTACAAAACTTTCTTCAAGGGTTGACATCAATGATAACCAACCCAAATGATCAACAATATCCCCCTTTGGAATTGATGGAAACACTCTGATGCAATACTGAATTCATATCAGTCATGCCCCCCCTGTGACCATCACTCCCCCTAGAACCATGCCTTTGTGCTCTTTCTCAAAGCATTTACCTTTGCATATGATAAATCTCTCCCCCTTTGTCATCAATGGAAAATGCATCTTTCCATCAGGGTTGCTCCCCCTGACTGAACTCTTCCTCAAACTAATCTCCCAACCTGAACTGTCCTCTTTATGGTGCTTCCTCATGTAAATATAAGACATATAAGATAAGCATTCAAAAGCATTCATTTTGGAGTAGAAATTACTTTGAGTCTCTGGCGAAGATACTTAAAGGATTCCCTTGGAAGCGATTTTGTAAAGATGTCTGCCACTTGTTATTTTGTTCCCACATATTCAACTCTGATGTTCATCTCTGCAACCTATTCTCGTAGAAAGTGATACTTTATTAGAATGTGCTTCATCTTGGAGTGCATCACCGGGTTCTTTGAGAAATTGATGATGCTTGTATTATCACAATAGATTGGAATGGGCTCATCATACTCAACCTGTATATATGTCAAAGTTTGTTTCATCCATAGAACCTGAGTACAACATCATGTTGTTGCAATATAATCTGCTTCGGTTGTAGATAAATATATTGATTATTGTTTCTTTCTTAGCCAAGATACTAAACACTCACCCAAGTAGAATGTTGCTCCACTGGTGCTTTGTCAGTCATCAATGCAACTTGCTCAATCTGCATCTATGTAGGCAATAAGTGGTAGATCATTTCATTTTGGATACCATAATCCAAACTTGTATGTTCCTTTGAGATATTTGAAAATCCTCTTCACTGCTAATACATGTGATTCCTTTGGTGTTTCTTGAAATCATGCCACCTGTCCAACTGCCTGCATTACATCTGGTTTGGATGATGTCACATATAGTAAACTACCAATCATTGACATGTATTGCCTATGGTATGTAGACTTTGAATCATCATCTTTCCTCAACTTGCAACTGGTTTTCATATGAGTGGTAATTGGTTTGCAATATTTCATTATGAACCTCTTTATCATTTCTCTGATATACTTAGTTTGAGAAATAAAAATTCCTTGGTTGCTATTTGAAGACCCATAAAGAAGGGTATTTCTCCAAATAATGACATTTCAAATTTATTATGCATATCCTTTGAAAATTTCGGGCTTAACCTGTCATCATTACTTCCAAAGATAATATCATCAACATAAACTTCAATTAATAAAATGCTATCTTGAGTTACCTTGATGTAGAGGTTGTTTTATTCACTTCCTTTTCTGAACCCTGCCTGTTGTAAATATTTATCCAATCTAAAATACCATGCTCTAGGAGCCTATTTTAGACCATACAAGGCCTTCTTCAATTTTCACATGTAATATGCATTCTCTGACAACTAAAATCCTTCTAGTTGTTCGATGTAGACTTCGTCTTCAAGTTCCCCATTCAAAAAATCTGATTTCACGTCCACCTAATACACTTTAATATTCTTGGAGCATGCATAAGCTAAAAGAAATCAGATTGCTTCCATTTTTAAAACTGGGGAAAATGTTTCTTCAAAGTCGATTCCTTCAACCTGTGTGTATCTTTTACATACCAATCTAGATTTTTTCCTTGTAACATGTCCATCTTCATTCAATTTATTTTTGAAAACCCACTTTATGCCAATCACATTCTTATTCTTTGGTCTTGGAACCAATTCCCAAGTGTGATTCTTCTCTATTTGATCCAATTATGCATCCATGGCCTTATTCCCTAATTCATCCTTGTTGGCCTCTTCAAAACTGTTTGGTTCAATCGTAGATAAGATTGCTAGGTGCATTTGTTCTGGTGAACAGATTCTTCTTCTAGTCTCAACTCCTGCATCCTTATTTTCGATAATCTGATCTGAAGGATGATTCTTTTGTACTCGTTTTCTAGGTGTCTTTGGAGGCACTTGCTGAACTTTCTCTTCTACTTATGTATGATCTTATTCATCTTCCTCTTCTACTTCTTCTTCATCTTTTGCTTCTTCTTTGTAAAGTTGTTCCACTAATTCATTTTGTTCTTCCTTTGATTCTCGTCCACTTGTTTCATCAATTGTTACATTGATGCTTTCCACAATTTTGTTCAATCTCATATTGTAACACTTGTATGCTTTCTTTGTACTTGAGTAGCCAACAAGTACTCCTTTTTCTTCAAGAGATTCAAACTTTCTCATTCTGCCATCTTCTCTTTTGATGTAGCATTTGCTTCCAAATATTCTAAAGTGTTTCACATTTGTTGGTCTTCCTTTCCATAGCTCGTAGGGAGTTTTGTCATTGTTGTTTGTAAGCATTACTCTGTTTTGAATGTGAACTGTTGTATGCACTGCATATGTCCAAAAAATACTTGTCAATTTGAAATCCATTAGCATTGTTCGAGCCATTTCCTGTGTAATTAACATCCATAATGTTCTGTTGTCTCTGAATCACTCTCTGAACCAATCTATGAATCCATGTTCTCGTCCACTATCATATATATGTCCAAACCTTCTAAGTGTTCTTACAAATCCATCTATGTCCATACTATCCAAGACTCTACTGCACAATTGTCCATAATGCTGACCCATTTATTACTATACTATCATGAATTCTTCATTACTACAACTATCAAATTGTACTTCTGTTAACTGACTGCTTTGGATCTATCTACTCAAACTCTGCAAGTCGCTCGAAGGATGGTTCTTTGGTCTATCACAGCTATCACATAGACACCCCCTGTCTAATATTCATGTTACCTGGGAGTCTCTAAGCCGTATGGCTCAGAACAATTCCCTCTATGATGTGTATTCATCATCATCTTCATTGGTAGATTCATCATCTCTCCGAGCTCTGACTTCTTTCTTTCTGTCTGTGGATTCATCTTTCACTACAATGACTGAAAGTACAATCTCTTGAATCTGTTCCTTATTTACCTATCCTTCTTTTCTTTCATTTATTTTCCAAACCTTTTATATATGACATCTTTCTTTTTCTCTGTAGAATTTTCTTCATCTCGTTTTATTGTCAATCTTGCGATCTCTAGGACCCAGTCTTTGTTCACTTGTTCTTAGTGTTTTCTTATCCGTACTTTCTTATATATGATATCAATTTTCTCTTTCATGGAAGTATCGATCATGATTCTACGATCACTAGCTATGTGTCCATAGTTATGACATTTGTAACATTCAATCTTACATGGGGCCACATAGGCATTTATTGCTTGAAATTTTTTATAATCCCTGCAATCTGCAACCTTATGTCCAAAATTAGTACAATAAAAACAATGACCATAAAAGAAATTTGCATACATGTGAGTGAGTGATTTTCTTTGTGGTGTAGTCCTTCTGAATTTCTTCCTTTATTTATCATGATCATGATTGAAGCTTCTTTGTGGTTTGAACATGAATGGTCTTCTTGAAGATGTATCTTTAATAGTTTTCTTAGATTCTGGTTGACCATGATTCCTTCCTTTGAGTACTTATGCATAAATCTTTCTATTTTGTTCATTCTTCTTTTCTAGCAACCTAGAGTGCTTCTCTTCATTATCTATAACTGATGTGGATGTTTCTGTCTCTTCAACATTCTTATTGAGTTTGACGATTTTACCTCTCAATGTGACAACTTCTTCTTCAATATTCTCAACCTCTTCTTCTTTCTTCATTATCTGAGACTTCATGACTTCTTCTGTTCTTTTTGCTTCTTCAAGCTGGATTTTTAATGTGATTATTTCTTCTTCAAGTCCTTTCTCTTCTTGACCAAACTCTTCGTCAAGCTGGTTTAGATTGTTAGTTCTTTCCTTAAGATGATCTGTCAATATCTTTTCTCTCATTTTTGCTTCTTCCTTCTGTGCTTCTATGTTGGCTTCCAAATACTGCTTTTGATATTTAAGATTTTCTTCGATCTTTCTGGATTCTTCTAGTCGAGTTCTTAAGTTCTTGATGACCTGTTGGGATTCTTAAAAAATGTGAGAACTTTCCTTTTGTTTCATCAATTCTTTCTTGAGTGACTTATTTTCTTCTCTTTCTTTTCTTATTTCATCTAAAGTACTGATCAATTATTCTTCATAATTGTCTTCTTTTTCAATTAATTTTTCTGTCTCATTTCCTTCATGGAATTCTATTTCAAGATGTTCGTGTTTTTCACAATTAAAGAAAAAAAACATACCTCTGTTGATTATTTACTCTTCATCTTCTGAATCTGTTTGACATGGTGAACATATTTGTTCTTGATCTGTACCTACATATTCTTTGGCATTTTCAGAATCTCTGATGGGTGAAGAATATATATCATGTAACTTATCCCAAAGTTCTTTGGTTGATGAACATTTACCAACATTTTCTCTTATCGGATTAGGTAATCCTTCCAATATGAAATCCATTGCTATTTTTTTATTCTTCTTCAATTCCTTCTTGGCTGCAGTCTTTGCCCTTTTTAAACTATCATATCCTGTAACGAATGATAGCCAAATATAATACC
This sequence comes from Picea sitchensis, assembly GCA_010110895.2. Taxonomy (NCBI): domain Eukaryota; kingdom Viridiplantae; phylum Streptophyta; class Pinopsida; order Pinales; family Pinaceae; genus Picea; species Picea sitchensis. Next base: position 325,716 of record SNQJ01S0000561.1, read on the forward strand.
CATGTGCCTGTAAAAATAATTGTGTCCTTTCACTCCATAGATCATACTTTAAACCATTCTGACCATTAAACATTGGTACTCCATTCTCAGAATAATCCATGATCTCCTTCGAGTGGTTAAATTGTTTCCTGAAGGAACTTTCTCTGATGCCAATTGTTGGATTACTGAGAGGGGGGTGAATCAGTAATAGAGCAATTTATTCATTTGTAACCATAAAATGAAAGTGTTATATCAATGTAGCATTATCATCCAATATTTGCAGAGTAAATAAACAATGAACAAATGTGCAATCATACACATACACAATACACCAGTGTTTTTACGTGGAAACCCAAAGCGAAAGAAAAAAACAAAATGTTTTTTCTTATATGTCTTTAAGAATTACATTCATTGGAAGCACCAAATTCCTTTGTTTTCCAGCCGCAACTGGAAGGAGGCTCCAATCCCCTATTTTCTTAGGCTACAACCTGAGGGAAGGTCCAACTCCCCAATTCTATGGCTACAACCAGAAGGAGGCTACAACCCCCTATGTTCTTCGGCTACAACCGGAAGGTGGCTACAACCACCTGTCCTTGCCCCCTCCAACTGCCCTGTTGTAGAAGTAGAATGATGGAACCATTGTCACACTATCACTTTGAGATATACTATTGTAAACTTGTACCAATCAACCTGCACCAAACAACCTGTAACAGCCTGTACCAAACAACCTGTAATCAACTTGTACCATAAACAAGTGCATCAACCATGCACCAACCTATACTTTCAACGAGTGCATCAACCATGCACCAAATATGTACCAATCATGCATCAAATACACATAAAATATGACTCATCAAGATGTACCAACATCATCAACTATACACATCATGTATGTGTCAACTCATCAACTACTTGTCTCAACCATGTACCCAACATGTACCTCAACCAAAATCCCTCATCAATTTCATCATCCAAATATGATTTGTAACTCTGTAATAAACTTGGTGTATATGATCTCATACCTGCAAACCTTCCTTAACTTTAACAACAAACTTTACTTTACTTCATTTTCATCAAACTTTACTTTAGTCTCACATGACTAATTTTGGATTAGTCAACAACCCTAAATTGAAATAATCATAACTATGTACCTGTAATGAATAAAGATCTGAAAATAATACACAATGTTCTTCAGTGTCTTTATGGAATTCCTCCAGGTTTCACTACTTGGAATCTCTCAGAAAAGGAGTTATAGAAAAAAATACATACCTTGTTGAATTATGGATTATTCTAGAGAGCGCGTTTGTAGAGCATGCCCCACACAGAATATTTTTTTTTATGGATCTGAAAATGGTACACAGAATACTACATACTGTAATATAACCAATACATTTGGTCTTACTGGATTTTGATATGTTATGAAGAATTTATGATGTTTTTACCCGAAACACCTGTTTTAGACTAGTTTCAGGACTAGCCACAAACCCTATTTTCCACGGACTGTAACTCCAAAAATACAACAACCCACAAGCTAAAAAATTTATCACAACTACTTGGATATGTTTCCTCAACAACCTCTAGATTTCGTGGTCTGACACATTCTAGAAATTTTTTTATTGTGAAAATGGTGAGATGACCTGTAAATAACATACCTTAGAAAGCATCATCAAAAGAATTTATCCTCCCTTGAATTTTGACCTTCTTTACTTCACCTTCCCTATGAAATTCATCTTAGATATCCTTTGGTTACCTCACTCACTTATAGATATTCAATATGCTCAAGTGTAATTAAAATGAGATACTCTTTCCTCTTATTTATACTTTTATGTAGCTTCCTCAAGGGGTTACCTTCTAACCACCTTAAACCACTTTCCTTATTTTAGGGCTAACCCAATTCTAACCACTTGTCCACTTAGTAATTTCTCCATTAAATTTATTATTTAAATAATTTTTTTTGTATCCACTTTGACTTATAGGACACTCATCATTTCACTTTATTATTTAAATAATTTCTTTTTTGCAACCACTTTGACTACATTGACCTTTTGGGGCTTCTAGATGACTCATGAGGGTTCTCCAACTTCACATGGCCATAACTCTCTAACCGTGAGGAGTTATGTGACGTTCCGTATACCAACGAAAATGACATGACATGCACTATCCATATAGAATAGTCTTATTTAAATAATTTCTTCTTTGCAATCACTTTGACTACTTTGACCTTTTGGGGCTTCTAGATGACTCATGAGGGTTCTCCAACTTCACATGGCCATAACTCTCTAACCGTGAGGAGTTATGTGACGTTCCACATACCACCGGAAATGGAATGACATGTAATATCCATATATAATATTATTACCTTCAAATATATTAAAACTCATACCATTATACATCAAACAAACTTGGGTCCATTACCCAAACCTTTGTGCTACCGAAATTCGCTACCGGACTTTCTTCAAGGGTTGACATCAATGACAACCAACCAAAATAATCAACAATATATGAATTCCTTGGATGTTTATTAAATATCAAGGAGGAAGACCATAGTCCCAATTTAGTAAAAGTAAGTAAAAATGGCACATTATTTAGTAAATAGTTGCAACTTCTTATATTAGTTATGGGTAAAAAGTTTATGATGCAACAATAGATCCAAGAGCATAAATAGACATAATCTCCTTAGTGTTTTGGGAAACCACCTACGAACTATAGCAATGTATCCATAAGGGTATCCAACCATATATTACTTGTAGACCCATGGGGAGACTAACAACATTAAAGATATATTCCTATGGTATCAAAACATATGCAACATTTGATGTTCTAAAATCACTAGAGAAATGTTATCGAGTACTATCTATAAGAACCTGGCTATATACGATGAGGAGAACTATGTGTTTTGATAAAAAAAAGTTTTATTCTTTAAAATGGGTTGGAGAAATGTGATAATCCCTTTAGAAAAAGGTAATAGGGAATTAGAGGATGAAATAGATGGTGCAGATTGAGATGAACCATCAATTCCTCATATTGATATATAACATTTCTATATGATGACAAAACATGAGGATTCAAATCTTGATGAACATGATGTCCTACACATGGAAGTCTAATTGGGAGAAGATTTCTATATATTATTGGAAGATCTAGCATATGGCCATGAGGTTTACCCAAGGCACACTAAGAACTTATTTAGAATTAAATTTCAAACTACAACAATGATGAAGGAATATAATATGGTATAGACCTTATGAGGAACATACAATAATTTGAATAAAGATTGAAGTTTTTGAAAGATGAACAAAATGTAAAGAATATTTCAAGCACCCTTGGGATTCAATGGTGGACAACAAATTCAATCATTTGTCCCAACTTAACATGGATTAAGGTGAAGACTCTTATGCATATTTTAGAAGATTAAACGAGAAAATTATTGTGGATATTATGGAGCAGTGGAGTTAAATCACGTGGATAGGTTGATATACATAAAGCATTAGTGGGTAAAGGATGGTGGAAACCCCAAGGAGACAACATTGCATATCCTTGGTGGTTGTATTGATGGATTTTCTTATAAATGGTATTGCAATCAAGAGACGATAAGAGAAAAGTTATCCAAACAATTTCAAGAAGGCCTAGACAAAGGACCTACAAACCAAGATATCACCCTGAAGTAAGTACTAGAGAAGACATAAATTCGCAAGAGAGCATACATCAACAAGTAATGAAAGACTAATTTTAAAAATATCAACTAAATAAAAAGACGATCCTATTCCAAAAAATTACACAAAGAAACAATTTGAAATAGGGAAATAAATGAAGAACCAACACACTAATAAAAACTACATGAAACAAAGAGTATCTAAAGAAAAAGTAATATAACAAAAAAATGAAAATAACTAAAGTAGCTAAACATATTTGATTATTGGGATGAAAAAACATTGATGGAACCAATATCATTATTAAAATGTGTTGATTTTTTTTTCTTTATGAGTATCATGATCTCAAGAATATACCGAACAAATTTAGAGAATTAAGGATTGAACTACAACACAATGAAAAACTAGTAATACAAAGAACTTATAAAAAGAACCCCGAGTACAAATCAAAAGTACAAGAAGAATTACAAAAATTGTTAGATGTAGCAATGATATATCCAATCAATAATAGTGAATGGGTTTCACCTATTGTGGCCAAAAAGAAGAATGACAAGCACAAAATATGTTTGGATTTTAGGAAATTGAATCAAGTAATTATCAAATATCATTTTGCAACCCCTTCTATAGAGGAAGTTCTATAATGAGCTGCATGAAAGAACACATTCATTTTTAGATGGCTATTCATGGTATAATTATGTTTCCATAAGAGAAAAAGATCAACCACTCACTACCTTTGCAACCTGAATGGGGAGCATTTGCATATATAAGAATCTTTTTTTTTTCTAGTTAATGCACAGACATGATTCTGAAGTACCATTGTAGAAACCTTCAAAGACATTATTCATAAGGAATGAGAAGTTTATTTAGTGACTAGCAGGGTATTTTTTAGGAGCGAAATTTTGCCAATTAGCTATTTTTTTACCATTTTCTGAAGAAAAGAAAATTCACCAATTGGTTAAAATTTTGCTTACTTTTTACACAAATATGATTAAATTGATATTATTCACCAAAAATTTACAAGTTTTAATAGTAAACTATATTTTTTTATTGAATATTCACCTACATATCTATATGTATGGCTTTTCAAACTGAAATAATCGCCTAGAATACTATACATAGGTATAATATTTGAATCCTTAAAAAATATCTTGATGACTAAGCATTATTTGGATGCCTAAATAATCACATTTTAGATCTCAAAATTATTCTTAGTAGATGTAGAGAAACCAAAGTATCCTTGAATCTAAAGAAATGTTAATTTTATAATATTTTGGGAAATTCTTGGTACTGTCAAATTTTACAACATTTTGTGAAATTCTTGGTACATATAGTCTTCAAGGGGATGGTGGTAGATCCTAATAAGATAAAATTGATAAGAGACATTAAGCCACCTACAACCCACCAAAAGTTAATCCTTTCTTGGGACATACAAGGTACTACAAGAAATTTGTCAAAGGTTATGCCAAAATAACAAACCTGGTGGAATTGTTATTGAAAGGATGAAACACAAGAATTACAATAAGGGTTTTAAGCACTAAAGGATAAGATCATCAATGCACCCATCTTGAATTTATCCGATTGAAAAAATATATTCCATGTGGATGTGGATGCATTATGAATACATATCAAGGGTTTTTACACACAACTAGGAGATCAAAGCATGGAGCACCAAATATATTATGCAAGTAAGAAGATTTCATTAGAAGAGAGAAACTACAACACCACAAAAAGAGAATCTCTAGGTATGATATATGAAATGCATAAATTTAAACATTATTTATTACATATTACGTTTCATTTTTATGTAAATCATCAAGCCCTAAAGTATTTTGTAAAGAAACTCATCCTATTCGAAATATTAAGTAGTTGGTTGATTCTCTTTCAAGAATATGATTTTGAAACTTTCATCAATCTTGGTAAATCACCTATCAAGGATAGATAGTGGAGAATATGAAAAACAAGGGGAGAGAGACTTCATTCACATTAATCTATTTTATGTATAGACAACACCAAGATATTTGGAGGATGTTTTCTATTTCCTCCAACATGGATAAGCACCATAAGGATTGAATATTGCACAAAGAAGAAGCTTAGTTTAGAAGGAAACATGGTTCAAATATCATCATGAAACCTATATTAAAATAGGCATCGATGAGCTCCTAAGAGTATGTGTTCATCCATTAGGAAAAAATGAACAATTGATTCAAGAGACACACTATGGAGTGGCAAGTTGACATTTTTGAACAAATATAACAATGTAGAAGATCATTTATTCAAGATTACAGTGGCCAACGCGATTTACGGATTGCTTTAAGAAAATAAGGAAGTGTGAGCACTATCAAAAGAAAAGAAATAAAACTCAAGGGATTTCAACGAATTGAATATGATACTAATAATGCATCCCTTTGACAATTAGGGAATATACTTCATTGGACCCTTTATACTAGAAAAAATAACATGTTTAAAATACGTCCTATGTGGAAACATAATTATTTAGTAAATAGGACAAAGATAGGTTTGTTAGAGAAACCACTATAGAAGCAACTGCAAAATTCTTGTTTTAGCTAGTATTTTGCAAGTTTGGATGCCCAATTCAAATTACAACAAACCAAGGTACTCACTTTAATGAAAAAATTATAATTTATTCAATGCAATTTTTTGATATGATTCATCAAAACATAATCCCCTAATACCCTAGGGAAAATCAAAAAGTAGAAAGCAACAACAAGATATTTGTGTTTGTACTAATGCGATTTTTTTATTTGAAGAGGTCAAACTAGGATGACGGGTTGCATGCAACATTATGGGCCTATAAAAATTCACGGAGAAAAGGATAAGGGCACAAACCATATTATAGCTTTGTGTTTGGAAACAAGACCATAATTCTCATGGATTATCGAGATCCTCCTCTAAAAATAACAATTGAAGAAAGATGGGAAACCAAAGAATCAACGATGCACATGCCAAAGGAACTCGAAAAATTGGATGAGGATGGGATTTGGAGGAGGAAGAGATATCATGATATAAAAATGAAGAAACATGAATTTGAAGGAAAACATATCCTCTTGTATGACAATAGGAAGGAGGATAAAGTGAAGAAATTGAATTATGGTTGGCTTGGAACATATGAGTTGTAGAAGTTATATATCCCAAGTGGTTATCTCAATCGGTTATTGCTAATGTTTCTAGGCATTTGGTTAGTTCCATGATAGAAAGTTCCTAGTTCGAATCCCTTGGGAAAGGAACACTATTTTATGCCAACAAATTTTATTAGGGATGTCATCCATGAATGTGGGGAAGCATCCCTTTGGTTTACTCACGAGGTTTTTATTGGAAATGAAAAGTTAGTTGGGTCTAGCTTAGGTGGTTAAGAGGAGAACTTGTTATAATCCCCACCCAAGTTTGAATCTCTCTTATGACAAGTTTACCTCTCATGGGCTGATTGGGGCTGCCAAGGTACCAACAATCTCACTCTTTATTAAGTGCTTGAGGTTGGGAAGAGAGGTTTCCAAACACTTTCCTTGAAAAAAATTGTAGAAAACATACACAAATGGTTCATAAAAATTGAAAACCATTGAAGGTTTTCCATATATCACTGGAGTGAATACCTATTGGTTGATAGGGTTGGGTTAAAACCCCAACCAAACCCACAAAGGATGAAGTTATTAATCAAATGAAAAAAGGGGATGATAAGTACCACATGTGAAGTAATAATCCAATGAGAAGGATAATCAACCCAATGAGATACAAGGATCAAATGGGAGAACTTGTTAACACGATATATTGTATGAGGTATGAGTTTTTATTTTACATGAAGTATTGTAATGTGGAAATTTTATTGTTTGTAAAATGGATAACAAAAAAGGGGTAGTGTTAGCGATTATTTCTGTCTTAGGCACAAAAGTACCCAGGTCTGCAAGTTGTACAGGAAGCGCCCAAGCGTAGCGCGGGAGAAACCCTTTTTCCGATAGCAAGTCAAGCGAGCGGGCAAAATATCGTTGGCAACATCCAAGATCTATTTACAAAACAGATCGAGGGTCATCGGGTTTTCGGAGCTATCGTGTTGCCCGAGGTTTAGCGCTAGAGGGAGCACCAATAGTTCAAATCAGACTTGGCTCGTCCAATAAAATTGGGACAGGTGGCAGCCAGTCGGCGTATCGGGGATCGACGTTTCGGAAGTCAAGGAGTCGTCTGTTCATTAAAGTTGAAATTGTCGATCGACGAAACGCCGAAAGCGCCTTTGGCGTCGAGCCTACGGTCTTAGCCCCAGGTCTTATCAAGCGAGCCTGTGAAGGGGGGACAACCCCTTTTGTAATAGCGAAGCTACCCCGACCGTTCATCTCAAGGACACGCGGCACGCATCCGTTGCATGTTGGCGTTCGAGAGTTTGAGCGGTAAGAGCTCCTTGCCTTTTCGTATTTCGAAACCCCGAACCCCGAAGCGCCAACAACACCCTAAAAAATAGGCGTAGGGTCGCAACCCATGGTCATTCGAGAAAGTAGAAAGGGTTGTACAAAAGGGGGGCCAAAAGTGTCGAGTCGAGTCTCAGAAGGTGGACACTGTGTTTTTCAGAGGCTGGTTCGACGTGATCAAGAGCCCGATACCTGCTGGAATTGAATGAAGAAGAGAGAGGGTGGGTGAAACCTCGCCTCACTCATTTATTGCAAGAGTATGGAGGTCCCAGCTAAAATTCTACCCAATATGGTCCTCTGTACTGGTTCTTTTCATGAAATCCACGCCGAGTCTTCAGCTCGCCAGGGGAGCCTGCACACGCTAATTCAGTATTTAAGGGCTCAGCTACCCCCTGGCATGAGCCATGCAGAATTAAGGTGGCGTGTGACCGGAGAATGCAGGCCAAATTTGATTGAGGAGACGCCACACATTGAAGGTCCTGGGATGCCTCTGCGGGGCGAAATGGGGGAGAAGTATATGTAGGCATTTTTGCCATTTTTTGTAGGTATTGATGGTAGAGCAGAGCTCCCGATTGTAAAGTTTTAGCACAGACTTTGGTTCTCTGGTTATGCATCTGTATATGAGATTTCTTGCTTTATGACAGACAGTCTTTCTTACTTCGTCTAATTTTCGTCTCATGCCAAGAGAATTCGTGAACGAATGATTCATGCGGATCGTTGCAATTATGTCATGATAAAGGATTTATTTATGCATTATTGTATTCTCTGGTTTTATGTGTTTGAGCGCAAGAAGACCTTGTGTTTGGATGTCTTCTTCTACAATCTGTTAGAAACTTGATGTTTACTACAAACCTTTGCATCTCTATGATATAAGTCTTCCCCCTACTCACCCTTACTACATCTCACTATCTGAAGTTCATGCAAGACCTCACCTGCCCATGCATTCTTGGCCTAGTTTCAGAGTTCAAACGATATCGTCCGAGTTTACTTCCATTCGATCACTCCTTTTTATACCCATTACAAACTATTATGACATAAACTGATGGGCGTTGGGATCTTCTCCTGCAAGCAATCCAAGAGTGACTTCCGACGCTAACATTTATGGCAGCGTTGCCGGGGACGAAGTTGAAGATTTTCCCCGGATTTGAATGACATTGAGCCTCTGGATCCTGAAGGTGCATCGGGTATCAGAGCCTTCGAAGATTGTTGTTGTGCACCTGGAGACTCCATTGTGACGACTCCACTGTGGCGAGCCTATCACGTTAACTGTGGCTTTAAGAGGCAGACACACGCGGTCCCATCCTCAGATGCCTCTAGCTACACCTGGAACTGATTGGGAGGTGGCTCTCGATAAAGGAAAAGCTTCTGAAGGAGAAGTCGTCGCCGAACCAGGTAATCCGTTGTCCCCCTTTGTGGAAACTCCATTCTCTCCACCTCAGTTTCCTGGCAGACCGTCGTTTGAAGTTTTCCATTTCTTGAATTTCAGGAGTGTTCCTGTTGAGGTTTCCCCCCCTGGTCTGGGATTAGTGGGAGAAATCCTTGTCACTCCCGTCTCCTCTAAATCCGTATCCTGGTGTAGACCTGCGACCATAGAAGATTTCCCCGCTCCGAGCTTTACCGTTTCTCCTCTTGTCGCGGTCACTGCCTCTGCACAAAGAGAAGCATCCACCGGCTTAAGCTCACTATCCTTCTCCCTTAATCCCTTGTTGTTTCCCACTCCCCTTATAAGCCCATCCCCAATATCCCCATTTCAAACTCCTTCTCCTCCGAGTTCTCCTCCGCATAATATCCCTATGGCTGGACCAAATCCCCCTATAACCATAATGGAGGCCATTATAGCTGCTAGGTATGCTCCCCTCGTGCTACCTCAACCGCTTAATGCCCTTCCCGCAGACGGTTACCTCAAGAAGCTGCCTAAGTTTACAGGTGAGGGGGACATATCTTCAGAAGAACACCTGGAATCCTTTTATAGTTTTACAGATGATAATGTCATCATGCACGCAGATGTATGGATGAGAATTTTTGTCCATAGCCTTCAAGGCGAAGCTAGAAAATGGTTCAAGGCCCTGCCTCCTGGATATATCAATGGGATAGAAGCGTTGGATGGTGCCTTTTTGAGACACTGGGAAGATAAAAAGGACTTCATGTATTATATGACAGAGTTTGGGTCTTTAAAGAGTAAAGAAGAAGAGTCTGTCTCCGACTTCTCCAAGAGGTTCAATAAAATGTACAACAAAATCCCAGCTGAGATAAAACCCTCCGAAGTCTCCGCAAAGATCATTTATGCTAGCGCCTTTGATCTTGATTTCTGCCTCCTGTTGAGGGAGAGGAGAGAAACTACGCTGGCTCACATGCAGGATGCAGTCGTGGAGGTAGAATCTAACGTATTGGCTGTGAATCGACTCAGGAACGCTGGTGATAGAAATATGTCCAAGAACAGGCCTGAAGCTTCCTCATCCAGTTCCTCTCCCCTGCCCCATCAGACAGATGAGACAGCTAGAGCACTAAAATCACTTTCTTCCAGAATGGAGAGGTGGGAAGTAGAAGGGAAACCCATCTACAGAAATCCCCAAAATGCAGATAGTAGGGGTTTCAGGAAGCCTAATAGCAATGTTCCACATGTTTTTCCTAGGGAACAAAGGAACAGGGACAGGGATGATCAGAGGATTCAAACCCCCCTCCAGAACAACCTAGTTGATCATGAGGAAAGAGAGGAGATAGACGAGTTTGGCCCCCAAATCCACAGTATTGAAGAAGCTCCTCCTTTTCCCCATTTGACACAGTCTGCATATGAAGAATCCCTGATGAACATTCAAATCCATGAGTTGGGTAAAGGAGAAAAGGCCGGTCACACCTCTAATAGATACAACCTCAAGTCAAGAAATAAAGAAGGGGACTTTGACATCCGAGACCAGCCCCTCATAGCAGAAAGGCCTACTAAAGTTACAGTGGCCGCTACTAAAGAAAAGAGAGCCCAGAGTTTTTCGCCAGCAGCCAAAGAACCTGTCACTGAGGTAAGGGAAGCTCCTAAACCTATTTCCTCCTTTAATTTTGAGCATGAAATTCAAAAGATTAGAATCCCTGTACCCCTTTTTGAGCTAGTTAAAAATGAAGACTTCAAAAGATCCCTCTCCAAGATGCTACAATCTGAGTCCCCCCAGCCTCCCTCCGACTCAGTAAATCTCCAAGATGAAAAGCTAGCAGTTGTCCTAGGGCCCATTGTAGAAGATAGAGATGATTCATCCCCTCCCTTCTACACATCCCTAAACGTACATAATAAAGTACTGCATAACTGTCTCATGGATTCAGGGGCTTCCCATAACCTTATGCCCAAAATAGTAATGGAAGAATTGGGACTGGAGGTGACAAAAGCGTATCATGATTTGTACTCTTTCGATTCAAGGAGAGTGCAGTGTCTAGGAGTCATCAAAGACCTGGTGGTTTCCCTGTTTCAGCTGCCCATGAAAAGTGTGGTCATGGATATTGTGGTAGCCGACGTTCCCCCCAAATTTGGTATGTTGTTGTCCAGATCTTGGATTAAAAATCTTGGAGGGACACTACAGATGGATCTCACATATGCCACCATTCCAGTCTTTGGAGGGGAACAAAGGAGGTTATACAGAGAATCTCAACCGACCTAAATTGTCAGTGATGAAGCGAACCCCACCAATCACCCCATCTTTGCAATTGACACTGATTAGGGGTCTAGCCTATTGCAGCTCACAGATGCTTCTGAAGACCCTTTCCAGATTAGAAAGCAACTCAGTTTTGATTATCCGACTCCCCCTCAAAGCCCCTCTGTGTGGAAGATGTTTTTTGACGGAGCTTCTTCTAGCGAAGGCGCCGGCGCTGGAGTGGTTTTTATTTCACCTTGTCAAGAGACTGTATCCCTGTCATACAAGCTGGAATTTGAAATCACCAACAATTTGGCAGAGTATGAAGCTCTTGTTCTGGGTATGAGAGCCGCAAAGGAAATGGGAATTAAAGAGATGACAATATTTGGAGATGCTGAGTTGATTATTCAGCAAGTCAGAAATGCTTATCGTGTTAATAATCCCCGGCTCAGAAATTATAGGAATGAAGTATGGGACCTGATTGATAATTTCTTCTTGGATTTTAACATTTCTTTCATTCCGAGGGGAGAAAATACTTTCTTCGATTCTTTAGTTGTCTCAGATAGTATGCTCAAGGTTCCTCTGTCGCCTATGGTAAAAAATGATGTTGAAATAAGATATAGGCCCTTCGTACCCGACAACGTCAAGCATTGGAAGGTATTCGAGGATGATCTGGAAATCGAAAGGTTCCTTCAACATGTTGATGAATTTTCTACGGTGCACATTGATCAGGATCCCGATCTAGAGGGTGACCCTCACCCTGAGATGTTTTTAAATAAAATTGCTAACCACCGGATTATCCAGTTGCCTAGCAATCACATCCCGAGAGGACTAGTCCCTTTAGAAAGGTTGTTCGATGGGAATGACGTGGCAGTAAAGGGAAGGGTCTCAAATGAAAATGATGATACAACCGAATGCAACATCGGCACACGGGAGGAGCCTAAGTTTGTCAAATTGTCAAACAGTTTGACCGGAGAACAACATGTCGAATATATTAGGTTGTTGAGAGAGTTTGCTGATGTGTTCGCATGGACATACGAAGACCTTAAAACTTATGACACATCCGTCATTGAACACAAGATCCCGTTGAAGGAAGAAGCTAAGCCATTCAGGCAGAAGCTAAGGCAGATAAATCCCATGTTGCTGCTTGTCATGGATAAAGAAGTAAAGAAGCTTTTAGATGCCCAGATCATCGTCCCCTTGAGATATTCCGAATGGGTGGCCAATTTGGTTCCGGTAAGAAAGAAAAGCAGAGAGATCAAGCTTTGTGTTGATTTCAGGAATCTGAACAGAAGCTCAAAGAAAGACAATTACCCCCTACCTAAGATGGAACACATACTGCAGAGGGTAAATGGTGCATCCTGGATATCTATGATTGATGGGTTTTCCGACTATAATCAGATATTGGTCATACCTGAGGACAGGGAGAAGACAACCTTCACCACTCCTTGGGGCACATTCATGTATGCCAAAATTCCATTTGGGCTAATGAATGCATGAGCAACATTTCAGCAAGCTATGGATATAGCCTTCATTGGAGAAAAAGACCAGTTTGTAGTGATCTACCTAGATGACATCACGGTCTTCTCCAGGGCTGATAAGGAGCACCGCTGCCACTTAAGGAGAGTTTTCTCGAAGTGCCGAAGATTTGGTCTTTCCCTAAATCCAAAGAAGTCCCTGTTTGCGATGAAGGAGGGGAATTTATTAGGCCATATAGTATCAACAGAGGGAGTGAAGATTGATCCTAGTAGGGTAGAAGCAATTCAGACCCTGTCACTTCCCAGATCTAAGAAAGAGGTTCAGGCCTTTTTGGGAAAAATTAATTTTCTAAGGAGGTTTGTCTCAAATTTTGCCGAGCTAGTGAAGCATATCACGGCCATGCTTAGGAAGGGAAACGAAGTGAAATGGACCGTTGAGCCCAGGGAATCTTTTGACCAAATAAAAAGGACATTTACTGAGGCACTTGTGTTGATTGGTCCAGATTATTCCAAGCCGTTCCTAGTTTTTTTTTTGCTTCTTTCGATATGGTAGCAACGGTGTTATTGCAGAAAAATCAGGAAGGGCGAGAGCAGCCCATTGCCTTCTTTAGCAGGGCGTTAAGAGACACATAGAGCATGTATGAAATCATGGAGAAACAGGCCTATGCCTTAGTGAAATCTCTCAAAGCTTTCAGAGTTTACGTCTTGCATTCAAAGGTAATTGCATACGTCCCTTCAGCTTCTGTGAAGGACATCCTTGTGCAACCCGACGTAGATGGGAGAAGAGGCAGATGGATCGCTAAAATCCTAGAATTTGACTTAGAGATAAAGCCCACCAAGTTGGTTAAGGGGCAAGGTTTAGCCAAGCTACTGGCTTAATCCAACTGCGAAGCCTTGGGAATTAGTTTCATCAACACTCGCTCGGGAACTCAGGAAGCTGAGTTGCCCAGCCAACGCTCTCAAGATGGCTTATCGTTGGCAGACTGTGCCTGGTATCATGACATTCTATACTTCTTGCAGGAGTTAAAGCCCCCCGATGGAATGGGTAAAAGCAAAGCGAGAGCTTTAAAGCTCAAGGTGGTCAGATATTGCCTCATTGACAAAATCTTGTACTGGAAAGACCCTCTAGGGGTATTTCTGAGATGCCTGGACCCGCAAGAGGCCCACAAGGTTATGTTTGATTTTCACAGCGGCCTTTGCGGAGGTCATCATTTCTGGAAGACCACAGCTCACAAGATACTCCGAGCTGGGTATTACTGGCCCACCTTATTCCCGGATGTCTGCCGAGAAATCAGAGCTTGCATCAAGTGCCAAAGGTTCTCATGAAAACAACAGCTCAAACCACTGCCATTGAATCCTATAGTATCTTCAGCACCTTTTCAGCAGTGGGGGTTGGACTTCACTAGAGAAATTCATCCTCCCTCAAGTGGTCAACACAGATGGATCCTGACTGCAACGGATTATTTCACCAAGTGGATAGAAACTGTCCCCACCAGAAGCGTATCACACAAAGTAATTATCAGCTTCCTGGAGGATATCATAGCCAGATTTGGCTGTCCCAGCAGGATCGTCACCGATAATGCTGCTTCTTTCAAGTCTGAGCCTCTAATTAAGTTATGTGAGCAGTTCCAGATCTCACTAATTCACTCCACCCTCTACTATCCCCAGGGCAATGGTTTAGCAGAGTCCTCCAACAAAAGCCTAATAAGGATCATCAAAAGACTGTTGGAAGACAACAAAAGGGCCTGGGATTCAAAGTTGAAGTTTGCTCTGTGGGCTGATTGTGTGACAACGAAGAAATCTCTGGGCACTTCGCCTTTTCAGCTAGTCTACGGGGCAAAGGCGGTTTTTCCTACTCATCTCACCTTACCTGTGGAGAAATTATTTCAAGACTATGAGGGAGAAATAGATCATATGATCAGAAGGATTCATCAGATAGTATAAGTGCAACAAATCAGAGAACAGGTGAGGACCGCAACTCACAATCACCAGGAAAAGATCAAACAGGCTTTCGACGGGAAGGTCGGGAAGAAAGAGTTTGAGATCGGGGACTTGGTACTTAATTGGTACGCCCCCAGGTAGGATAAAGGAAAACACAGCAAGTTTGACGCCCTCTGGATCGGCCCCTTCAAGATCTCTGAGGTTTTCTCCAACAACACGTATGGGTTGCAATATCTGGAGGGTGAAGAGGTTTTCAGCAACCCAGTGAATGGGCATTTTCTGAAGAAATGTTTTATTTGAGCCTCAGACGACTCCCTTGTTTGTAAATATTGTCCTTTAGTTCTTTGTTTACTTTCTTTTTTCATGTTTTTGGCTTAATAAGTGACTCCATAGCCCAATAGCAAGGCACTGAAGCTGCAGAAGAAGTTCTTAGAGCATCACAGGGACGACTCTATCCCCGTCGGAAGTCACTCCTGGATTGCTTGCAGGAGAAGAGCCCAACGCCCATCAGTTTATGTCACGATAGTTTGTAATGGGTATAAAAATGAGTGATCGAATGGAAGTAAACTCAAACGATATCGTTTGAACTCTAAAACTAGGCCAAGAATGCATGGGCAGGTGAGGTCTTGCATGAACTTCAGACAGTGAGATGTAGTAAGGGTGAGTAGGGGGAAGACTTATATCATAGAGATGCGAAGGTCTGTAGTAAACATCAGGTTTCTAACAGATTGTAGAAGAAGGCATCCAAACACAAGGTCTTCTTGCGCTCAAACACAGAAAACCAGAGAATACAATAATGCATAAATAAATCCTTTATCATGACATAATTGCAATGATACGCACGAATCATTCGTTCACGAATTCTCTTGGCATGAGACGAAAATTAGACGAAGTAAGAAACACTGTCTATCATAAAGCAAGAAATCTCATATACAGATGCATAACCAGAGAACTAGAGTCTGTGCTAAAAATTTACAATCGGGAGCTCTACTCTACCATCGATACCTACAAAAAATGGAAAAAATGCCTACATATGCTTCTCCCCCATTTCGCCCCGCAGAGGCGTCCCAGGACCTTCAATGTGTGGCGTCTCCTCAATCAAATCTGGCCTGCATTCTCTGGTCACACGCCACCTTAATTCTGCATGGCTCGTGCCAAGGGGTAGCTGAGCCCTTAAATACTGAATTAGCGTGTGCAGGCTCCCCTAGCGAGCTGAAGACTCGGCGTGGCTTTCATGAAAAGAACCAATAACCATCTTGGGTAGAATTTTAGTTGGGACCTCCATTCTCTTGCAATAAATGAGTGAGGCGAGGTTTCACCCACCCTCTCTCTTCTTCATTCAATTCCAGCAGGTACCGGGCTCTTGATCACGTCGAACTAGCCTCTGAAAAAAATAGTGTCCACCTTCTGAGACTCGACTCAGCACTTTTGGCCCCCCTTTTGTACAACCCTTTCTACTTTCTCGAATGACCATGGGCCGCGACCTTACGCCTATTTTCCAAGGTGTTGTTGGCGCTTCGGGGTTTGGGGTTTCGAAATACGAAAAGGCAAGGAGCGCTTACCGCTCAAACTCCCGAACGCCGACATGGCACGGATGCGTGCCGCGTGTCCTTGAGATGAACAGTCGGGGTATCTTCGCTATTACAAAAGGGGATGTCCCCCCTTGACAGGCTCGCTTGATAAGACCGGGGGCTAAGACCGTAGGCTCGGTGCCAAAGGCGCTTTCGACGTTTCGCCGATCGACGATTTCAACTGTAATGAACGGACGACTCCTTAACTTCCGAAACGCCGATCCTCGATACGTCGTCTGGCTGCCACCTGTCCCAATTTTATTGGATGACCCAAGTCTGATTTGAACTATTGGTGCTCCCTCTAGTGCTAAACCTCGGGCAACACGGTAGCTCCGAAATCCCGATGACCGTCGATCTATTTTGTAAATAGATCTTGGATGTTTCCAACGATATTTTGCCCACTCGCTTGACTTGCTACCGAGAAAAGGGTTTCTCCCGCGCTGCGCTTGGGCGCTTCCTATGCAACCTGTAGACCTGGGTACTTTTGTGCCTAAGACAGAAATAACCGCTAACAGGTAGAATGGGAACTATAGTGCCCCATTTGAGGATAAAAAAATGATTCTCTAAGTAACGACCAGAGATTAGGAAGATGTTATTTATTAGAGTATACAATCGAGAGGAGTCATCAAACTGTTGAGACCCTAATTCCATGTATATTGATGAAATCCTAATGAGGTGACTATGATAGGAAATTTCTCTAAGTAGAAAATAGATCAAGAATATAGTATGGGACCCAATTAGGGGAATACAATCATGATTAAGCTTCTCCTCTTGGACAACCAAGGCCATTGATGGCTCTTCTATAGGGATCGTAAAGTGTTAGTATGGATCCTTTGATTGAAGGACCTAGAATAACCACTAGAAGGATTAGTATACTAGCTATCAAATATCAAAGAAACATGGAAGAAAATCAATGCTCTTATGGGAGAATTGGAAATGAAGAGGAATAACAATCACAAGATCCATCAATAAAATCTTGAGATCGTTATCAGAATGGTCAAGATAGTAATTAGACATCATAAATTTCGAAGAGAAGAAGATGGATAGTAAAATTCAATGTAATGGGATTTGATAACAAGAAACATCATTGAAATCAACCAAAAAGGTAAGTATAAAAAATACCGTGGAAGAAAGTGCTGGGAAATTTCCAATAGAAAAAATTGAAAAGAACGTGATGGTATCTCTAATATGGACCTAAAAGGACCCATATTACTCAAAAATGATTGAAATTCAAAAAATACAACTGATAGGAGTCAGGGAAATTTGTTGACCATGTATTTATAACAAAATCCCACCAACCAGATTACGTGTTATAAACCAATGCCTTGAGAATGATAAAAATTCAATGAATAACATGCCACTGCTAGGGGGAACCTCCTTTTACAATATATTCAATGCAAAAGATGAGATAAGATTATCCTAAGACTAGGTCACCTTGGTATATATATTATATAAGAGACAAAGGGTACACTTATAATGAAAGGGTACAATGAAGGGTTCTAGACGACCTACTAATATAACACTAGAAATGTAATAATTCAGAATCTAGGGCTTAATAAGGAGTTTTATACTTAACATGGGGATTTTCATAGGGATTGAAATGCCCCTCCTGATGACTCACTAGGTTGTAATACCCACAGGTGCATAGTTATGAATAACTATGTTATTGCCCAATCCTTCTTGGTTGTTCTAAGTCTATTTGCAGTGTTTCTAAACCCTCATATCAACACCGTTCTGAAACATGCTATCTATGTCCAATTTACATTCCAAATACACTATGGATCTTAACCTTAACACTCATGAAAATGGTGCTCGAACCAAGTTTTAAGTCGCAGTGCCAAATTCCATAAGACCACGCGCTTGTTCACTTGAGCACTATTCCTTGGCACTAATTCTCCACGTGACCACACACCAAAAATAGGTGCCTAGTATATATAATCTCAGGTGTTAAAAATCAATCCCTCAACTTTCCATACAACTGTGGACTATGACCACGAGCTTATCGGATCGAGTGTCTCCTTACTGTGATCACAACATATGCTCTTTTTCAATCGTTCTGGTCCGATATGATGGAACCTTGAATGTTGGAACCTTAATACTGGAGTACTAGGTACCAAGTATCCTGAGTGTTCAACAATTATAACTCATGAAATTTGTCGCTGGTCGAGGAGCCAATATGGCAGGGCTCGACAAGGAGTCGTGACCAATGGAGCTGATATCTTGGAAATCAAAAGATCAAGATCTCGGGGCTCTTATTACCCTTCTACAATTGATTAACAATGCGTTGGGGGATGGTAAGATGATATGTCAGTGATCAGAGGATCGTGATGTCGGGACACCAGGGTACCAATTTATATTTGGTTTGACAATGTGTCGGGATCCGATATGTCGATGTTTGGATCTTGATTATGGACTATCGATGTGGGAAAGCCTACACTTTAGGTCTAATCACCATCATCAGCTAGACTACTTATTCCACGATGTCCAATGGGTCGCCGTTCATCCTTTCAGGATCAATGGTGGATCCTTACTCCTTACCTTGATCGGATGGTCATTTTTCCTTAGATTTTACAAATGGATTTGAACTCTATTCCTTAACGGTATTGACTTATGTTTTTTCCTGCACACGAGATAAAATTTGACTCTGTCCATTCATGATTTCAAACAATGAATTCAACCCTGATATGCTAAAAAGGCTTCATCTCTTCGGCTCGATTTCGTTGTGCTCTCTGGTTTCCTATGTCTCACGCTATTCCATGAAGTTCATAAGAACTTAGTTCTTATCAAACTCATCCCTCTCACAGAGAGAACCAATTAATATAATGCAAAGAACCTTGATTGTTCATTCATGGATTATTCAGACATATCCACATAGAAATATACACACAAACACAACATTTTCATTAATTCAATCATTGTACATGGTTTTAGAAAAAATTTCTCAACACAATCTATAGTTTGGGAATATTCTCAACCCTCTCTCACTCCTTTGGCCAAATTTCTCAATAATTGGCCGCACTCTCGTTTTGGCTTGATTCCTCATTAACTGGCCACCACATACATTCCCGAAGGCTTACAATTTATGGAAGATACATTTCCAACTCAAAAAAACAAATTCCTAAGAATATGCAACTAACTACAACAATAACACTGTCACCCTTTACAATTGATGAGGATCAATTAGATCGAATCCTCGATACTTAGGACAATCCATCTAATCCAACTAATTTGCTCAATTAAACCATTTACATAATAATTAGGGAAAACAAACCCTATCCTTCTATAATATAATTACAAACTTAGGAAAACACAATCAAATCCATTAAGGGAACCCACTCCCTTGGTAAATCTCAAAGACCCCCTTAGGCCTTCTCAACAAGGTTGATTTAGGAGGAAAAATGCTCATGCATCAGACTCCCAGGGTTAAAATTTCCATGATATCTTAATCACGAGTCTTCATTTGTTGAAGTCTTACTGGATCCTGTTAGCATTGGAAGTCACTCCTGGATTGCAGCAGGAGTAGAGCCCGACGCCCATCAATTTATGTCACGATTTTGTTTAAATGGGGTGATCGGATGTGAGTGAACTCATAATGATATCATTTAACTCAGAAAACTAGGCCATAAATGCACAGGGAAGTGAGGGCCATAACTAACTTCAGTCAGGAATTTGAGTTAAAGTGAGAGTAGAGGGAATACTAGGGAGAAAAGAGAGGAGGTTTCTCTGGGCATCAGGCCTTCCAGCAACTCAGGAAAGAAAAACAAGACACTAAAATGTGCCTAAACGACATAGTGATAACTGCACACTGATCAAACCTATCATACTATGCAGCTACAACCATTCGAATGGATCCTCCAGTTCCGAATGATTCAATGTAAGATGAAAAAGACAACGTGGGAGACTGCTTAAGACTGGCGCAGAGATTGTAGTGACCAACCATACGTCATCCTACAATATGCAACCCTTGACTGGATCCTCCAACTCTGAGTGTTTTAAACAACTAACAAACAAAATAAAAGGGAAAGAGAAGTTCACTTTCATTAATTTTGACAGTCTCAAATCAAAATACATAACCAGAGCTTCCTCAGAAACTTTACAGTCGGGAGCGCAGCTCAACCATCGATGATTTCAAAATACAAAAACTGAGTACATATACTTAGAAAAAATCGCCTAACAGAGGCATGCTCAGACCTCTAAGGCGTGGCGTCCCTTCAGTCAAACTCGGACGGATATCCTTCGTCAGACGCCACCTTAATTGTGCATGGCTCTTGCAAGGGGGTAGTTGAGCCATTAAGTGCCGAGTTAGCGTGTACAAACTTCTCTGGCTAGTCGAGGACTCAGCATGGCTTCTTTGGAAAAAATCGGCACACAGGACCATCTCGGGCAGAGTGCTTGCCAGATCTTCCATACCTTACACTTAATGAGTGAGGAGAGGTTTCAACCACCTCCTCCCACCTTCATTTACTCCTAGCAAGAACCAGGATTGAGATCGAATCAGATTGGCACCTGGAGATCGCGACGATCCCTTCTGTGACTAAACTCGACGCTTTTGGCCCCTCTTGCACAACTCTTTCTATTTCCCCAAGTGATCACGGGCCGTGATCTTGCGCTTATCCTCAAAGGTGCTTTCGATGTTTTGGGGTTCGTGGATAGGAAGGAGCTGATCCTTGCTCTTCAAAGTCGCGATGGGCGAAATGTCGAGATGGCCTAATTGGGCGCCACACGTCCCTCTCTGATCTGACGGTCCTGAACTCATTCGACGATACTGTGGGCCCCAGTCCCAGACGCCTTCGGCACTTCGCGTCTCGAGGATTCTAGTTGCAAAGAAAAGTGTTTCAAGGTCATGATGGGCGAAAAGGCGAAGAACCTAATCGCGCACCACATGTCCCTGCGGGATGGATGGCTGAGATCACTTTTGGTGAGATTGTGGGCCCAAGTCCTGGGTGCTTTTGACACTTCGCGTCTCGGGGATTCTAGTTGCAAAGAAAATCATTTCAAGGTCATGATGGGAGAAAAGGCGAAGAGCCTAATCGCGCACCACGTGTCCCTGCGAGATGGATGGCCTAGATCATTTTGGTAAGATTGTGGGCCCGATTCCTGTGCTAAACACGACGCAACTCCATTGGTCTCAAATTTCCGCTGACCGACCATCTGCTCCATCGATCGATCCTCACCGTTGAATACTGGAGGCGCCCGCCCACTTGCATTTTTAATCCGAAATGGATTTTCTGTGCTGCACAGTGCGCTCATGGCTGTGACCTTGGAAAAAATGCATATGATAGGTTCTTTAAGCCTCATTTCTTCATATTTACGCCACATGCTCGAATCTTGGAGAGAAAACACTCCCTATACAAGAAATGTTGCTAACATTAGGCTCGATGGGGGATAGCTTCGTCCCTGTCATGCTCTAAGAACTCATTTTTCAGTTCCAGTGCCTTGGATGTTGGGCTATGGAGTCAAGTTCAAAACCTCCTGCTGAGAAATATATGCCAAAAAGTAAAAACCAAAGAAACTAAACATAGACGCTCCAAGGAGCTTATTTATGTACAGTCCTAAACTAATAAAATTCTTTACATGGGGCTAGGTGAAAGCAAACTTCCACCATAGCCATTCAAGCAACTTCCTGAACATAAGCTCCTTCCTTCTGTCGATGATTACAAACAGGTGGTGTAACCGTGATAGCAGAACGATTACGCTCTTCAACTCCTTCTTATAGACTGAAGTCGAGACGAAAAAGGGCGGCTCCAAATTGTGAAGGAAATACAACTCCATGTATTCATTCATGGGCTCATAGGACCAGTGGCAAACTCCAGAAAATTGGCGACAGGCAGCCTCCTCTGCTACACAGTTGTTCACGTGTGGTTGAACATCCCTGGTAAGAACCGGTGGGTGGACAAATAACGTAGGTTGATAGTTCTCAGGCGTTGGCTGCTTGCTAACTGGCTCTGGACAAAAAGAAAAATTCTCCTCTGGCTCTCCTTCTCGGCTCTCCCAAGGGTCAGATTCATAATGGTTATAAACATGACCCGTGGAAAAACTCTGCTCTTCCTTGTACTGCTCAGCGTCTCCTGAAGGACTGGGATGGCTGATTTCCCTGTGATAATTTTCCTTAGTGAACAGAGGACAAGGCTCTGCGGTCTGTTCTTGGAAATCCAACATATTGAGCTCAGAATCTGATTCGTAGCTGTCATACATCAGCTAGCTTCTCTGATCAGCAAAAGGTGATGTGGGGTTCTGCTACTCCTCTTCCAAATAATCATCAAAGTCGGGGGAGAACAAAGCTTTTCCATCTTGTAAAAATGGAACTATCTCCCGATCTTCCATTTCGACCCCGAATGTAAACACATCATGGGAAATATAATGAAGAAAAATAGAACAATCCATTTCTATTATCGCTTCCTCCTTTAAATCTGGGACAACAGGCTTATCAGGGGCATAACCTAATGTCTCTATGGCTATGAAATATTCAATATCCTCTTCAACAGAGCTTCCAAGAACATCTGCCTCAAGGACTGGAAAGTCCTCTTCATTGTCTTCGGATTCCAACCTTGCTAGTTGGGTGGTGACAGGTTTTATCAGTTCCCAAGTTTCGCCTAAAGCATCTTATTCCTCCTCGGGATTTTCATCATTCTCATAACCTTCCTCTGATGCAGACAAATGGGGATGAGAAAGGACTGATTTCTGATCCAAGTCATCAAGATCATCCTCATAGCCTACGTAAGAAACATCTCCATCTGGTATACATTTGTTGTATCCCTCACAACAATTATGAAAAATTAACTCAGAGGGATAAAGCTTCTAACAATAGGCGGTGAAAGTTGCATGAAATTATGCGAGTGAAGAAATGCTAGCAGGGGGTAAAGAATGATACCATTTACGAGCATCCCCTACTAAAGAGAACATGACCATTTTCAATAATACATCCTCATGATGTATCTCCCACTGATACATGAGTTCATGAAACTCCCAGAGATGCTGAGCAGGGTTGTCCTCTTCACGCTCTCTAAATCTGGGCAAATAATCACTCCATTCATTCGAAGAAGGGACATCATTAGGAAAACCAGGAATAGTAGAAAAAATAAAATTAGCAAACCTCCGAGCCAGGATTTTCTCCATATCGAACTAGTGGAGTCGCCAATTGATCCTCGAATCATGGAGTCCCCAGGTGAAAAATGGGTAGCTTCGAATGTGTCTGGTATTTGTTCACCATCAAAGGCCATATCTTAACATTGTCGTTACCCAAGGGAACTTCTCAAGCTGAGAAAGCAGCTGCTGAAACCTTCTCGAGAAAGATCCTCGAGGTCAACTTTCAGGTGCGCTAAAAATAGCTACAACTGAGACAGTGAAGTGGAAACGTTGGAGTCACCAGGTGCACAGTAGCAATCTTGTAGGGCTTTGATGTCTGATGCACCTTCAGAATCAGAGGCTCAATGTCGTTCTACCTAGGGAAAATATTCAACTTCTTCCCCGACAACGACGCCAGAAATGTTGGCATTGGAAGTCACTCCTGGATTGCGGCAGGAGTAGAGCCCGACGCCCATAAGTTTATGTCACGATTTTGTTTAAATGGGGTGATCGGATGTGAGTGAACTCAAAACGATATCATTTAAATCAGAAAACTAGGCCAGAAATGCACAGGGAAGTGAGGGCCATAACTAAGTTCAGTCAGGAATTTGAGTTAAAGTGAGAGTAGAGGGAAGACTAGGGAGAAAAGAGAGGAGGCTGCTCTGGGCATCAGGCCTTCCAACAACTTGAGAAAGAAAAACAAGACACTAAAATGTGCCTAAACGACACAGTGATAACTGCACACTGATCAAACCTATCATACTATGCATCTACAACCATTCGACTGGATCCTCCAGTTCTGAATGATTCATTGTAAGATGAAAAAGACAACGTGGGAGACTGCTTAAGACTGACGCAGAGATTGCAGTGACCAACCATACGTCATCCTACAATATGCGACCCTCGACTGGATCCTCCAATTCTAAGTGTTTTAAACAGCTAACAAACAAAATAAAAGGGAAAGAGAAGTTGACTTTCATTAATTTGACAGTCTCAAATCAAAATACATAACCAGAGCTTCCTCAGAAACTTTACAGTCGGGAGCGCAACTCAACCATCGATGATTTCAAAATACAAAAACTGAGTACATATACTTAGAAAAATTCACCTAACAGAGGCGTGCTCGGACCTCCAAGGCGTGGCGTCCCTTCAGTCATACTCGCCGCTGAATACTGGAGGCGCCCGCCCACTTGCATTTTTAACCCGAAATGGATTTTCTGTGCTGCACAGTGCGCTCATGGATGTGACCTTGGAAAAAATGCATATGATAGGTTCTTTAAGCCCCATTTCTTCGTATTTACGCCACGAGCTCGAATCTTGGAGAGAAAACACCCCCTATAAAAGAAATTTTGCTAACAGATCCCAAATCTTATGTTGTTGTCCACTTGCCTTGCTTCCTTTCTGTTTCATACTCAGGTTATTGTTCTACTTCCTCACTCTTGTTTGAGGTTTTTGAGGATCCCATATCTTACTTTCTTGCTTTCCATTTACCTTGTTGATGTAATCTCTCTCAACCAAATACAACTCATGGCTGATTGTCCTTTTCATCTCATGATATTTCCATCTGGATCTCTTCTTTATCAACTTCCATAGTTCATCAATCTCAATGTCCAGCTCTGTTCTCTGTTGGCACATGGCATTGTTTCAAATGTGTTGCTTCTTCTTTGTAGGAATAATGCGTATGGCTCTTACTTCCATCTCTCCATCCTTCTCTACATATTCAGTCTCCTTATTTTCTTTGAAGACAATATTTTGGTCTGCAACCTCTTTTTGTAGCATAAATCCATCTTCACAAAAAGTCCCAGGTCTTGATCTTCAGCTCTCACACTTATAATGTTGCAACTAAGAATTCTTGGATGCTTTTTGTATGCAACTGCTATGTAGTATTCATCAATTCTTGGACTGACCAACCACTCTTCCAACAATATTAATTCTTCATCGTAATCCATAAGCATTGTATCTGAATGTTTCTTTTCAAATTCTTCATTCTCTTTGTGGGTGTCTTCATAACTTGCATACACACACCAATGATTAATTTTAAATCCACGAGATTCTTGAGTCTCATTTGGCATCATATCCCGGTGTTGGTATGAGAACCTCATTAGATATTTATCATCAGCATTCGCCTCCTCAACAATCCCACTTACAAGTTGTGTATAGCCTTCACCCTGACTATATTTATGAGATCTCATAATAGAATTTTGATTGTGTTATTCTTCTATGCCTTTAAAAATCATATCTCCACCTTCATCAATATTTATGACAATTCCAAGTGATTGTCCAACTTCATTCTTTGCACAACCTACAATCATACACAAATCATTAGTTTTAAAAACATAAGACCCCATGGCCTCATTTGATTCTTCTAACATCTTCCACGCATGTTGATCTAAACTTTCGTGACAGTTCATGAGACTCTTAACAAGATTATTTTTAGCATCTCCATAATCATCCTCTCCAAGGAATGATCCTTGCTCTGTTTCACAGATGCAAACTTCTTCTTTTGTCCTTGACCTCTGTTTAAACACATCTCCTATGAGTTTATCTTCCTTCAACAAAGAACTCAACCTATGCCTCAAGCTCTACCTCAATTCCCTTACAAACAATTGCACAATAGGAAATTTGACCTTCTTCTTTACATTCCAACCTCATCTATGGTTTTCTTCTTGTAACAAATTCATCACCACACTGGGTTTCTCCTTTAACTCAAAAAATTCCTTGTCAAGCTCCTCTTGACTAATCTGTTCTCTTCCAATTTCTCTAGTATCTCATGTCCTCTTGCTGTGGCTTTTTTATCCTCTTTCATGACCATCAATAGTCGTATTCATCTCCTCTTTTTGTGAGCTTCTTCTTTCCCATTGTGAACTGCATCAAGCCTCCTTCGTAGAAATTCTCCTCACCCTACTACCCAATACCTCATAAATCTTTCTCCTGAGCCTGACCTCTTGCTATCATTGGTTCTCTCCTCTGGAACCTTCTGAGCATCCTCTCCTCTTCTCTGGATTTTGCATCTTTTCACATTTTTATGAGAACTTATATTGTTTTCCATACTTCCAATCCTCAGTTGGAAGTGTCTACAACATCCATTACTGCAAGGTTCTTTCTACCACAAGCTTCTCCACTTGAGAAATTTTCTTGATCCCTCTTCTCTGTCACAACTTCTTTGGCTGTAATGGTTATCAAAAATTATTTTCTCCTCTTGTTGCTACCTACAATCATAAATTTGTTTTCACTAGATTTAATTATACAAACATCAAACTATACCTGCAATATCTACTCCAAGATCTTGTCTTCTCAACATCCAACTTTCTCTTTATTAGAATGACCTCAATTTACGCAGAAATTCACTAAGGTAATTGCATATCCAATTCCTTTTTCTATAAAATCTGCCTTCTTCAATATGAAATTGCTCTTCCAATTTCTGTATCTACTGATACTACTTTTGCAATTTCAAATTTGCAAACTTTCCTTTTCCAATTTCATAGCATAGTTGCGCTCTTATACCAAAAATAATGACCCACCATGTCATAATACCCACGAGTTCAGAGTTGTGACTAACTCTACTAGCACCTAGTCTTTCTTGGTTGTTTTGAGTCTGTTTGCAGCGTTTCTAATCCATCAGATAAACAATGTTCTAGACCATGTTGTCTCTGTCCAATTTACATTCCAAATACACGGTGACGCTTAACCTTATCACTCACGAAAACGGTGCTCAAACCAAGTTTTAACTCATAGTTCCAACCACACACTTGTTCACTTGAGTGATATTCCTTGGCGCTAATTCTCCATGCAACCATGTAACAGAACCATGTGCCTAGTATATATAAGCTCAGGTGTTCAAACTTGAGCCCTCAACTTTCCATACAACCGCGGACTATGACCACAAGCTTACTGGATCAAGTGTCTCCTTACCGTGATCACAAAATATGCTCTTTTCCAATCACTGTGGTTCGGATGATGGAACCTTGTTCAATCATTTGGATACCTTCCTCTTCAACCCATACACAACACTAGGAATATAACCCTTGAGTGCTCTTCAGTGTCGGTAAAGAGGTTGCAATCCAAATGTCGGTTATACAAGGGAAGACAATTGAGCACTTACATAACATTACAATGCCTTCCATATCCAACCACATCATGGTTTCATACATGGTTGGTTATATTGACATCCATTGCTATAACAATAGTATATCTCGTGACTTGACTCAGTTATGCTCTTATAACCAACATAATGCAACATGCAATTAAATTTCACATAAATGCATTCAAGCCTTACATAGTCTTTATATACTCAAGGCCTCATGCCTTATACATCAATTCAAATATTGAAAATTTATTGATGGAATTATTACCTCAATTCCCTTCATTATTTAAATTCATACCCACATGGTTGTTATCAAATTACTTGATGCTATCTAATCAACTGATATTTGGTAGAAGTTCACAAGATCCCTTATCCAACCTATTTATTAGCATTCTTACCATCCCCATTTGTCTTCATATAGATGGATTTCATATGCAACAATATCATCAACATCTTCAACATGCTATAACAATTTCCTAGATACACAATCCATCATTGGCCTTATTCAAATATCACAACATTATTAATTCATCAACATACTACTCTAGTCCACCCTCATGCTATATGCATGTCCATATGCACAAAATTCCCATCAGTATGCACTAAGAATTTAATCTTGTCATGCCTAATTCATGCACATCCAATCTATCTTTCTTATATGCATTATGCATCACTCCCATTATGCTTTCCAATGCATAATTATTTCATCTTTATTTATTTGTTTTTGTAGTTGGTTGTCCTTGAATTCATGTAGATCTCGTTGCCCTGCATTTCCATCATTCTGCTTATATGTGCATCATTGTTCCATATATTTTACTTTTCCAACCTGCTAGCTCTCTGTAAACTTCGTTCGGCTAAGAAACGAATGACAGAGGCAACCAACAAATCGACTTTGAGATCCGAAACTAGCCTTTCATACCTAGAGAGGGCTCTCTCGAGAGACTTTGTCTCAGTACAGGATATTACTTTGAGATATCGACTAGATTTAACACCTTTGAAATAATAAGTTCTAGTTATATTGGCACAAGAGAGTAAGACCTTGGGCTATGGAGTCGGTTCGAGAAAATGATAGAAACAAATGACTCGGTGACTGAACTTGAGAGGATAAAGGATAAGAGAGTGACAGTGAAAAATCATTGTGTGAGGCAGGGGGGAAAACACAGAAAGCAACTCAAAGCACCGTTGGATGAATTCAAAGTTAACTTAGAGGAAAACGGTTTGTCTAAATGGCGTGAATCCCAGGGCACTGCATAGTGAATCCCAGGTTCGAAAATACGTTCCTATTTAGACAGAAATAAATATGAATAAATAATACAGGAAGTACGTACGCAAAGAAAGGAAAAAATACATCCAACTACTACAATTAGAATCTTTTCATCAAGCTTAAGGACTTTTGCATTAAATTTCGGTCGAGCTCAAACTACATTTAATAGTCACTGTCTACACTAGTTTGCCAACCAACCCCTCTCTACTCTCGTACCATGAAATATATAGCACTATAGGTCCTTTATATCTCACCACTTTTAAATCCAACCCCTTTCCCAAAATAGAAACCGTTACAAACAACAATGACACATTTTAACTAATTTCCTGCTTTTCAGGAGGCGAAATTATGAAAAATAGGCTTCAAAATGCCACTTGTAATTATCAAAATGTAATAGCTGTGTAAAATATGAGAATGTTTTTTGTATATAAGCTCGTTGTGAAGAAAACCCTCTCTCAGTTTCTTCAAATTCGTCTACAGCTGGTCGGAATACGTGTCGCAAAAACATATCTCAGACAGGAAATCATGAAAACTGAAAAATAAGGCTCAAATATTCCTTCGAATATTCCAATCCATGACACATTTTGCAAATATGAGAAAGGTTTTTATTATTTGGTTTGTCCTCAACAAAAAAATATCGGGTATTTTCAAAATTCATCTCCAGTTGGTCAAAAATTGATCTTGAATTTGACCATTAAACCAGTTATTTGTGTAGTGCGACCTGTAGCCTGTGCGCATGAAAATCCACTACGCGACAAAATCCACTGTGTGATGAAATCTACTGCGCGATGATATCCTCTACGTGACAACATCCTATGCGCAACAACATCACATGCACGATGACATCCTCTGTGCGACAACATCCTATGCGCGACAACATCCACTGCGCGACGAAATCCACTGCGCGATGACATCCTCTGTGCGACAACATATTATGCACGATGAAATCCACTGTGCGAAGAAATCCATTGTGCAATGAAATCCACTGTGCAAGGAAATTGACTGCACGACTGAATCCTTTGCGCGATGAAGTGCTCTGCGTAGCGCGTAGAAATTTTTGCAGTGCACAGTTGCAAATGGAAATGGAAATAATAAATGAAAAGATTCCTTTTGAAACTGACCCTTGGAGATGTTAGATATTTCCAGGCATAAAAACAATATTGGTGCTAACAGGCATGACTTAACAATTTTTTGACAAACCTCTAACCTTATCTATGAAAATAATGGTGCTAACAACTGGCTCCAATGGGGATGTTATCCTCCCTATGAGGTAGCAAAGAACAATAGACCAGACGCCTATCCATTGGGATGCTCCCAAACTAAACTTTCCAACTGCAACTTGTAACCTGCATACGCTTAAAACTCAAAGCTGTATATGCTCCAAACTGAAATCTAAAACTAAGCTGAAAATGAAAACTGGATATTGCTAAAATAAATGCTCATAGTACCGAGATTATTCGCACACTCTTATCTAATCTAAAGATGCTAAAATGAATACTCAATCAAGTGATACTAAAGTTCCAATGCAGCCAATCAAACAATTGGCTTCCTAATTTTCCTTTGCTCATATTTTTCTTAAGCAGGCAGAAAAATGTAAAAGATGGCAGTTGAAAACAAAAATTGAATCCAAAATCTGAGCTTATGAATGAAACAAATTCCTCCTTCACTGATGATTGTAATAGGATGGCCACGAGATCTTGAAAACCATGAAAAAACATTTCTTCTTGATGAACAAAAACAGAAAGACAAGCCTCTTTCATAAGTGTGTTGTTTTTTTCTCTATTTCTTCTGTTTTGAGAACATTTTCAAATGAAATGGCAGCAATAGGTTTGTCTACTCTTCCATGCATATCAAAAAAAAATTCATACATCCTTGAACATATTCAAATATGACAGCCATATTATGTGTATCAAGGCTATCCTCTTGTTCATCAAACAATTCTGGTTTGGCTTTATTAACCTTCTGGAAATTTGCTTGAGGACTGTCATTTTGACTTTCAAACAAATGAATGGAAATAAGTTCTTTCTCATAATCTTCTTGCAAATGCGAAAATCTAACAACATGCACTATTTCACAGTCTAGAGTTCCCATGGATGCATTTTCAAAACCATGATTTTCAAAGGAATCAAATAAAACAACTGCCTCTTCCTTATATTTTTGTATTTCTAATTGAAAAGTGGCATACACTGTTTTGTTGCTTTTCTGAAACTCCATGTCAGTGGTTTGTTCACTGCTTGAAGTCTCCATAGATGCAGTTTCAAAATCCTCATCCCTGTCTAGGCCACTTAGAATTTGAACAACCACATCATTCACAGGGGAAGAAAGACAACTTTGAAACACTTTGTCTTGCTGGAAATCTTGTTAAATATCTTCATCAAGTTCAGGAGAAGGAAAATGACTTTTAGCAAAAAT
This sequence comes from Picea sitchensis, assembly GCA_010110895.2. NCBI lineage: Eukaryota > Viridiplantae > Streptophyta > Pinopsida > Pinales > Pinaceae > Picea > Picea sitchensis. Next base: position 357,186 of record SNQJ01S0000561.1, read on the forward strand.
TTCTTGATCAGCTTCATCTTCAACCAAAGGAGGGGCTACTATTTGTTGGGATAAATATTCATAAAAGGCTTCTATGATTTCACCATTCATACACTCTTCATCACCAAAAAAAATTTCAAGGTACTTAATGAAATGTTCACAAAATTCACAACAATATTCAAACACCAAGAATGAAGGATTAGATTCTCCATAATTCTTAAAGAATGTTATATGGAAATATTTAAGAGAGTATAAGTTGTCTGGTTTTAAACCTTCATACCATAATCTTGTTTTCCCCTCTAGAGTAGCCATAAACATTTTCATCAAACAATCCTCATGAAATTCAACCCCCAACTTACATATGTGCATGTGAAATCTAATCAAGTGCAAGGCAACATCATTTCCTTTCCCATCTTCAAATTTAGGCAAATATTTTAGCCAATCTATGTGAGGAATACGATTTGGAAAGCCAGGAATATGAGAGCGATTCATTGGAGTATACCTTGCAGATCTGTAATCCATCTTGAAGCAGTGGAGTCATCAATAAAATCTTTAGGGTACTGAGTCTTTGGACAATGGAGTTGCCATGAAAATTTTGAATTCTAGATTCTTGAAAATGGAGTCGCCAGGTGAATGATGTACAATCTTTCTATGTCTAAATACTTTTCACCATCAGTACTCAGATTTGAACTTTGTCATTTCTCCTAGGGAAGATTTCACCTTCGCTCCTCGGCAGCGGCGTCGGAATGTTAGCTCTCTGTAAACTTCATTCGGTCGAGAAACAAATGACAGAGGAAACCTACAAACCAACTTTGAGATATGAAACTAGCCTTTCGGACCTGGAGAGGGCTCTCTCGGGAGACTTTGTCTCGGTACAGGATATGACTTTGAGATATCAGCTAGATTTAACACCTTTGAAATAATAAGTTCTGGTTATATTGGTGCAAGAGAGTGAGACCTTGGGCTATGGAGTCGGTTCGAGAAAACGATAGAAACAAATGACTCGGTGACTGAAATTGAGAGGATAAAGGCTAAGCGAGCAACAGTCTTCAGTGAAAAATCATTGTGTGAGGCAGGGGGACACAAAAAGCAGCTCCGAGCACCATTGAGGATGAATTCCGAGTTAACTTAGAGGAAAACAGTTTTTCTAAATGACGTGAATCCCAGGTCACTGCACAATGAATCCCAGGTTCGAAAATACGTTCCTATTTAGACAGAAATAGATATGAATAAAGAATAAAGGAAGTACATACAAAAAGAAATGAAACAATACATCCAACTGCTACAATTATAATATTTTCATCAAGCTTCATTTCTTTTGAATTAAATTTTGATCGAGCTCAAACTACATTCAATAGTCACTGTCTACACTAGTTTGACAACCAACCCCTCTCTACTCTCGTACCATGAAATATATAGCACTATAGGTCCTTTACAACTCACCACTTCGAACTCCAAACCCTTTCCCAAAATAGAAACCGTTACAAACAACAATGACACGTTTTAATTGATTTCTTGCTTTTTAGGAGGAGAAATTATGAAAAATAGGCTTCAAAATTCCACTTGTAATTATCAAACTGTAATAGTTGTGTAAAATATGAGAAGGATTTTTGTATATAAGCTCGTTGTAAAGAAAAACCTCTCTTGGTTTCTTGAAATTCGTCTCCAGCTGGCCGGAATACGTGTTGCAAAAACATGTCTCAAACAGTAAATCATGAAAACTGAAAAATAGGGCTCAAAGATTCCTTCGAATCTCCCAATCCATGACACATTTTGAAAATCTGAGAGAGGTTTTTATTATTTGGTTTGTCCTCGACAAAATAATCTCTGGGATTTTCAAAATTCCTCTCCATTTGGTAAGAAATTCATCTTGAAGTTGACCACTAAACCAGTCATTTGCGCAGTGCGACCTCTAGCCTGTGCGCAGGAAAATCTACTGCACGGCGAAATCCACTACGCGATGAAATCCACTATACGATGACATCCTCTACGCGACAACATCCTATGTGCGACATCATCCCATGCACGACAACCCACTGCGCGATGAAATCCACTGCACAATGACATCCTCTGCGCGACAACATCCTATGCGTGATAACATCCTATGCGCGATGACATCCTCTGCTCGACAACATCCTATGCGAAATGAAATCCACTACGCAACGAAATCCAATGCACGACCAAATCATTTGCGCAGTGAAGTGCTCTGCGTAGCGCGTAGCAAATTTTACAACGCGCAGTTGCAAATGGAAATGGAAATAATAAATGAAAAGCTTCATTTTGAAACTGACCCTTGGAGATGTTAGATGATGCCAGGCATAAAAACAATATGGGTGCTAACAGGAATTTGACAAACTTCTAACCTTAGCTATGAAAATCATGGTGCTAACACAACCAATACGTATTATTGACAGTTGCCACCCACAATAGCTTCCTTTAAATAGATAATCCTATCTCAACTTTATTTTGGCTGAACTTTCCAATAATCATAGTGTTGTAACGTGCACTACTCTAGTTGACTATCAACACTGCAATATTTTCTAACCATCGTAATCCTTTAGCATTATAACATCCCTTGCCTTATCTCTAATTTTCCATTGACCTTGCTCAATTTAAAATACTTCTCTTTACTGCATTTAACAATTTATTGTTAAGCCCTGTACTATCCACTCATGACCAATCTCCTCCCTTAATTTCTCTGTACTTGTACATTGCTTCCACTATGAACTTTGATAAGAGAGGCAACTTTCTTACTCTGGATGCTCTTATATACAAGTAGCTTAGTCATAGCTAACAAATCTTGTTTTTTTCTCCTTCCTTGTTCTTGCACATAGAGATGACTCACCCACTCCATGATTCATACCTCACCTTATGAGATCCTTTATCTTCTCTTGCAATAGCTTTTTTTTCCTTTACTACATTTCTACCTTCAAGGCTAAGGAATCCTCCTTAAGTCCATGTGCATGCAAATGAAACTTTTCACTTGTTGGCTTCATGATTCATGCTTTCACCTCTAGGTGTACCAACTGCACATGTAATGGCCTTTCTTAATTAGCATCCATATCTGAAGTGAAAAAATATCCTTTTGACTTCCTTTAGTTCTTCTCATATAATCACTTAACCTTCCATATGGCTTCTTCTAAAATTTCCTAGTTTCATCAAACTGCTTTTTTCCCTTGTATAACAATGGAAACCCACTCAAGAAATCTAACTCTTGATCTTTCTAACCTTAATGAGGTCCACATACCTTGGAAACTACAAAACTATTTTCTCATGCTCCTCCATGGCCATGTTTTCCAGTTTGAGTTCAAGGAAATATTGCATATTATTTTCATATTATTCCTCTGACAAGTATTGTGGAAACAATTCTTGAATTTTTTCCAATACTCCTCATAGTTCAACCAACTTCACTAGCTCCACCCTGCTACTTCTTCTATTGAACTCTGCGTTTGCATCTTTCCCATGTTGACATGTAGTCCTCTAAATTCATCTCCACAATCGTGATATCTTTGGGCATCCTCCAAGACTATAACACTCCTACAAGAACCAAGTTGCAGTTTTGTACTTTTAATTCTGCAAGGAAATCTCTGTCTGCAACAAATTTTTTTGCTCCTTAATGCCACCAATCATCTTCTTTAGAAAGAAAGAAAGAAAGTATTTTTAACGTCCACGAGGCTAAAAATAGCCTATGGGACAAATTGTTTTTCCATCTGGATTTTGTATTCGGCCCTTTTCCTGTGAACTTTTACAATAATCACTCCCAGCTTCTCAACAAACTCTTTGCTGAATAGATTATCCCAAGAATTAGCTGCCAGAATACCTGCATAATTTTCCCTGTTGTCTTTGAGAGCCTCACATTCTAAAATGAAATGTTTTTATGTTTCCACTTTTCCGGACGAGCACAAAATACATACTCTTTCTTCCCACCTTTCTTTTGGCCTTTTCCAGTGCCCTGTTTCACAACGGAGTTGATGAGAATTAGTCCTTAATTG
>SNQJ01S0000562.1:0-10874 GCA_010110895.2 Picea sitchensis
TGGCTCCAAATGGATCTTTAAGAATAAGTTGAATGAGCAAGGACAAGTTATCAGGAACAAAGCGAGGTTAGTCTGTAAAGTCTATGCTCAGATAGAAGGACTAGATTTTGATGAAACATTTGCGCCCGTATCAAGATTAGAAGCTATCATAATGTTTCTTGCCTATGCTTGTCATAAAAGGTTTAAAGTCTATCAAATGGATGTCAAGTCAGCCTTTCTCAATGAAGATTTAAATGAAGAATTCTATATGGAACAACCAGAGGGTTTCAAATTATCTGATAACCCTAACTTAGTATGCAAGTTGAAGAAATATTTATATGGTTTAAAGCAAGCCCCTCGAGCTTGGTATCACAGACTGGATATGTATCTAAAAAACAAAGGGTTCAAGAAAGGAACAACCGACAACAATCTGTATATTAAGACAGAGGATAATGATCTGCTCATCGTACTGGTCTATGTAGATGACATCATCTTTGGATGTAATAAGGATTCACTGGTACAATGGTTTGCTTCTACCATGGAATCTGAATTTGAAATGTCCATGATAGGAGAACTATCATTTTTCCTTGGTCTGCAAATTACTCAGAGGCCCAAAGGGATGTTCATTTCTCAAGAAAAATACCTAAGAGAAATGTTGAAAAGGCTTCAAATGGAAGATTCTAAACCTATGGGAACACCTATGGTAACTGGATGTAAAATAAGAAAGTATGATGATTCACCTGATGTTGATCAAAGCTCATATCGATCAATGATAGGAAGCCTGTTGTACATCACAACATCTTTCCCAGACATAATGCATGTTGTAGGAATGGTAGGAAGATATCAGGCTACACCTAAACAGAGTCATTTGCAAGTTGTCAAAAGGATATTCAGGTATTTGAAAGAGACAATGACTTATGGTCTGTGGTATCCCAGAAATCAAAGTCTTCAGTTGACTGCTTATTCAGATGCAGATTGGGCAAACTGTGTTGATGAGAGAAAAAGAACCAGTGGAGGAGAATTCTTCTTGGGTGACTCCTTAGTAGCATGGATTAGTAAAAAGCAAGGTCCCATTTATTTATCAACCGCAGAGGTAGAGTACATTGTTGCTGCTACCTGTTGCACTCAAGTATTATGGATGATTTAGACACTTGCAGAATTAGAGGTAAAATACACTGCACTGATCCCAATTCATTGTGATAGCACTAGTGCCATCAGTGTGTCTAAAAATCTTGTCTTCCACTCCAAGACAAAACATATTCCCATAAAATATCATTTTTTGAGAGAGTAGGTCACCAATCAGATTGTTCAGGTCAATTACATTCCCACTATAGAACAAATTGCAGACATCTTTACTAAGCCCCTAGCCAAGACACCGTTTGAATATCTCAGACAGAAGTTGGGTGTCATTTCGTTTCACACCTAAACGAGTCCATCTTGTTAGGGGGAGATTTGTATTGTTTGAATATCTAATGCCTCCTAAAATTACTACCATAGCTTAGGGGGAGCATGCCTTCTCTTTGACATTGATGTCAAAGGGGGAGAAAAGAATTTGGGTGCCTTTGTTGCCATCAATGCCAAAGGGGGAGATTGTTGGAAATGTTTAACAGGTTGTCATTGATGGAAAGTAAAACAATGAAGATGGAATGGATACAGGAAGAATGTAACAGATGGGTACCAAAAGTATTTTGGGAAGAAGCTGCAGAGCAACCTCGATAAGATCAGAAGAGATAGTGCAGAGGATGTTTGGTATGTTTTACAGGCAGCATAAGCTTGTCATTGATGGAAAGTACAATAGTAATGATGGCTTGAGTACAACACCGATGATCAATAGGAAAATAGAAGATAAGTCAAGGAAGATCGAATGATCGAAGGCCCGAGAATCATTTCTGATCGTTGGATCCCATCCAAAATTCTCGACAGCATGAGGGCCGTCAGATATGAATAAAGACAAGAAGAACGTGCACTGAAGAGGAGGATAGATCTTAGGCGTTAGATCTGAGCGCAGGGTCTGACCACCGTTGGATCGAGGAAAACCATCACGATCTTTAAATGTGAAAGGAGTAGAGGGCTCACAAATACCGAAAGCAGGAGGACCGTCCATCTCAAGGGGTTATGTGGACCGTTGATCCGACTCCCTGTCGGAGTTTCAGGGATCGAGATTTGGAGATGCCAAAGAAAAAATGCAACAGGAATCCTGATTTTGCGATATGCAAAATCACGACTTAAATTGCAGTCGTTGAATCAAGATCAAATCTGGACCATTGATTCCAGTCCATGTCGGAGTTTCGAGGATCGAGTGTTGAAGTTGTCAAAGAACATTCACCACAGGAATCCCGATTTCGTGATATGAAAAATCACGATGTAATCTGAGCCGTCAGATAAAGCTTTGATATGGACCGTTGATTCCAGTCTATGTCGGAGTTTTGGGGATCGCAACATGGAGTGGCAAGTAAACAATGCAACAAGAATGACGATTTCGCGATATGCGAAATTGTGATTCAATCACAGTCGTTGAATCAATCTCTAATTAGGACCGTTGATCCCACGCCATTTTTGGGTATCGGGGATCGTGACTTGGAGAGTCGAGATGTCTCATCTCCAGACTCACGAAATTCGAAATCGCGAAAGAACTTTTTGCATAGGCACTTGGTTATGACCATAGTCATATTGAGGAAGGATCTAATGTAGAAAAGTTTTGTATCAGAAATTCAGAGATCACGAAATGAAGTGTCGAGACACTCAACATAGAATTGTCGAATGACGAAATACCGAAATGAATTCAAGACCCCATGGATTCAATCCAATGGTGCAGGTGAATTTGAACAAAATCGAAGGGATATTGTTGCATGACACAGTGAAATTTCTAGTAACCATTGCAGGTTTCTACCAGAGGATGCAGAGAGACTTCGGTGTGATTTCCAAAGGAGCTGAAGAGTCACATGGAATCAACCAGTGGAATGAAGACGATTCATGGAGGAAATTAACAGCTGGATGAGAGTTTGATCTCATAACTAAAATAGAAAGGATGAGCTCGACTGTAACAGAGAAGACGAAGAGTCTCAACTGCCAGAGAGAAAAAGGAATCTCGGCTTAACACCTAGTGATGATAGACACAGGGGTTGAACTGCAAGAGAAGTTGAAGAGTCGCGATGATGATCACGCAGAGCACTTGAGATGTGGAGGAGATTGGCGCGGTATGAGCATGCAGAAGAATGGAAAATATTGCATGCACAAGAGGCATAGAAGGAATATATATACACGGTACAGAGAAGAAAAGGGGGGTTTGTTGTTGGAGTTTGTTGTGGTTGTTGTTGGTAAAGGTGATTCATGTGTGAAGAAGGAGGAGAGTGCAGCAGCTGAATTGCACAGAAGAGGAACTGTGGAGTGAAGGGACATGGAGCATAGAGCATAAAAAGAAGAAGAACAGACAACGCAAGTCATGTGTGCAGAAAGGCAATGAGGCAGACAGAGCAACGAAAAGTAGCAGAGCAGTGATGAGTCTGGTAAGCCATTGTTGAACATCATATCACTGTAATAAGTTTCAGTAGCAAAGATTTATATTTCAGGGTGGACGAGAGGTGCTAGGGAGGACTGTTTTCCTCATAGGTTCAAGTGGGTTCTTGAACACATGGAGTTGTAGCTTCCATCTAGTTGCAGCCAGAGAAACCAGGGTGGCAGGGTGGTGCAAGGGAGAACTCTTGTTCTTTGTCATACAAGTTGGTGCCTGTATGATTGGAAGTTGGTGCTTCCATCCATTTGGTGCTGGAAACACTCAAGGAGTTGGTGCTTCCTTCTAGTTGGTGCTAGAGAAACCAGGGAGTTGGTGCTTCGTTCTAGTTGGTGATAGAGACCAGGGAGTTGGTGCTTCCTTCTAGTGGGTGCTAGAGAAAACAAAGAGTTGGTGCTCTCAGCAAGTAGCAGCTTGCAAAACTGAGGTTGTAGCCTCATTATGAGTTGGTGCTCATATGTATGATAATGTTAAGAATGTAACTATTACTTATCATATAAATAAAAAGATGTTTTTACCTTGTATGGGTTTCCTCGAGAAATATGTTTCTCTGTGTTTCTCATATATGTGACTGATGTTGAATGTGCCATTGTTTATTTCCCTGCATTATTGTGATCATCATTCAGTGTTTCTGCAAAGAGGTCAAAAGAAGCATAATTGTTTAAGCATAGTAACAACTGATTCACCCCCTCCCCTCTCAGTTGTCCAACAGAACATGTGATTTTGTAGGGGAATCCATGTGTCATAGTGGATAAAGGTATGAACATTCGTAGGTCACATAAGGAAAAGTCGCAAATATCCACGGGTCAAAGAAGGACAAGTCATGGATATGTCATATAGGATAATATAGGGTAGTTATAGTAGAGGGATATCAAATCATATCTTGAATATGGTGAACATATTGAAGATTGAGGACATGTTCACTACAAGGAAAAGACCTTTTAGCAGAGGTTTCTAGTGTTACAAAATTGGAAAAAATTGGAAAAAAAAGTCTTCGCTATAACATTTGTTATCAATATAGGATTTTTTTGTGGATATTATAAAGGAATTTGATTATAAATAAATAAAATATGGGCGGTCGGAGGTGTTTGCAGATGTTTACAAATCAGTGTCTTTGTGTAAGGCACATGTTGGATTACCGAGAGGGGGGGGGGGTGAATCAGTAATAGAGCAATCTAATCCTTTTTAACCATATAATGTAAGTGTTATATCAATGTAGAATTATCATCCAATATTTGTAGAGTAAATAAACAACGAACAAATGAAGAATCATACACATACACAACACACTAGTGTTTTTACATGGAAACCCAAATGGGGAGAAAACCACATAATGATTTTTCTTATATGTCTTGAAGAATTACATTCACTGGAAACATCAACTTCCTTTGTTTTCCAGCTGCAACTGGAAGGAGGCTCCAACCCTCTTGTTTCTCAGGCTACAACCTAAGGGAAGCTCCAACTCCCTAATTCTCTGGATACAACCAGAAGGAGGCTACAACCCCCTATGTTCTCTAGCTACAACTGGAAGGTGGCTACAACCACTTGTCCTTGCCCCGTCCAACCACCCTGACATATAAGTAGAATGATGGAACCACTCTCACACTATCATTGTGAGATATATTGTTGTAAACCTGTACCAATCAACCTGCACCAAACAACCTATACCAATAACATGAACCATGCATCAACCATGCATCAACCTGTACCATAAACAAGTGCATCAACCATGCACCAACCTGTAGCAAACAACTTGTAATGAACTTATACCATAAACAAGTGCATCAACCATGCACCAACCTATACCTCAACCTGCAAACCTTCCTTAACTTTAACAATAAGAGACTAGCATTTTCATCAAACTTTACTTTAGTCTCACATGACAAGTTTTGTATTAGTCAACAACCCTAACTTGAAATAATCATAACTATGTACCCGTAATGAATAAAGATATGAAAATAGTACACAATGTTCATCAATGTTTCTTATGCAAATCCTATAGGTTTCACTACTTGGAACCTCTCAGAAAAGGAGTTATAGAAAAAATGACACACCTTATTGAATTCTGGCTTATTCTAGAGAGTGAACTTGTAGATCATGTCCCGCATGGAATATTTGTTGTATGGATCTGAAAATTTTACACATAATACTACAGGTTGTACGCTAACCAACACATTTGGTCTTACTGAATTTGGATCTGTTATGAAGAAGTTATGATGTTTGTACCTAAAACACATGTTTTAGACTAGTTTCAGGACTAGCCACAAACCCTATTTTCCACGGAGTGTAACTCCAAAACTACATCGAACCACAAGCTTAAATTCATACCACAACTACTTGGATATGTTTTCTCAATGGCCTCCCAATTTTACAGTCTGAATCATTCTAGAAATAAAGTTATTATGAAAATGGTGAGATGACCTGTAAATAGCATACCTTAGAAAGAATCATCGAAAGAATTTATCCTCCCTTGAATTTCATCCTTCTTTACTTCACAATCCATATGAAACTTTTCTTAGATATCCTTTGGTTACCTCAGTCATCTATAGATATTCAATATGCTCAAGTGTGATTAAAATGAGAGAGTCTTGCCTCTTATTTATACTCTCCAAGTAGTTTCCTTAGAAACATCTTCTAGGCCACTTTGTCCACATAGTCACCTATGTCCAACTTTGCCCAATTTTCCACTTATCCATGTATCCAATAGACACTTGACCACTTAACCCATTTTCCTCATTTTAGGGTTAGCCTTCTTATAACCACTTTCCATAATTAGAAATTTCTCCATTTACTTTATTATTTAAATAATCCTCCTTGATTTTGTCACTTCACTTTATTATTTAAATAATCTTCTTTGATTTTGTCACTTCACTTTATTATTTAAATAATCATCTTTGACTTTGTCACTTCATCTTATTATTTAAATAATCCTGTTTGACTTTGTCACTTCACTTTATTATTTAAATAATCCTCTTTGCAAGCACTTTGACTTCTTTGACCTTTTGGAGTTTCAAACCAATCATATGAGGGTCCTTCAACTTCGTAAGGCCATAAATCTCAAACCGTGAGGAGTTATGTGACATTCCACATACCACCAGAAATAAAATGACATGTAATATACATATATAATAGTATTACCTTCAAATATATCAAAACTCATACCATTTTACATAAAACAAACTTGGGTCCATTACCCAAACCTTTGTGCTACTGAAATTAGTTAGTAGACTTTCTTTAAGAGTTGGAATCAATGAAAACCAACCCAATTAATCAACAATATCCCCCTTTGTCATTGATTGAAACACTCTGATGCAATACTGAAATCATATCACTCGTGATCCCCTTGGAACTCTGCCTGCATCTTTGTGACCAACACTCCCCATGGAACCATGCCTCTGTCCTCTACATTCGATAAATCTCTCCCCCTTTGTCATGAATGAAAAAAGTGTCTTTCCATTTGGGTTTTCTCCCCCTAACTGACTCATCTGATATCCCAACCTAAAATGTCGTCTTTATGATCCTTCCTCATGTACATCTAAGACATATAAGATAAGAATTCAAAAGCATTCATTTTGGAGTAGTAATAACTTCGAGTCTCTGGCGAATATACTCAAAGCCTTCCCGTGGAAATGGTTTTGTAAGGATGTCTACCACTTGTTCTTTTTTGCCCACATATTCAACTCTAATGTTCTTTTCTACAACCTATTCCTATAGAAAGTGATACTTGATTGGAATGTGATTTTTCTTGGAGTGCATCACTGGGTTCTTTGAGATACTGATGGCACTTGTATTATCCCAATAGATTGGAATGGGCTCATCATACCCAACTTGTATATCTGTCAGATTTTGTTTCATCCATAGAACCTATGTACAACATGTTGATGCTGCAATATACTCTTCCTTAGCTGTAGATAAAGATACTGATGATTGTTTCTTGCTTAGCCATGATACTAAACACTCACTCAAGTAGAATGTTGCTCCACTGGTGCTTTGTCAGTCATCAATGCAACCTACCGAATCTTGATCTGTGTAGGCAATAAGTGATAAATCATTTCCTTTTTTATACCATAATCCAAACTCTTTTGTTCTTTTGAGATATCTGAAAATCCTCTTCACTGCTAATACATGTGATTCCTTTGGTGTTGCTTGAAATCATGCCACATGTCTAACTACCTGCATTACATTTGGTTTGGATGTTGTCACATATAGTAGGATACCAATCATTGACTTGTATTTCCTCTGATCTGTAGACTTTGAATCATCATATTTTCTCAACTTGCAACGAGTTTGCATGAGAGTGATAAATGGTTTGCAATATTCCATTCTAAACCTCTTTAGCATTTCTCTGATATACCTGGTTTGAGAAATAAAAATTCCTTGGTTTCTTTGATGTATCTGAATACCCAGAAAGAAGGATAGTTCTCTAAGTAATGAAATTCCAAATTCATTCTGCATGTCCTTTGCAAATTTCTTGCTTAACCTGTCATCAATACTTCCAAAAATAATATCATCAAGATAAAATTTTATTAATAAAATACTATCTTGAGTTACCTTAATGTAGAGGTTGTTGTCTGCACTTCCTTTTATGAACCCTACCTATTGTAGATATTTATCCAGTCTAGAGTATTATGCTCTAGGATCTTGTTTTAGACCATACAAGGCCTTCTTTAATTTACACACATATTATGTGTTCTATGACAACTGAAATCCTTCTGGTTGTTCAATGTAAACTTCTTATTCAAGTTACAAATTCAGAAAAGATGATTTTACATCCATCTGATACACTTTAATATTTTTGGAGCATGCATAGGATAAAATAAATCAGATTGCTTCCATTCTAGAAACTGGGGAAAATGTCTCTTCAAAGTTCATTCCTTGAACCTGTGCATATCCTTTACATACCAATATAGGTTTGTTCCTTGTAACCTATCCACCTTCATTTAATTTATTCTTGTATACCCAATTTGTATCGATCACATTCTTATCCTTTGGTCTTTGAACCAATTCCCAAGTGTCATTTTTCTCTATTTGATCCAATTCTTCATCCATGGCCTTATTTCAAAATTCATCATTTCTAGTCTCCTCAAAACATGTTGGTTCAATCATAGATGAGAGTGCTAGGTGTGTTTGTTCTGGTGAACATATTCTTCTTCTAGTCTCAACTCCTGCATATTTTTTTCCAATAATCTGATTTGAAGGATGATTATTCTATACTCGTCTACTATGTGTCTTTGGAGGCACTTGCTGAACTTTCTCTTCTACTTCTGTTGGATGCTCTTCATCTTCCCCTTCTTCATCTTCTGCTTCTTCTTCATAAAGTTGTTCCATTGATTCATTTTCTTCTACCTTTAATTCTTGTCTACCTGTTTCATCAATTTTTACGTTGATACTTTCCACAACTTTGTTCAATCTTAGGTTCTAACACTTGTATGATTTCCTTGTACTTGAGTAACCAACAAGTAATCCTTTGTCCACATGAGAGTCAAACTTTCCCATTCTTCCATCTTCTCTTTTGATGTAGCATTTTCTTCTAGAAACTCTGAAGCAATTCACATTTGTTGGTCTTCCTTTCCATATCTCGTAGGGAGTTTTGTCAGTGTTCTTTTTGAGCATTACTCTGGTTTGAATGTGAAATTATGTATGCATTGTGTGTGTCCAAAATATATCTGTCAATTTAGAATCCATTAACATTGTTCGAGCCATTTCCTGTACTGTCTTATTCTTTCTTTCAACAACTCCATTCTGTTGAGGTGTCCCAGCAATGGCTAATTGCCTTTTTATTCCATGCCTACTGCAGTAGTCCATAAACTCCTTTTGAGTAAACTCTCCTCCATTTTCATATCTCAAGCATTTGATTTTTGAATCCATTCATTTTCAACCATTTCCTTGTAGACCTTGAAGTTTTCAAAATCTTCTGACTTATTCCTAAGAAAGCAAACTGCAATCATTCTTGTATAATCATCTACTAATAACATAAAGTATTTATCTCCTTGTAAACCCTTTGTTGTAGTTGGTCCAACTAGATCAATATGCACATTTTCTAGTGATCTTGTCATTGACTATTCTTTTGATTTAAACTTGGTCTTTGTTTTCTTTCCTTGTTGACAATTCTTTCATAAAGTGTTGGTTGGCTTCATGATATGGGGCATTTCTCTAACTTATTCCCTTTTATTTTTATTTTGACAAGGTTATCAAAATGTATGTGACCCATTCTTTTGTGCCATAGCCAACTTTCATCTTCCTTTCCTAAGAAAAAATTTTCATTTTTAATTTCACCTAATAAATATATGTTGCTTAAAGTTCTTGCAGTTGTTGCAATCAATTTTCCTGAACCTTATTTTCTTATCTCACACTTTTTTGAATTGAAAGTAACTTTATTACCTTGTTCACACATTTGAATCACACATAGAAGATTATGTTTCATATCTTCTACTAACATAACATTTTTTCCCTTGGTATTCTTGTTCCCAATTCTGAATGTGCCTTTTCCAATGATTTTAGCTGAATCATCATTTTAGAAGGAGACTGATCCATCTCTTTCCTTTCTTAATGTAATAAACATGTCTCCATCACCTTTCATGTGTTTTGAACAACCACTGTCAACATACCAACCACGTTTCTTATTCTTATCTTGTAGAGTTAGTGTGCATTCTTGTTTTCTATACTGATTATTCTTTCTTATCTATGTCCTTTTCTGAGGTTTGTTAGGATATTTAGACACTTAGGAGTTAGTTAAGATCTACTTGGTCTAATATGTCGTTAGGTAAAAGTGTGTTTCTTTAGTATGCATTTGTAGTTAGGCAATCTTACGGTCACGATATGTTCCCGACATAGAGTGATCTGACGGTTCATACTCTCCTCGATCTTAACGGCCATTGATCTATGGCTTAACACCCGATTGGTCCATGATATCTATTTAAAGAGAATGGAGGGTCATTTTTCGATGATCGATTGTGAGAAACTCTCTTGTAAAATCTCTCTGTAATATTTTTCTTTGCATTAATAAACTGCTCCAAGTGGTCGCATTGGCTGGGGTCGTGGATGTTTCCCCGTAGGGGTTTTACCATGTGAAAACATCGGTGTGTTGATATTTGACCTAGTTATGTGAGTGGTTACTGAAGGTGTTCGTCCTCTGTTGGAATACCTGTGTTTTCGAACATGGTATCAGAGCCTGTTTGAAGACCCGCTCTTGTTGTAGATCGAGATCGTGAAGTCGAGTTGTCTCATCTCCATTTTATGGAATTTTTGTACATTTCTGGGCTGAAAGGACTGTTCCATTGCGTCCGGAGCATGCTTTTCATTCAGGAACACTTTTCGTTTCACTCGAAAAGGTTTCCGTTTGCCCAAGATACGACCATTACAGTCAGAATCCGGAGGTATAAAG
>SNQJ01S0000562.1:10884-49355 GCA_010110895.2 Picea sitchensis
TGATCGATTGTGAGAAACTCTCTTGTAAAATCTCTCTGTAATCTTTTTCTTTGCATTCATAAACTGCTCCAAGTGGCCGCGTTGGCTGGGGCCGTGGATGTTTCCCCGTAGGGGTTTTACCACGTGAAAACATCAGTGTGTTGATCTTTGATCTGGTTATGTGAGTGGTTACTGAAGGTGTTCGTCCTGTGTTGGAATACTTTTGTTGTCGAACAAGGTTCCTATCCGTGACTGTTGTTGTTCTGTTTTGGTTCTCTAGGAGGGACTGCCATTCTCCAATATTTGGCCATGTGTCTAAAGTTGTTACATTTGTAGCATTCCACTTCAGTGCTCAAAGATTCAAACATGTTGTAACTTCTTTTGTATGTTTCACTAGGCCTTCTTGGATAACCCTTTTGTGTATGACTTTCAAAGTTGTTTATGTTCCTATTGTAATCTCTACAAATCACAACTTTATGTCCAAAATTATTACATGCATAACATAAATCAAAAAATATAGTTTGATTCCTGGGAGTTGAAGATATTATGAAAGGAGGTACTCTTATGAATCCTTCTTCTTCCTGAGGTCTATTTGTTTCTATCGGTCATTGATTCTGAAATCTGAATCTTCTCAGTGGAGGAGTGTCCCTGTAATTTTATTTGTAGACCTTTCTATCCCCTTTGATTGTTTCTGCATAAATTTTTGGATATGTTTCTTGTTCTTTTGTTTTGGATCTTGATCCCTTTTCTGTCTGATTGTATCCAAGTCCGTATATGTCATGATGAGGTTTTTGATTATTGATATTGTCATTCAAAACTTTTGAGTTGTTCTGTATATTTTTCTTTTGAATATCTTTTCTTAATGTGACAATTTTTTCTTCCAAATTTCCAATGATCATGTCTCTTCCTTCTAGTTTTTCTTTGAGTGCTTCTTCAATTCTTTTATCTTCTTCAATTTGAACCTTCAAATTTGTGATCATTTGTCCTAGTTCCTGAGTGTCTTCTTTCTTGTCTAGTTCAACTTGTAGTTTCTTGTTTTTCTTCTTTTCTCTTCTGATAACTTCTATGGCACACAACAATTCTTCTTAGTAGTTAAATTATGCCTCTTCATATTATTCTTCGGCCTCTTCATATTCTTCTTCAAAGTCTTATTTATCATATTCTTCTACTGTCATGAATATAACTCTTTATGTCTCACTGTCACTGACTTCATCTTCATCTGATGATGAGATGTCTTCTTTGGTGCATAATATTTTCTTGAGAACTTTCTTTGTGGTTCTTTTACCTTTATATGTTTGTTTTCTATTTGAGCAACCTTCATCATTTATCTTTTTCTTATGAGGACATTTGTTAGAAAAATGACCAATACCATCACAATTAAAAAAAATCAAAGGAACCTTACCTCTATACCTATTGTTGGTTCCCTTGTTCAATATTCTGACATATTTGGTCGCTTCTTCATCTTCTTCCGAGACGTCATGCTATTGTTATGTTCTTTTTCTTTTTTCTTTCCCTTTTTCTTTGACCTTTTGGATTCTTTGAAGGTTGCTTCTTTTATATCTAGATTTTCTTGTTTAGTTCACATTTCATATGCTGTGAATATTCCATGTAGTTCATCCATTCTTATTGAGTTTAGATCTGCTCTTACTTCTAGTGCTGATATCTTAGGGTCAAATATCATAGGAAGAGATCTTAGTACGTTTTGAACAATTACAGATTCTTTGATTTCTTCTCCCAATCCCAAGATTGCATTTATTGTTTCATCGACTCGTAAAAGGTAAGTTGCAATGTTCTCATATTCCTTCATCTTTAGTTGTTAGAACTGACGTCTGTAAGTTTGAAGCTTTTCTACTTTGAATTTTGAATCTCCTTCATAAATATTTCGAAGTTTGTCCCAAATATATTTAGCAGATTTAAAATGTGCAAATTTGGTGAATATCGATTCTCCAAGACCATTCAGAAGTGCATTTGTGGCTTTGGAATTATTCTGAACGAGTTTCATTTCTTTGTCATTTGTCGAAGAAACTGCTAGTGTTGTGTATCCATCTACAATTGATTGCCAAATTTTAAATCCATGTACCTGTATATATGTCTGCATCCTTATGCTCCAAAATGCATAATTATGTCCATCAAACTATGGTATTCCATTTTTATACATGTTGTTGCTCTCCATGATCTACCTTTCAGTGGTTAAATTGATTTCTGAAGGAACCTACTCTAATACCAATTATTGGATTACCGAGAGGGGGGATGAATCAATAATAGAGAAATCTAATACTTTTTAAACATATAATGCAAGTGTTATATCAATGTAACATTATCATCCAATATTTACAGAGTAAATAAAAAATGAACAAATGAACAATCATACACATACAAATTACACCATTGTTTTTACGTGGAAACCCAAAGATGGAGAAAACCGTAAAATGATTTTTTTTATATGTCTTGAAGAATTACATTCATTGGAAGCACCAACTTCCTTTGTTTTCTAACTACAACTGGAAGGAGGCTCCAACCCCCTATTTTCTCAGGCTACAACCCAAGGGAAGCTCCAACTCCCCAATTCTATGGATACAATCAGAAGGAGGCTACAACTCCCTATGTTCTCTAGCTACAACCAGAAGGTGTCTACAACTAGTTGTCCTTCCCCCGTCCAATCGCCCTGACGTATAAGTAGAATGTTGGAACCATTGTCACACTATTATTGTGAGATATATTGTTGTAAACCTGTACCAATCAACCTGCACCAAAAAAACTGTACCAATAACCTGAACCATGCATCAACCATGCATCAACCTGTACCTCAACCTGTAATCAACCTGTACCATAAACAAGTGCATTAACCATGCACCAACCTGTACCAAACAATATGTAATCAACTTGTACAATAAAACATTGCATCAACAATGCCTCAACCTGTACCTCAACCTTCAAACCTTCCTTAACTTTAACAACAAGAGACTATCATTTTCAACAAACTTTACTTTAGTCTCACATGACTAATTTTGGATTAGTCAACAACCTTAACTTGAAATAATCATAACTATGTACCCGTAATGAATAAAGATATGAAAATAGTACATAATGTTCTTCAGTGTGTTTTATGCAATTCCTCTAGGTGTCACTATGAACCTCTCAGAAAAGGAGTTATAGAAAAAATGGCATACCTTGTTGAATTCTGGCTTATTCTAGAGAGCGAACTTGTAGAGCGTGCCCCGCACATAATATTTGTTGTATGGATATGAAAATTTTACAAAGAATAATAAGGTTTTAATATAACCAATGCATTTGGTCTTACTGAATTTGAATCTGTTATGAAGAATTTATGACATTTTTACCCGAAACACCTGTTTTAGACTAGTTTCAGGACTAGCCACAAACCCTATTTTCCACGAAGTGTAACTCCAAGAAAACAAAAACCCATAAGCTTAACTTTGTACCATAGCTACTTGGATATGTTTTCTCATTGGCCTCCCAATTTCATGATCTGAATCCTTCTAAGAAAAAAATTATTGCAAAAATGGTGAGATGACCTATAAATAACATACCTCAGAAAGCATCATCAAAAGAATTTATCCTCCCTTGAATTTTGGTCTTCTTTACTTCACCTTCACTTTGAAATTCAGCTTATACATCCTTTGGTTACTTCAGTCACCTATAGATATTCAATATGCTCAAGTGTGATTAAAATGAGAGAGAATTGCCTCTTATTTGTACTCTCCAAGTAGATTCCTTAGAAGCATCTTCTAGGCCACTTTGTCCACATAGTCACCTATGTCCAACTTTGCCCAATTTTCCACTTGTCCATGTATCTAATAACCACTTGACCACTTAACCCATTTTCCTCATTTTAGGGTTAGCCTTCTTATAACCAATTTCCATAATTAGAAATTTCTCCATTTGCTTTATTATTTAAATAATCCTCCTTGACTTTGTCACTTCACTTTATTATTTGAATAATCTTCTTTGATTTTGTCACTTCACTTTATTATTTAAATAATCATCTCTGACTTTGTCACTTCACTTTATTATTTAAATAAACATCTTTGACTTTGTCAGTTCACTTTATTATTTAAATAATCCCATTTGCAAGCACTTTGACTTCTTTGACCTTTTGGGGTTTCAAGCCAATCATATGAGGGTCCTTCAACTTCGTAAGACCATAATGCTCAAACTTTGAGGAGTTATGTGACGTTCCACATACCACTAAAAATGGCATGACATGTACTATCCATATAGAATAGTCGTATCTACAAATATATCAAAACTCATACCATTGTAAATAAAAAAAACTTGGGTCCATTACCCAAACCTTTGTGCTACTGGAATTCGCAACCCGACTTTCTTCAAGGGTTGACATCAATGACAACCAACCCAATTAATCAACAACACAAGAATCAGTGCGTACATACACTAAGAACACCAATGTTGTACACTTAATGTCAAGCACCAGGGCAGTAAAATATGAAATCATTGGGGCAGTAAAATGTTTAAGCATTGGGGAATTTGTCTTATAAGCATCAGGGATTTAACATCAAAATGCCCCAGGAGAGTTAAAAATAATTTCTACATAGAACACATTGGTGCATTATTAATAAGAAGGCACCAATGTTTTATAAAATAATATGCACTAGTGAGTTACAGGGAAAAACTCCCCTGTGCATTAAAAATAGAAAGCACCGATGCTTTACAGTAACAAACAAGCCCTGGTGCTTATCAATAACACAATAGTGTCAGTGCACATCAATAACACATACACAGTGGTTCTTCGTATAATATTAATGCATCGATGGAAATATAATTTTTTGGTATTAAATTAATATTGAAACCAATGCTAATTGATTACATAAAATCACTAGTGCAAATTTCATATGCAACGCGAGTGTGTTTTAATATTAAATGCACCAATGAGATTAATAATTAAAATACACCGAGACACATCGACCTATGATAGTGTAATTATTGTTATTTTTTAATTCCATTATTTATCAAAAAAATTAAATATATCTTATATTTTGATTAGTGAATTTGGATATGATGTTTGGATTAATTTGTTATATCATCATATTGTGTATCTCTTCATTATAAACTCTAGTCATCTATATAAATAAATAATATACATGATGTAAATTGAAAAGTGACGTACCTCCAAATCAAGAAGTGACTCATGAATCGTACACATATGTTCAAAATAAAATATCATGCCTTGTTTCAACAATTCTTATGTTGGCTAAATTGCATACATTGTTTCCTACAAGTTTTATACCCCATAATAAATCATAGATTTAATATAAAGTATTATTTTTCTTTCATTAATTATAAAATGATAGAAGTAAAACAACATAAATTATACTTACAAATTCGACAATTAATTTTTTATATGCCAACATATACTCACAACCCTTAATTAACTCAATGTCAATCAATTATTCTAATGTCTCTTGTTTGTATGTTAGCACCTGTTTGAAGAGAATTAAGGATGGTTGTTGTAAAACAAATTAAAATATACAAAAGAAAACATAAGTTGTTATAAGGAAATAATAATTACTCACAAACTTTGCTATCAACCATTTTCTTCCCTATCATCCAGTTTTATGTGTAGAATGAGTTCCATTTTCTTTTCTTTTCTGTAAGAGAATATTTGAAAATTAATATTTAATGTATAATCAATTATTTTTACCTAATATAAAAATTCAATGATTGCATACATTTGAAGCACGTTGTTGTTGAGATAGCTCCTCATGTGATGCAATTATGTCCAATTATTTGACCATCTCCTTGTACACTTTTTTGGACATTTCTGCTGGCATATTTTGGATATCATCTTGTTGCTCCTCTAGGATTTTCATAATTTTCCTGGAAAAATAACATGACAATAAAGTATTTTCATATTGATATACGAAAACTAAATATCACAAAATTGATATATTAATAAATGAATACTTTGTAATATATATATATATATATATATATTTATATATATATTCTAAAAAGGTGTTTTTAGGAATATTAATTTTTGAATGATTTTCATTTATTGTTGTATGTTTTTGCTATTGCAAGTCTAACATGTCTCGTTGAAAATTGCTCCGGAAATACTTCCTGTAGTTTAAATATAACCTTGTTCTTGGAATCATTGGATTGATTTCTATATTGTAAGTGGAAAGTACATCTATATTTTCATTCTACTATATCCCTCATAGTTTTGTAAACATTTTTCT
This sequence comes from Picea sitchensis, assembly GCA_010110895.2. Taxonomy (NCBI): domain Eukaryota; kingdom Viridiplantae; phylum Streptophyta; class Pinopsida; order Pinales; family Pinaceae; genus Picea; species Picea sitchensis. The sequence continues at coordinate 17,085 of SNQJ01S0000562.1, forward strand.
CCCTTTGATTAATATCCAACACAACTCCAGATGAGTTACGAACCAATTCATCATCATTTACATCTTCTATATTAATTAATTTTTTTTTGTTATGATTACATTTTGTTCCTTCGTTGTTGGTTCTTGTAGAACACTAAACAAATGTGAATTAATAGATTGTTTGAAACATGTCATCTAATATTCCTAAGTATATTATTAATGAAAATTCATAAAAAAAAATAATATTGAATAGTATTTTTTCATTCACCTGATCCATCCCTCTGCAAGTTTTCCATCAAGGTTTTACGCTCTTCTGCACTTAGATAATAAATAATATTATCGAGCTTCCTCGTTTTTTGGCCCTGCATGACACACACTAACCAATACATATTAGTTAAACATACATATAGTTCAACCATATTAATTTTGTATAGAATTTACAGAGAACCTATTTTTTTTGTTTTTTCTGGATGTTTCATCATTGTTGACCAAAACGTTTCTTATTTGAAATCTTCTCCCTCGCATTTTTATGAATATACAATATTTACCATTAAATATAGAAATTATTAAATATATTTAATAAATAAATCACATAATTTTAAGCCAAAAAAAATCATTGCAATTGGTGTGTTTGTTATATACAAAATACCAGTGCGTTTATTACATAAAACACATCGGGGATTTCCATACAACAACACACGTCAAAAAATTTAATTTATTTTTAAAAATATTTTGAATTAAATAGTGTGATATATATAGAAGACATCATAGTGACTACAGTAGAGAAAAAAACATACAAAAAAAAAATTAAACATTCATAAAAAAAAAAAATAGAAAAATTACAGATCGTTGAGAAGAAAAATTAAAAAGTTATGTGACAACATTTACTATGTTGTTTATATGAGAACATCGGCAATATTTTAGATGAGAACATCGACAATATTTTAGATGAGAACATCGATGATATTTTCTTTTCACCATATATTTTAAATTAAAAAATAAAAATAAAAAACTGGATTTATCGGTGCGTTCCTTATACATAAACTCATCGGTGCATTTCTGTTGAAATGGTGCACCGAAAAATTGGAAAATGTTTTTAAAAAAAATGTCAAATCTTAAATTTAAAAAAAGAAAAAAAGAAAAAAAAAGGAAGAGGGTCGACTATGTTTGGGATCTGATGCAATAAGTGGTCCCTTTGCATCACATGCCAAACATTGATATATAGAAAAATAAACCCATTATATCTAAAATACCTAAAATGAAAAGCCCTAATTCTGAAGTGATAGAGGGAGTTAAACCCTAGGGTGGTGTTGTTAGAAAAACGGGATCGTGGAGCAATAAAATAAAACAAATGTGGAAATAAAACACAGAAGATACATAATATAATAGAGACACATATATATGTGGTTCACCCAGTGTGGGCTACGTTCACCATAGAAATTTATAGGTCCTTCATTTTATTATCCAACAAAATGAAGGGATACATCCTACAACTCAACTATTGTAACTTCCTCTTCTTCTTCTCACAATATCCTCTCTTAGAATACAATAATCACACACATACACAGTCACAATACAATTCCCTCATAAAAGAGGGTTTCCTTCTGTTGAAACCATTTTGTGCTTAATTTCTTTCCTTACATATTCTATCTTCCCTACTTCTTTACTCCATTTATTTTCCCTCTTCTACACCTCCCCTTATTCCCTTTTTATTTTATCCCTTCTTTTCTCACTTTCTGGTTACTATACTTAGTCATATTTCAGTGCTCATGGGTTCACGGGTTCACAGGTTGGTGATGTTGATACTGAGAGGGGGGTGAATCAGTATCCAGTACAATTTAAAACCTTTTTTCAACTTATACTTAAACCATTCAATTATATCCAATGAGCAATGAACAATAGTATAAGAGTTACACCAATACACCACAATACACCATGCACAATATATAAGAAATAATCAATAGTTTTTGTTCAAGGGAAGTAATGACTTCCAAAGGTAGCTAACTTCCAAATGTAAAGGAGGATAAACCTCAAGGAATATGCAATCCTCCAATATCAAGAGATATTTGAGACTCTCTATCCTTGCCCTTCCTTCCACCCAAGAATATATGAGAGATGTAAAATTTTACATTAAATCATCACCATCAACCAATCATCACATAGAACACAATAATGCTTTCTAGGACTTCTTCAATTTCTGCAATTATTCAATTCTTAGGTACTTTCTGACCTTATAGATAATGTTACTCAATGTATTCTCACGAAACTCTCTAATTTTCACTCCTTGAATCCTCCCCAAAGAGGTTATAGAAAGATGGTAGACTTTATTCAATTGAATTGCATTCGAGGAAGATTAACTTGGCCACAACATTTCCCACGCTCCATATTTAACATCTGATTTTGAAACTCGAACACAAGAAACTACCATTCATTACTTTCAATAGAAGTGGTCCCACTGCATTTGGGTCTGTATGAAAACGTTATGACTTTTTTTACCCATAACACCTGTTATAGGACTAGTCAACAAACCATATCTTCCACACAGTGTATATCCATAATTATAGCGAATCAAGAGCTGAAATTTTTACCAAGTACCTTGATATGTCTTCTCAATACCATAGAGATTTAACCATCTGAATCATTCTAGAAAAACTTTATAGCAAAAATGGAAAGATGAACTGAAAATGCTGTCTGTAAGAACACATCACAAAGAGACTTCATCCTCCCTTGAAATCGACCTTCTTTTACTTCTTCTTCCTTTGAAATTCGACTTGTATCAAATGAATGTATAATGATGTTTATTTATACCATTTATGTCACTTCCTTTAGCATTAGGGGCTGACTTGACACTTTCTTATTTTGTAATTATTTTCTTTTAATTATTTTTCGGGCCTACATGTACTTCCTTTTTTTCAATTCACTTTGTCATCTTCAAAGATTCATTTCTCTTCAACCATGGGGATCCATGTGGCGTTCTATTCACCGAGAAACATGATGTATACTATCCATTCATGGGTTTTGTATATGCATGTGCATTTTCCTTCATGTCCAAATACCTTTATCAATCTTTAGGTCCAAAACCCATGACTAGGGTTGACATCAATGACAACAATCAATCTTCAACAATCTCCCCTTTGTCATTGATGGCAACGCTCATTCTCCTATCATCCTTGATCCCAATTTCTCTCCTTTGACATCAATGGAAGGGTATGGCTTCTCCTCTTAATGAAAAATGTAACCTTCTTCTTTAAGAACGGCTCCCCCTGAACATGTGGCCTCAATAATACTTCATCCTTATTTTTTTGGTCTTTGGGACGTTTTCTTCCAGAAATCCTTTTGTGTGGCTTACGTCTTCTCTCTCTTCTTCATGTCTAGGATGTATATGTTGTTCATTCTTCTTTGATTGCAGTTGCAACCAATCTTCTAAGTTATTTTCTGATTTTTACATTTTCGAGAATCAAATGTAGAGTGTATCATGATCTTACATTTTACTAACACTAGGTAGATTATGATTCAAGTCTTCAACCAATAGAACATTCTTTGATTTTTACATTTTTCTTCCAAGCTCTACTACACCTTCTCAAGTATTTTTTGGTAGATGGAGTCATCTCCAAATGCAACATTGCCACCCTTTCTGCTAGTGATGAATTTTCTTGATCCCAGTCATATTGAGAAGAACATCCATTGTCTATGTACCATTCATCTTCTTCTTTACATTTTTAGGTGATCAATGCTATTAGACAATCTTCATTGTTTGGAATCTCTTTCAACTCCATACTGTGGTTGGCATAAGCACATCTTCATTCATATATCTACAATCTCGTTTTGTGACCAAGATAATTGTATTTGTAGCACACAATATTTTTTGTCCATCAATGGGTAAAATGAATTATAACTTTGTTGACAAATCCACGATTATTTCCATATCTTACATTTTACCATTCATGTTTCTTGCATTATTTGTTCCTTTCATTGATTACGCAATTAGTGCCTGTCCAAATTTTTACAAGTATGAATATTATGAAGAATTTTGATACGTGGGATTAAGTGATGTTGTTTGTGGTATGGTCCATATGGGTTCATGATCTATTCTTACGTAGTCTCCTTCATCTTGATTGGAGCTTCTTTGATTTCTGAGGGTGGGAGGTCTTCTTGGATATTCATCTCTTTTTGTAATCATTCATTCTTTCAGGTATCCTAGTCCACTTATCATCAACTATCCGTGTAGCTCTTTCTTGACACCTTGTTGGTATTTACGCATCTTCTTTGTGAAGTTTCATAGCCATCCAAGATGTGTTAAGTCTTTGGCACTTGAGTTTCTTAAGCTCTTCTGAATGAGACAACTTCTTGTTCAATTTTCTCACAATCTTCTTCTTTCTTTTTTCATTTGGACCTTATTTACTTCTTCTATTCTTCTTGCTTCTTCAAGTGAGTTTTCAGAAATGGTTTCTTCTCTGGTTCACAGAAATTCTTCTAATTGTTTCTTTAATCTTACAATATCTTTTCAAAACTAACCAATTCATGTAGTTTTCTTTGCGTGTCTTTGAACTTGCTTATTTTCAATCTCAACATGCTTTTAATTTTTTAAGATTCTCATCTTCTTGTCGAATAATTTTTTTCTTTTAGCAATTTCTTCTTCTTCATTGGACTTTTCTTCTTGATTGTCACTTCTTTCAATCCTTGGATGAGGGACATTCAAATTCAATGTGACCCACTCCTTCACAATTGAAGAAAAAAAGAGCAGAAGCCTCTATTTTCTTCTTTGAAATATGAGATGTTGTAATCTTCTTCGCTTCTTCTTCTTCTTCAGCTTCTTCCCTTACATAAAGAAGTTCTTGTAGCTTGTCCCAAAGATATTTTTCGGATGCACATGATCCCACCATGGAATTCACTGAATCTGTCAATCACTCCAGGATGGTATCTATTGCCGGTTGTTGTTCCTTATTGCTTGCTTTTGATTTGCAGTCTTTGGTTTCTTGAAGCATTATATCACGGAAACAGGCGAGATCCAAACATCTTCCCAAGAGCTTTCAAACAGTTTCCATTCTATTTTTTCAGTATTCAAAATTGCTTCCATCCAATGGTGGAATCCCATTTGGAATGTTTCCTTCCATTGCATGGGATCTTTTCCTTCCGATTGGTTAAAGCGTATTGAAGGTAACAGCTCGTGCAATTTTGTTGGATTATTGAGTGGGGGGTGAATTAGTATCATGTATAATTTAAAACCTTTTCAACTTATGCTTAAACCATTCCAATTATATCCAATGAGCAATGAACAATGAGTATAGAGTTACGCAATACCTGGCCACAACCTGATATATGAGAAATAATCAATAGTTTTGTTCAAGGGAAGTAATGACTTCAAGGTAGCTACAACTTCAAATGTAAGGAGGGATAAACCTCCAAGAGGAAGATACAATCCTCAATATCAAGAGATATTTGAACTCTCATCCTTGCCCCTTCCTTCCACCCAAGAATATGAGAGATAATAAAACTTTACATTAAATCATCACCATCAACCAATCATCACATAGAACGATAATGTTTTGAGACTTCTTCAATTTATGCAATTATTCAATTCTTAGAGTACTACGATCTATAGATAATGTTACTCAATGTATTCTTTGAAACTCCTCTAATTTTCCTCCTTGATCCTCCCCAAAAGAGGTTATAGAAAGAGATAGTAGACTTTATTCAATTGATGCGATTCGGAGAATAACCTGGCCGGGCTCAATATTTTATATTTGATTCTGAAACTCGCACACAGAAACTACAGTCCGTAATATTTCAATGGAAGTGGTCCCACCATTTGGAGTCTGTATAAAAGAAAGGCCATGGTGTTTGCGAGAACGCCTTTTTATTGACTAGTTTAGGAATGGTCACAAACCCTATATTCCACCGAGTGTATCTCCATAATTATAGAGAATCAAAGAGATGAAGTTTTTACCAGAGGTACCTTGATATGTCTTCTCAATACCATAGAGATTTCACCATGGAATCTTTCTATAAAATTTTATAGCAAAAATGGTAAGATGACCTGAAAAAAACATACCTTAGAGACACATCGCAAAAGACTTCATCCTCCCTTGAAATCCGACCTTCTTTACTTCTTCTTCCTCTGAATTCGACTTGTATCAAATGAATGTATAATGATATTTATTTATACCATTTATGTCACTTCTTACTGCTCATTAGGGCCGACGACACTTTCTTATTTTGTAATTATTTACCTTTAATTACTTTCCGGAGGCCTACATGTACTTCCTTTTCAATTCACTTTATTAAATGTATTCAAAATTCATTTATCTTCAATAGCGAGGATCCATGTGGCGATGCCACATACCACCGGAATAGCATGATGTATACTATGTTCATGGGTGTATATGCATGTGCATTTCTTCATGTCCAAATACCTTTATCAATCTTAGGGTCCAACACATGACTAGGTTGACATCAATGACAACAATCAATCTTCAATGGGTGAGCCTTCATTATACCATTTATGTCACTTCCTTTTAACATTAGGGCCGACCTGACACTTTCTTATTTTGTAATTATTTTCTTTAATTATTTTCAGGGCCTACATGTACTTCCTTTTTCAATTCACTTTGTCATCTTCAAAAATTCATTTATCTTCAACCATGAGGATCCATGTGACGTGCCACATACCACCGGAAATAGCATGATGTATACTATCCATTCATGGGTGTTGTATATGCATGTGCATTTTCCTTCATGTCCAAATACCTTTATCAATCTTGCGGTCCAAAACCCATGACTAGGGTTGACATCAATGACAACAATCAATCTTCCAATAGGTGAGCCTTCATATCCACCTACTTTCTTATCTCACAAGTTTGTTTTAACACTTAGCCATTTTTAGTTTCACAGGTTTGCGGGTTTGAGCCCTCATCCTCCATTTTATTTGACCTTCACTTTGCACACCAAGTTTCATGATCTACATTTTGACCATCATGCTTGTCGTGAGTGTCGAGCTCGAAATTACTTCATTCCTCTTGCATGTGATTCTGACCAACCATTATTCTACACTTAGTATATTTTTTATCATCTATACAACTGTGGGTTCATGGGTTCTCGGGTTTGTGGGTTCATGACACATTTTATATTTGAACTCTCTCTCATCCATCCACGCTATTTTGTTGATTTATTCGATATGAATTAAGTAATGTTTAATGCTAACAACTATTGTGCAGAAAAAAAAAATTGTCATTAATGGAGAAAGGCTCGAGCAATTACTCATTAAATATCATTAAATATTCATTTTCTAAGGGATCAAAATATCATTATCTTTTCAAAAATATTTATTTGAGATTATTATCCAGTTGAAGAAATAACCTCGTCAACCTATGGCAACATCAACTAGATAAGATTTTTGTGGTGATACTTTTAATATTTTTGGTCATGAAGACCAGAACTTCCAGTGGTCAAGAGCATATTTGTATTATTCCTCTCCACCTACACAAAAAGATGCAATTTGGGCATCTAGAATTTCTCCTGTTGGGTGTGTTTCTAAGGTTTTTTGCATCATTTGTGGACAAGTATGTACCAAGTCAAAGAATTATATAGTTCCATGATCATTCTATGATTTCTCTTTCACCTCAAGTTTTTCTCAAGATTTTAAAGTTTCCAGAGACAACTCTTACTTTCAAAGGTTGAGATTGCAAAAAATTATTGAAGAAAAATAACAATGGGCTTGACCTCCTGCCAGAATATTTCGAGAATCCTGCATCTTCCCCAACATACATAACCAAAATCTAGGTTGAGTCTTTTAAAAACCCTTATCGATAAATTGCATGGCTATTTACCAAGTTAACAGGTCAGGAAAACATTGCTTCTATCTCTCACATGATTTTATATATTATGTATTGTACAGTATAGGAACGCACCATTTTTTATTGGGGAAAACTCATTTCTATCTAAATATCATCCCAATTATCAAACTATAAAAAGGACAGAAAATCATTTCTGGCCTCTTATTTGATATTTTCTATTGTGCATTTTTGTCAATTCTCAAACTTAACAATTAGTAAGAGGGTAAATTGTGAAATAGATACCATTACCTTTTGGTATCAAAAATTATGGAGACATAAGACCCCTCTGTTTTTCTATGAATTTTATAATAATTATGTTTCAGTCTTCAAAAATCTTTTGTTGGGCGAAAACACTTCAAGGATATCTGATCAAGCTTCCAGATTTTTAAAGAAAAATGGGACAACATAAAAAATGGACAATCGTAGTATCATAAGGATATTTTTATCAAAAGAGAATTCTTATTTTCTCCCATATCATGTATCTGATAAACTATTTATTACAGAGGTGGCAAGGCAATATAACTTTTGGCTACATTTTTTCCATTAAAAAAGGAAAATGAAGTTTATTCTCCTGCCCTAGAAGATTGGAGAGTTCATGTTCAGAAATATAAATAAAATTGATGAATTTGAAAATCATTTTAACAATGTGATTTTAAAGTATGCTAAAAATATCAAACGTTTTGATCTAAAAAAGATCTTTGTTTGAAAAATTCTTTCAGTGGGGTTCAATAAATCTTTCATTCAAAATATATTGAATGAAGAAGAAGAGGGTAACAACCAAATTACTCCCATACATAATGTTGGCTATTTAGAAATATTACCTAGCAGTAATTATTTTTAAAAGAAAAGGAAAGGTCCTAGTGAAAGAAGTGCTCAATATCCAGTTGCTACTCCCAAGAATACTTCATTCAGGAGCAATTCTCTAGTGGCCCACCCAATTAAATTGTTTTTCAATAGTAGTTCCAATGGAGGGGGAGAGAAGAATCCTCGCCCTAGAAAAATTGAGAGTTCACACAAGTTGCCTTTGAGAAAGAAAAGATAAAATTTAGTCCAAGAGGAAGAAGATAATCTTATAGAAAATGACATCCAAATATTTTCTTTGGAGGATATGGAATAGAATAATATATTGAAATTTTTTTCCTGCAATAGAATAGCTGGAAAATATGGCTCAGAAAGATTCTTTATTGGAAGTCATTGGAAATGAGACCCTTAGTGAAGAAGAATGCTTCACTTTTCAAACTGTTGTTTTTGATAAAGAATATAAAAAATTTATTGTAGAAAGAAGTGACCAAAAGTACAAAAAACAGAAAGGCCCGCTCATAAATTGACCTGAAGGATATGAGACCATCCTAGATTTCCAAAATCCATAGGGAAATTGGGGATGTGCTCAATGACTCTATTGATGGTTTAGAGGATAAAAATTCCAAATTAAAGGAGAAGATCAAAGAATTGGAAATTTCCTTGATATCTCTTCCAATCCTAGTCAGTGCTTTGACAATGGTTAAACCAACTACGTCTGGTATTAAATTAAAGGGATCTTCTAGTTTTCTCACAGTGGTCCGAAGTTATGTTGAGAAAAATATTAAAAAGAGAATTTCATTGATAATATAAGCATGGGTGGTATCAAAAAATATTGTTTCTTTTTGTTCAAGGGAACATGAATTTCATGAATATATCCAAGTTGATTTAAATAATAAAGAAGGATTCTACACATATGTTGTTTTACTATTTTAGATAAAAGTCTCAAACATGATAGAATTGAAAAGGAGAGAAGAGTATTTTCCTTCTCCAAGTTGAATTAAATAGATGAATTCACGTTGGAAAGAAAAGATCAATAATTTGAATAACATTGTCCAAGAATGAATTGAAGCCATAGTGAAAAGAGAAGAATTATTCAGAAGACTCACAAATATATATCTGGCTAGAAGCATTGATGATGTCCAAGATCCTAAGTTAATTCTCAATTCAATGTTTATTACAAGGAAACACTTTGACGAACAAGTGGAGATAGTAAAAGGGTTATCGACTCAGAAATTTAATGGCATAATTGAATATGGTGAAGAAGAGATAGATAATTGGATGGTTGATTATTCTATGAAAAATAAAGATATTAAAGAGGAAATACATGGAATTTCTCCTCACCTAATATATTTAGAAGGTGAATTATTTAATATCAAAATTAGGCATGAAATAAATGTTGCACCATTGAAAATTTACACTGAAGATTGGTTTAAAAAGGAAATTGATAAATTAACTAAAGAAGGCCAAGAAACAATAGTTGAGACAGTTCTTATAACCATCAACGAAGAGAATAAATGGACATAAGAAGAAAAGTAAAAAGGAGGCAGACCATCATAGTAAGTTTATGTTGATCACATCTTGCTTTATTTATTAGATTTTCATCCAGTTACTTCACTTCTTTGACTAGAAAGGTTTAACTGAAATTTGATAACTTCTTCCTGCCTTCTTTCCAGGTCTTGCTACTCTATCATATCCCACCATATTCTCTCCACAACTTACTTATTGTTTATATTTTCTTTTATGATCCATGACAACCCCAATCCCAGTCCTCCGGACAAACACATTTTAATTTAAAAGCTTTACAAAAGACTTTAATATTTCTCATAAATCCCAAGAGAACTAATTCGGGATCAGTTTTGACAATGTTTTATAACTCTAATTTTTTAGTATAAAATATTTGAGATTGATGTATCATTTTCTATTTGAGCTCCACATGTTTTTACTCTATTAAAGTTCTCTTATGCGTATGGACCACTTTATTTTAATTTAATGTGATCAAAAATATTTATTTTAAATATGATGGATGTGAGGAAATTTTGCTTATCTTTTTCAGGTATGTGATGCATCAGGTTCATGTTCATCTCTCAGGAATTATGTTTAAAAATAAAATATTTTTTTTCAGCAACCTTTATATTTCTTTGAATACCACGGTGGACTTTATCAAAGTCCTATATTATTTTGAAAATCTAGAATTCAAAAAGTATCATAAAATAGAGAGGAGTACCACCTATATAAAAATGCAGGGGATTTGTATCCCCGTGAGGTTGTCATTTTGGTCTTGACGGATTCAAGCATCAACACCTTCTAGGGAAAAAATCCCTAAAACAACTTCTACCATCATATCTGCGACCTTATAATGAATGGTCCAGATTGACTACAGAATTACAATATTTTACAAGGAATTATTTCCCAATATTTTTCTTTGGGGGCACTGCCCTCAAATCCCCCGCTAGGAGGGGATACAAAAATTGTCGCTACCCCCCCTCCCCCCCCCATGGACCCTCCTGGAAAATATTTTGGGGGGGAATCCCCCCATTAGGGAATGGGGTCCAAGCATGGTTGAAACAAACCTCTGAATAAAGAAGATAATCAGGTTCCATAACCAAGATTCTCCCACTTGGAGACTCATCACAACAACTCCACTATTGTTGTACTTGATGGACTATACTCCACCTTGGACCTGTAAAATTTCTCATCTTCACCTTCATTCTTGAAGACCAACTAAAACTGAGAAGGAACTCAGTTTCTCTCTGGTTACTCCCTTTGTTAACATGTCTATAGGATTCTGGCTATTATATATATTTTCCAACTTCAAATGTCCATCTTCCAAGACAGATCGTATGAAATGGTACCTAAGTTTCATAGTCTTAGTATTTGAATGGAAGGTGGATTTCTTTGAAAGATGAATGGCACTCTCATTGTCATGGTACAAGTTTTATTCTCCTGCTTCTTTCCCAATTCCTCCATAAACCTTTGTAACCAAATCATTTCTTTACTAGCCTTTGTAGAACCAACATACTCTTCTTTTGTTGTTGAAAGTGCAAAAACGTTTTGTAGTTTTGAAATGCAAGTTACTTTTGTTGAACCTACACTAAAAACATGCGCTTTGGTGCTCATCCTTCTATCTTTATCACCTTCCATATCTAAATCAACATATCCCTGTAGAATAATGTCTGAACCTCCAAAACATAATGCATGAGTAGAAGTACCTCTCAAATACCTAAGAATCCACTTTACTTCCTCCCAATGTTCTTTAACTGGATTCTTCATATACCTTCTCATAACTCCCACTACATGTGCAATATCTATTCTTGTGAAAACCATTGCATACAGGTATGCGATTTACAAGTCAATTGACATCAATTCATATTATGGCCATAGGAATGATGAGGAAATTATCTTGGAGAAAGTCGAGTATCCCTCAGAGGAGGATATATGAGGAATATCATTGAGGAAGTTGTATAGGATCGATTACATCCATCTTTATTAATGTATGGATGAAGCAAAAAGCACCTTCACAAGCCCTCGGTACACATATGGACAAGGAAATATCCTGCATGCTTTATCCCTGGGTATGTGAGGGTATGATATCATCTATTGGGGGGCTTAGGGGTGGATTAGGTTTCTTTTCTTTTGGTTTACAGTTCAAGGAAGTATAAATGATACCTCCACACCTATTCCCTCTTTGTTCTGGTTTGACAACTGACTAACACTCCCCACCTAACTAACACCACCCGTTCATTCTCGGTGGGCATCTGAATAGGCCCAGAGAGCATACACTTTTCATTGATGTGCCTTTGGGTCGTTAGGTGGTATAATCTCCATCCAATATTCAAAAGTATGGGAGCTACTCGAGAGAGAGGCGAGTCGAATGATGTATACCTTTCAGGATCCAATCCCAAGGTTCAAAAGGGATCACCTCGATAAATTTATTTGTCTTCAGGTTCGACATCCATATAATGCCTCTTCCATAGATCACTATCATTATATGAAAGTGGGTGCGCTTTAAGAACACAATTCCTAGCACCCGGTGACTCTTTCGATGGACCCCCATATACTTTGTTAGTTGTTTCATTCCATACGTATGTTGGTAGATAGAAATTGGATACTCTTAGTGGTCCTCCGTCTGATGGCTGGTGTCAAATTTTGAAGTGCCTCTGGATGGATCTATACGATCACCTGAATCGATGGAATAGAGTAGGAAATGGGCATCCCTTAAATTTTCCAAATACCCAATGCTTTCTCCCTATATCAATACACCAATCTAGCTATTCTAAAATTCAAGGTGATTTATAATTATTCTATTCAACTGGCCCCCTCCCTCATAGGGTGACACCAAAAAGATAACAACGTTCTCCTGGCATTGTTCAAATTGGGAAAATAATCACTCTCAAAACCATGCTATAGGTTCTAACCCAAGATCCCAACTCTATCTCCCCTTACACATTTCCACTCAGGTCAAATCACAAACACATATGTTCAACCACTAGAAAATGAATAGAAAAAAAGGGAATCCTGGTAATGAAATCACGATCGATAAGGAAGCTCTCCTAGAGACCCACTATCTATGTCATTTCATTGCATTGGCCTCTTTCATTCCTTTTGGTTTACTGATTCATGAGATGAGGGGAACACTGGAAAAGAGTTCAAGGATAAAACTCCTCATAGTGTGGGAGGGAGTGTGTTATTTAATTCGTGGCATCGTATAATGAAGGTTTGTCGCTTGTTTCTTCTGATTGGGAAAATCAGAATAAGTTGATCAGGGACAAGAGAGAAGGTTTAACATTGAACTTCACAAATCCACCTGACCTTAATAAAAATAATATGAAAACCACCTATGATATGAACACCACCTATCATAGTATATGCATCCTCCTCCCCGCCCTTGAAAAAGAAAGATCCTTTGGTTCACCCTTTACCTTGCAATTCCATTGTTTGTCATCCAACCTTCCCTCATTTCATGATTTATACCTTCTCTCATATTTATTTATTGTAACAAAATCACTCCCACCCATGGCACAAACATCATATAATGAAGGTGGTGGGTTCGTTCATTCCATCATGAGAGAGTGATTGATGGAAACCGCATGCCTCCCTTTCGTATTTGTTTGATTGAAGGGTTTTATTCGGGGATGTTTGATGGATGATTGAAAACCAAGTTTCTGAGAAAGGGTTTCTCTTTCCTTTCCTTCATAGAGGCTTTGTTTCTCATTTTATGGAAAGCATGCCTCTTTTTATCCTAAACAATCCAATTAAAGTCCTTGATGCCCATATCTGAACTTCCTAAAATCATGGAGATGGAGTGGATCTTGGGTCTTGAAATATTTCCACCTAATTATACTATATCATTATTATGATTTTTGGACCACCTTCCCTTTCATAATTTCTTGGTTGGGGCATGCGGACCTGATAAGCAGGGAGTTGGACCCCCAAAACCCCACTTGAATCACCAAACCCTCACCCACACATTCTATAGTTATGTAATTTTGTAACTAGAGATATGGCCTTCCCTTCGGTGTCTTATGCCTACATAGAGAAGTTCATGTCTAGTCTTATGCATGCATAGTGAAGGTAACTACTATATTGATTCCCCTAAAATCCTAAATGGAAAGGTAAGGATAACCTAAGCTACACCTTCCTTCAAAGGAAAGGGAATTCACTACGAGGCTTCCCTTCATCCCAACCAAGGTCCTGAAAGTTAAGAAGTGGATGAAAAAGGGCTCTTCTCATGTGTGTCACATGAATCTTTATTGAAGGGTGGAGTTAGGGCTTCATTACAACATGGCCCTGACTGGTTATCCCAACCCTTCTAACTATGAAAACTACACCTCTGATGTATGTTTGTTGTGCCATCACTTACTAACTAAGGTTTTTACTTATCTAATTAGAAAGAAATGTATTATATCATCTTATCTCATATGTGTATCTAGGCTCATGTAACTCATCGCTAACTAAAGATATGTAATCATGCTTTAGAATAAGTGAAGTAATTACATATATAAAGAGTAATGACATCTATCTATTAATTGTGTAATCTTTATAGATGTCATTTTAGCTCCCTTATATCTGAAAGAAAAGGTTGACTATGCCATACTTCCCTCATTAAGTAAGGGGAAAAATAAGGTTCTTATCTCCTTTGTTGGTGAATACTTCGAAAGAGCCCTTCCTGCTTCCCCGATTGAACCAACTCTACCGAATAAGGTTTCTGCTACTTTCACTATTCTTTATTATTTTTCTTGCCTTAGCTTGGCTTCTAAAAGGTTTGGAAGGCCCGCCCAAATCAGCTAGATTGTGGTGGTAATGTCTAAGGTTAATGACATGTCAAAGGAAGGAGTTAAGTGTAAATGAAAATTTATGAAAGTGGTGAGCCACTGAAAAGAAATGGGAACAAAGGGATTTATCGCTCACCCAACCTTGGTTGAGGGGGAGAACGCATGATAATTTGAGTAGAATCTCCAGAAGTTACTAAATTACATAAGATTTGTTAGTCAATCAATGGAAAATGGAGAGACCCACCCTGGTGGGCTAACACTTTTCAACCCCCCCCTCCCCACCGCAAGTTTGATTGATGAGGGTGCTCCAATCGTTAGATAAAATCATATCAACGATTGATGGGGATAGACACCAATGCTAACATCACTTCCAGGCCCACCTACCCTCCTCCATGATCCAAGGGTGCCACTCACCTTTGACTAGTTTTGGTAGTTGTCCAACCCCTAGAGTCAGCACTCCATTCAGGCGACCTTGTGAGAGTCTACGGGATTTTAAGGAATAAGGAACCTCCCTTTTTGCGTTCACTTTATAAATCTTCCTGAGCGACTGTCTCAGTATTCCCTCATGGCATCATGGACCTCTAGAACTAGGTAATCATTAACATACAATTTGAGCCATGACAGGAGTGCTAGTAGGCTATGACAGGGACGCTGCCACACCTCTCCCTCAATATCTAGTCTATGTGCATGGCCCTTTTACTCCTTATGCGAGTCAGATTAGAAATAAAATGTCAGCCTGCATCCCTCAACGAAACATTGTCAATGATCCATAAACAGCATCATAATATAATCACTCATATATCACATATGCATAAATGAAATACTCAAACCAATACAATCCACTCCCTTACTCAATTTGGAGTCCAAGAAGGTCCCTTTATTCCATCGACATCCTCAATATGTCAAGTGTCCTACACACTCATGGGAAACTCGTCAATAGCATATGTCAATAAATCGATATTAAACAACATAAATCATAATCATTAACATGATCATAAAGATCCATAAGTGAAATATACAATCATGTACTATAACCAGATCACTTGCATGCAAGTGTCCTCAAAGAATAAGTTGATAACATGTGCTCGCAAAAGTGGGATGTTATAGTGACCCAAGATATATGTGGAAGAGAAGGTAGTGAACATAAGGAGAGAGATATTGAAGTATTTATAGGATCATATAGGCTAGGATAATAGGAAACCATCTTAAACTTTTAATTTTAAGCATGATATTTCAAATGTGTATCTATCAAAATATTTTTGAGTACTAATTGAATGATCATTTAAATTTCTATGTCATATGTGGTCCTTATATTCCCTTATTATAAATGATGTTTTATACTTTACCTTATTCTATGATGGTAATGTCATTTTGTGAGACTAATTATTTTTTTGGTTTATAATATTGTATCATATCATGAATATTTATTTTCTGGGAGATGTCTGGTCCTTTCTTTAGGTATTCTCTGCATGTGAATATTTTCTTCAATAATAAGCCTTTTCCTTTCTCATATAATTTTTATATTCTTGTATTTTATTAAAACTAAGAGGAGTACCACCTTTCTAAAAATGCGGGGGATTTATCCTTGTGATGTTATCTTAAATACCTTGAATAGTCTTTTAGATCAATAGATATTCCACACTTTTGTCATAAACATGTGTGACCCACCCAATGATTATACAATACTTCTAAACTACTTCTCTAGTGTGATGGATCACCTTCATGAATTCCATGTCAGCTTACTCTAGATGTAATACCTCACTAGGATATCTGATGCTTGGTTTGGTTCATGTTGGCCCTCGACCAAGTTTTGAGGAAATATTGGTCAAGAATGAACATTTTTTGGGCTTCGACGCAGTGATCAAGGAAGGAGCACACAGGTGGAGCTGACATCATGGATCTCACTTGTTTTGTGGGCTTTGTGGACCCAGCAAGGGGTTCCTAGGGTTTTTGTAAAGGGTTATGGGATGTCGGCCCATGGGTTCTCCCATGTTTAGGCCTAATGGTAAAAGTATAAATAAGTGTAAGATTGTAAGGTAGAAGTAGCAAAGTGATGTAAGATACTTAGAGAGAAAAGTATAAGTAGCTAAGTGCAAGTAGTTCTGAGTGCTTTGTGCAACAAAAAGTGTATGTACGACTTTGTGCTTGATAGATAAGTGGGCTTTGTGCAATGACCTAGTTTTGTGAAGGAGGATCTAACACTCAGTGTGCAGATCTCTTGTCCTCTGCGAAGTTTATCTCTATGGATTAGTGCACAGGAGCAGATGAATGTAAGATATTAAGAAGAATAATAAATAAGATGAAGCAGTTTGTGGATGTATCCCCACAATGGGGTGAACCACGTATATCGTGTGCCTCTGATGTGCTTTGTGTTATGTGTGTCTGTCATCTATCCACTAGTTCTTTTGTTATTATGTGTGATGGGTAAATCTGATGTTGCTTAGTGATTTACTGGTTATTATGAATGAATGTTACATATAACTATGTGTTATGTTCTAAGTGGTTGAAGTGTTTAATCTTTGTTGTTACTATGTTGATCTATCTTAGGGTTTGTTCTGCGATGTTAATGAAAGCTCATGAACTAATGCATATCATCTTCTAAGTGTTTTTAAAGTACTTTGTGAAGCATTGTAATAACAAATCTGTGTCCCATATTGGTTACAGACACTTGAGTCGTGTAACCCCCCTTGCCTCTACCTCAGGTGAGACTTTTCCTACTTCACAGGGGTTGCCTAAAGGGTCAGTAGTTAGGGTTTTTTTGGTGCATTATTGAAGCATTGAACCCTGGGTCTGCCCCTGTGCCAACAAATGGTTCCGTTGTTGAGACATGAAACTGTGATTGCTAGGAACTGAAGAAGAGAGAAGCTATGTGCATAGATCTTCTGCTATAGTGCGCAATATTCTACTTGACTTGCGAAGCTCTATGTTAAGAAAGAAATTGATCTGAAGAAAAGAGGTAAGACCTTGAAAGAGGTAAATCTTTGTGCTTTGATAAGAGTAAGATAAGTGAAATGTTTTGTTCTAAAAGCATGAATTTAGGTATGTTTAATAGATTTCGTCCTAGTCTGAAAGCTAGGGCACAGTTGGAAGAAAGAGTTGATCTAAATAAATTTGATAGAAATAAAGAAAGATATGTTATAACTATGCATAGAAATAATTTTTGGACTAATAAGTGGATGCAGGAACCTAGAAAGATTTTTTGCAGATTGTAGGTCCAACACTTTGATCCTAGTTCGTAGTATAGGAGAGGTTGGGGAACATACAACATGAATAGAGAATTGACACTATGTTATAACTACGGAAGACCGGGACATCTTGATAAGGAATTCCCTGGTATAGGTCCTATTTGTATTTGTTGTAAAATTGTTTGTCATGAGGTTGAGGATTGTCCAACGATGATTGATAAAGTTAAAAGGATGAACACAAGACAAGAAAACTATCAAGAGACTAAGAGAATTTTAGATAAACATAAAGAGAAAGAATCAGAGAAAGTTCAGACTACATTAGAACAGTTGAAAGAAATGATGAATGATCACAAAGATGTCAGTTTACCAGAGATCTTAAAGGTAAAATAACGCATAAATACAAGAATAGGAGACTTTGACATAGACTATGTCTTGGATGAGGAAACACAAGTGAATATTATGACAGAAGAAACTTGGGAAATTTTGGGAAAGCCTACTATGGTACCTTCATTAGCAAGGATAGGATTTTTTAAAGGAAATATGATAACCTTATGTGGAAGAGTTACTAATGTACCTGTTATCATCGATGGAACATCGACAAAAGAGGAATTTGAAGTCATTAATATTGTTGAGAACAACACCCCATTCCCACTGTTTTTAGGAAAGACTTGGATCGAGGAGGATCAGATCAGAAGGAAAGCATATGAAGAAGCTACATAAAATAAAAAGAAAGAACTAAGGGATTTCATAACTAAAAAAATAGACTGACTAATAGAAGAAGAAGAAGTTAAGTCAAAGCAACAGAATGCAAGTGAGTTAGTTGTTGAATTTGAAAGAACACAAGAAGGTTTGAAGGACCTATCCATGCAAGAAAGAAGTATACCCACCCTAGAATTAACAAGAGAATATATATTAACTTTGAACCCTTTGAGAGCACATAAATAGTGTGAAGCCACTATGCCAGGAGAAGATATGAATAAGAATGGAAAGAGAATCCCTGAAATAGTTAGAGATACTCAGATCAAAGGAAAGAAGGCAAGGAATATTAGTAAGAATAAATCCAAGTTGGAAAGGCTATAGGGAGATACAAAGAACAAATGGAAGACTTCGTAGGAGGTAGGTTTGTAGAATTGGAACCTCCCCAGAACAACAGAACTGTGCACAATGGGACTTCACCCCGATGAGGATATATGACCGTTGGAGGCACCCCGAACGTTAGAACAATGCTCTGGAACGACTAGGAAATGCATTTATGGGTGAGTAGACCATGTTTTGGGACATTGAGACCATGCCATAACAAATAGATTTGCATTGATGAAAGTGTTCCTACCCATTGGAGAAATCTGTTACGATGCTCACTTATTTAACCCGCCGTACATTGTGTCGGGACCACTTTTTGCTACCTGTGATTATTTGAGACAAGAAGAAAAATGATTGTGTTTTGAGTTGTGTTATCAGACGTCAATGTCCAGTTGTCTACCCTACTTATCTTCTCGCCTACCCCGATCTATTTGTTAACAATGATAATTTTGGTCGAGCACACTGAGTTAGAGAAGTCCGTCGAGGAGGTTCTTAAGAATTTTATGGATGATAAATCTATGTCTGAAGGAGTACATGCATCATCAACTAGGAGACTGCAGGCTTCCCCTTTGACTGGATGATGTTCTGGTCGTACTAACCCTATGACTAAACAATGAAGTAAGCATCACATAGATATGGATAATATGAAACAAATCCCATCGATCTTACCATATTATATCCCTCCCTTGGCTGACGTGGTTAACCACGACAACATCCCACAGGACTTCGAGTATACTTTGATCACCATGTACATCCTGAAGGGAATATGCGTAGTGGGAAGTCAGTTGGGACAGATCTTGCTACTGAAGAATAGTGATTTCAATCTTGGAGATAGAAAGAACTACGCCTCACTCACAGCTCACAGTTATTTGATGAAGACCACCGGGAAAAGCCTCACCTAGTCTCCCAGCCATGGATTAAGGAGTTGGCATATTCCACAATACTTAACATGATGAAGATCCCTCATTTTTCCTGACACCAAGAGGTTAAATCTTGCGTTAAAATCCTCTTTTCATGCTCCAATGGTGGATACCTGTGGCTCGACAGGTGGATTATTGTGGATCCATTGTTGATCCACCAGATTATAGGATTGAACATGCAAGGACCTGACCCTCAACAATTTTACCCAGGGAAGACCTCAAATCACTCCCTGGCACAATGCATCAAGGAGGTATATGATGAAGTTGATAAGGGAAAGAGAGGCTACAAGGTAACCTCTATCCATGATGGTGTAGTGCGCTTCTCTTTCCAACTCATAGCTGGAAAGATCATAAGGAAGAATCACCCCACGCAGGTCATTGAGTTCATGGTGGACCTCATAGGAAAATGTGTAGAGGGAACTCAGATGAATTGGGTGAGTTACCTCATCAATGAGCTTGAGAAAGATTATCGTGAAGCTCAGGAC
The DNA here is from genome assembly GCA_010110895.2 of Picea sitchensis. Lineage (NCBI taxonomy): Eukaryota > Viridiplantae > Streptophyta > Pinopsida > Pinales > Pinaceae > Picea > Picea sitchensis. Next base: position 37,639 of record SNQJ01S0000562.1, read on the forward strand.
CAGGGATATGAGTTCCATTTTAGTTGGCTTCTCGTATTGATTGCATTTGTCTCTTGGAAAATACCGGAAGGAGCCACCTTCCTGGATATTGAACCTCCAGAGTCATTGGTCCCGATGTTCTCAACCTTGTGGTACACCAACAACATGTCGAAGAAATGGAAGTGGAGCGTCGTATTCCATGCATACTATCAACAAATGAAGGTTTCCATTGAATCGTTCCCACGCATGACACCACACACCTTGCACCAATACAGACCGATAACCAAATTCCACGAAGATCCGCATTATAAATATATAATTACACACATAGATGAGAGAAAGGAGGAGCTACAATATTATTACAATATGACAGACAAAGACATGGAGCATATCATGAAGGAATGGCCAGAATAATTTCAGACCCCTATCGTTGATGTCAAACTCTCTAAAGTTGACATCATAGGAAGCCCCGGGTCACCCAGTTTGAGTATGCAGGACATTCCAGTACGAAGAAGAAGAAGAAAAAGGAGGAAGTTCAAAATATACAGACTGATGAGGAGGATAGTGCCTCAGAAGAAAGTGGATCTGGCTCACCTGCAATAGGAGGAGGAGGAGAAGACCAAGAAAATGGACAAGGAGAAGGGGAATAAGGAGAAAATCAAGGATAAGGCGAAGCTACACCGCCAAAAAATCCCCGTACTAAAACAAAAACACCACGAAAGAGGAAGTCTTCTCTACAGAAACCTTTGGCAAGAAAGAATACCCGTGCTAGTAAGCCCCAACTAGAGTCTGCGGTCATAGAGGATGATATCGGTCTAGTCCACGAAGCGATGGAGGATGTGTCCAAAGATATCTTGCAGAGATATGGAGAGAATAAGGAGGGGCTATATGGAAGGGTTGAGGAGGAGTTGAAGGAGATACAGTGATCTATTTAATTGATCTACGCAATACCTAATGCACCTTCCTTGTCAGAGTCTACAGAATTGGGGGATGAGCCCGCCCAATTTAGAATATTAGTATATGAAACAGAGGCTCGACTTCAGAAATTTCAAGAAGAAAAGGGAAAGGCTACAAAATCCCTGAAGAAAGAGAAAGAGGAAGTCTTGGAGCAACTACAATTTGTGTGATACTGTGTAACCCCTTATGAGAATGAGAAAGATTAGTTTTGGGCTATGCTCGAGGAAGATAAAGAAAATATATAGAGAGAAAAGGACCAGTTGCTTGCAGATTATACTGTGGTCAAAGAAGAAGTGAGAAAATCACTTCACTCTGTGCCAGGATTGGCACAGGAGGAACATGAGGTAGTCGAGATTCAAGTAATGAAGCTCACTGAGACTATCTAGTAGCTTCAAGCGAGGATAACAGAGTTGGAGATTCAAGTAGTATCAAGCACTCTACAGGAAGTGCACGATCAGAGGTAGGAATCCTCTAAGAGTGCAGTTGTAAGAATCATGGCCCTCACTTCAGAATGAAAACAATTGAGCGACAGAAGCACATAGACCTAGGAATGCCTCACGAAAGATATAGAGATAAGGAATTTGGAAGAATAACTATAGGAGGCACAACAACAGGCACTATCAATATAGGCACAGATGAAGCTACTCATTGCAGTCGATAGAATGAAAAGATCACAAGAGTAGCATCCAGTCCAACAACATATTACTACCATCTAAGGCAGAGTAATGGAGTTCACACAGAATTTGCAACTAGTGCAGGATGAAGCCTGCAAAGTGTTTGAAGAAATTGAAAGACAAGGCTCGCAACTAGACCAAGTGGTTGCATCAATTGAACAATGACTGGAAGGGCCTGTTACAGTGCAAACGATCCAGGAGCTCGTTGAGTAGGAGGCTCAGGTGAAGCAAGAATTCAAGGCTTCTTGAGTGAAGATATAGGTCTTTGAAGTGGCATTTCCTAGACCTGAGTAACTCGGGATGAGTCACAGGTGAGTGTTGGGGGCCTGTTGGCCCTCGACCAAGTTTTGAGGAAATCTTGGTCAGGTATGACCACTTTTTGGGCTTCAACACAATGATCGAAGAAGGAGAACCCAGGTGGAGCTGAGATCATGGAAATCACTTGTTTTGTGGGATTTGTGGACCCATGAAGGGGTTCCTAGGGTTTTTGTAAAGGGTTATGGGATGCCATCCCATGGGTTCTCCCATGTTTAGACCTAATGGTAAAAGTATAAATAAGTGTAAGATTGTAAGGTAGAAGTAGTGAAGCGATGTAAGATACTTAGAGAGTGAAGTATAAGTAGCTAAGTGCAAGTAGTTCTGAGTGATTTTTGCAACAAAAAATGTATCTAAGACTCAGTGCTTGATAGAGAAGTGGGCTTTGAGCAATGACCTAGTTTTGGGAAGGAGGATCTGGCGCTCAGTGCACATATTTCTTGTCCTCTGAAAAGATTAGCTCTGTGGCTTAGTGCACTGGAGCTAATTAATGTAAGAGGTTCATAATAATAATAAAGAATACAAATCAGTTGGTGGATGTAGCCCCACACTGAGGTTAACCACGTATATCTTGTGTCTCTAATGTGCTTTGTGCTATGTGTGTCTGTCATTTATCCGCTAGTGATTTTTTTATTATGTGTGATGGGTAGATATGGTGTTTCTTAGTTATTTACTGATGATTATGAATGAATGTTAGATCTAACTCTGTGTTGTGTGATAATTGGTTGAAGTGTTTAATATTTGTTGTTACTACGTTGATCTATCTTAGGGTTTGTTCTGCGATGTTAATGAAATATAATGAACTAATGCATATCATCTTCTAAGTGTTATTAAAGTACTTTTTGAAGAATTGTAATCACAGATTTGTGTCCCATCTTGGTTGCAGACGCTTGAGTCCTATAACCCCCCTTCCTCTACCTCGGGTGAGACTTCACCTACTTCGCAGGTGTTGCCGAAAGGGCTAGTAGTTAGGGTTCTTTTGGTGTGCTTTTGAAGCCTTGAACCCTGGGTATTCCCCTGTGCCAATAGTTCATTAGGGACTCTCTCCTAGTTGTCCTCTAGCCTTTGGAAAATAATTTGAATCACTTTGACCCCATGGGGAACCCTTTTTGGTCACTCCCTAACTTCATGGCTCCAATTCAAAGAATAAATCCCCTCATTTTCATTTGTTATATTTTTGGATGATTTGATTTGGGTACATACCCTCCCCAACCTATTTTAGACTTGATATTTACAAAGATAATTTGAGTCAAACTCCCTAAACCCTACCTAATATCTAAGCACTAAGAATACCACAGGTTTCCTTGGGGTACTATGGATATGAATGTGCAAGTTCCATAAAAGAATAAATCATTTTATGACTCAAAACCTATAGTACTATTATACCAATTATATGCAAGTAGTCAATAGGTGTGGTATGATGGTTTTGCATGACTTGAGCACCCTGAATTCTAACCAAAAATTATCTTACACCTTGAGGTCACTCCCTTCTCTATTTATACCTTTCAATCTCCCTATGTAACCTATATGGGATGTATCTACCTTTGAAAACCCTAATTTGCAAGTACCCACTCAAATTAGTGACTAGGATCCTTCCACACTTCTTAATCCTCTAGGGATGCTTGCACCTATCATCTCTAATATCTATATAGATATTCCATTAGCTATATTGGATCTAATATTATACATTTGATTGTTTCATCCTATGACATATTCCTTGAGATAGTTCCACTCATAGATTGGAAGTTTCAACCATATAATATAAAAGGAGGTTCCATCATAGCTAGGAAAGGGAGGCATCATCCCCTCTAAGGTAACAAAGTATCTTTAATTTCCATATTTAATTTATTTATATTTACCAGTATTAGATGTATTTTTTATTGGTTATATATATCACAAAAACCTTTGGTCACCCGGCTTCGCTAACAACCTCCGCTATAAAAAACTAAGGGATATATTTTTCGGGGAGGTGGATGCAAGGATGATTTTAAGGATGGATTTTTTTTTTAAATGTAGAAACCTTGGCGAATCTTAATAATCTTTCATATGCCAACTATAAATGTTTGGGGATATTTTTGTAAAAATATTCAAATTTATAAGGATTTGATATAGTTTTTATAAAATTTTGGCGATTTTCAAGGTAAAATAATCCATGGGTGGATGATGCCTCCCTTGCCTAGCTATGATGGAACCTCCTTTCGTAAAAAAATTCACTATAAGGTGTGCATATATATATATATATATATATATATATATATATATATACACACACACACACACACACTACAAGGAGAACACCTTCTAGTGAATGTTTTTACGAAACCTCCCCCCAAAATTTATCCCGTATTTATTTATAGAAGAGGTTGTTAGCGAAGGTGGGCGACCAGAGGTTTTTGTGAAGGTTATTTTATTGGTGCACCTTTAAGGTCCATATGAAACAATGATTAAATATTCAAATGTGTTGTCATTGTTTCCGAAAAATTTATCCCTTATTTGTTTATAGAGGAGGTTGTTAGTGAAGGCGGGCGACCAGGGGTTTTTTTGAAGGTTATTTTACTGGTGCACCTTTAAGGTCCATATGCAATAGTGCTTAAATGTTCAAACACATTGTCATTGTTTACAGTGGAGGAGGGAAGCTAAATGTTTTACATATGTTTTTTTACCCGTGTGCCTTTAAGGTACATATGTATCAGTGCTTAAATGTCCAAATCTACTATCATAAGTTACAAAAAAAATAACAAGAACCAATCAAAGACAACCAATTCCATTGAATATTACAACTTGGTATGTATAATTGTCCTCAGGCACACCACGATAGGGTAAATAAAAAAATCACTAGATCAATTTTCATTGTGACACCTCATCTCGTGCTTCCAAATTCTTAATAAAGCACCAATTCTCTCTCCTTTCATATAAGCTTTGTTTCTTGTGCTCCTCGACGAGTTGGATATCTCCACTAATAGATTCCACACATTTCCAAATTTTTGAAATTACCATGAATTTTCATTTCCTATCAATAGTGGAACCATGCCCCCTCGTGACATAAGAGTCCAGGTAAATTTTTTATTACCTTTCCATTTGCATTGTCATCCGATTAAAATTTGAATTTAGCTTGAAATTTGGCACATTTTTCATTTTTTTTCAACTTTGTGCAGTATGTCTGTATGATTCAACTCACCCCGATGAAATTTTTCATGTGCTAAATTCATAGTAAGCACCAAAATTGGTGCATATAATCTAAGAATACTTAATCGACATGTCATTTGAAATTCCTCATACCCAGTGCTTTTTAAAACACAATTTCCACTAAACAACATGCTTGTGCTTTCTGAACACAAAAGAAATGTACATTTAACTAAGAACAATGGTAAGTTTACAAATCATAAAATTTAACTAAGCAGTGCGACCATTTTAAAAAAATGCATCAGCATTATTAACATAACCACACTAGGATAGACATTGACCAACTTGGCATAGCAGGTTGTTTCATTTGATGCCCTATAACTAGTGATCTATGCTTCATAATGCACCACTAAACAAAACATTGGTGATTAAATAACATGGTAGCATCGAGGTGTTCAAAGTAACACATCACATCGCTTAATTTGCAATAAATAAATATAATGGAGCGATGTCCAACAAAAACACCATTGCCTTTTACTAGATGATGCACTACTAAACGTCATGTTGGTGCTCTAGAAACTCTATAGCACTAGTGCATTTGGTTAGTGAAAGTGCACTGCTGAGTTTAATTTCCATAAAATTCGGGGTGACAATGTGTTTATGTTAACCAAATGCACCAGTGTTGTTAAAAGAACTGCATCCAAAAAATATTAAGTGATGTGTCATAGTGGGGCATCTCGGTGGATGGCCCATTACTGGTGTTCTCAACAAAATAATGGACCATTAAACAATATGTCAGTGCTACAATAAAATGGTAGCATCAATGTCTTTATATTAACACATCACACCAATTAAGTTGTAATAAAACAATTTAACCTATCGATGCCCCTAGGTCCAAAAAACGCACTGGTGCTATAAAGAGAATGACACCAGGACAAATTTTCAAAAATTAATAGTACAATGCAATTTATGGTAAGCACCTCTAAGATCCTTAGTGGTGTGCCAATTGGAATAAATGCACTAGTGTTTTCTATTAATTGAACGCACCGCCCATTTTTTGTTACAATATTTTTTCTCAATGGTGTGTCAAATACATACAATGCACTAGTGCTATGTACTAGAAGACAATGATCAAAATACATAATAATTTAACATAAAAGTTTTTTTATGGGATTCCTCATTATTGGTGCATTATAACACAAACACGCCAGTAAAAACAAAAACAAAGATAAAAATGGAGCGTTGGTGCATTATATTCACCAAAATGCATCGGTGTTGTTAACGAAGTTGCACCGAGAAAAATATTTTAAAAACTATCATATCATTGTGTCTTTTAAAACATACTCGTTACTGGTGTGTCATAAAAGGAAACACACTATTAAAAAGTGTCTAGTTCTCCAAGGCACATAGAGTACCAGTGATTTTCATATAACAAATCACATTGCTTGGTTTATCATTTTAAACTTCTATTAAAGTAGTGTGTTATGTAGAACCAATTGGACTGTTACATAGTTCATATGTGAAATGGCATCGTGGTGTGTTTTGCATGAAAACCCTTAACGAGTGTGCTATATAGCACAATGCACTGATATATATATCCTTTCTCTACTAACAATGACACACAAATGCATTAATTTAACACATTGTTGTTTGATGCCTAATGTTTGACATAGAGAACCAATAGCGGTGCATATTACTTTTTTAATAGCACCGAGTACTTTTTCATTTTTTGTTTGCAAACATAAATTAATTTCAGTTTTTGATAAATACAAATTAGTTATATATGTTTGTATTTTATATATTACATTTGTTTTATCTATATATATGTTCCTGGAAATAATTTTATTTGAATCAGATATGACGACAATGACAAGTGCACTAGAAAAAAAAGGACAGCTAGAAGAAAAACAATTTAATTCAAAATATATATATGAAAACCTCCACAGTTAAATTTTGTGGAGGTTTTTCTTTGTGGAGGAAAAACCAGAGGTCACTCTTTAGTGCCTATCATAATTTAGCATATGGACTCGATCCTCTACCACTTCCTCAATTCTCTACCTTGCATTTCCTCCTTCGTGGGCCACTCGACTTTCTCCAAGATATTGTCCTCATAATTGTCATAGCCATAATATGAACGAGCATCAATTTTCCTGTAAATCACATACCTACACCACCTCTTCTTTACTTTGAGGTGGATTATCGAATAGATCTTTGAGGATGGGGAGGAATTTTTTAGCCTCGAAGTATCTATAACCAAGACCCTTGTTGGTGGCACTGGGAAAATCAACTATGTTCCCTTCCAAGTCCATCATCTTGGCCCCTACTTTGGCGTAATTAAGACCACCAAGCTCTACTATCAGAGCTTGGTAGTGCCCCTTTTCCATGTTTAGAAATAAATGACCCTAGTTGATGTCTTAATTATAATACTTTTTCAAACTTAAGAATGACCTAAGGTACATATTGTATATTTAGTAAAAGTTAAGAAGCACATTTGGAAAAACAATTGGTGATCCTTAGGCTTTGTCATCATTCCTTATTGTTATATATTAATCATTTCCTTGGTCACATCCTACTCCTCCATCATTTCCTCACCTATGTGCTTACTAATAATATCATGTTTCTTCTTCTCCATGACCATTTGCTTGACTTCTTTCTCATCCAGAAGGGGAACATGGGTAAAAAACTCTCTCTCTCTCTCTCTCTCTTGATGGTTTCCCTTGTCCTTCTCTCCCATTTATTTCTTCACATCCACCTCTTCCTTGAATGGGACAATATTAATGGAAACTAAATCCCCTCTATTGATCATCAACCTGGACTCCCTCTAGATAAACTTTATCCTCTCCCACTCCCTCAACACTCTAGATCGTATCTCCTCCTTTGTGCGCCACTCAAATTTCTTCAAGATACCATTATGATCATACCTATTGCCATAATAATTTTACTAATTATCATGTAAATAGCATACATATACCTCCTCTTCTTCTCCTTAAGGGGATTATTGAATATCTCTTTGACGTCGGGAGGGAATTTCACAACCCTACTTGTACAATTGGTTGTTGGAAGATTGTAACATGCCATATTCCAGTAACTAATTGTACAAGTAGGGATAAGAAATTCCTCCCCAACGTCAAAGAGATTTTTGATAATATGCTTGAGGTGAAGAACATAAGGTATGGGTATGTTATTTAAAATTGAATTGACACCAGTTATTATGGAGAGAAGGATGATGATAATGGTATCTTGGAAAAAGTCGAGCAGCCTGTGGAGGAGGAGATGTGGGCCAAATCACTGAGGGAGTGGAAGAGGATAGAGTCTATCTACATGGAGGTTAATTTGACACTCAAGTGTAAGGATTTCATTTCCATTATGTTGTTCCTATTCAAGGAATATTAGGATGTGGCAGAAGAAATGGGAGAGCAAGAGAAGGAAAGATAGTAGTTGAGAGAGCGAGAGTTTGTTGCCAATGTTCCCTTTCTAGATGAGAAATAAATTAAGCACATGGTTTTGGAGAAGAATAAACATGAGATTATTAGTACATACATGGGTGAGGATATCATGGTGGACTAGGATGAGGCCAAGGAAATTCTTAATATTTAGAGATAACGCATGCGAACAAAGCTTATGGATCATTGGTTGTTTTTCCAATTGCACTTCTTAACTTCTATTAAATATAAAATATGGACCTTGGTTCCTTCTTGAGGTTGACACAATATTATAATTAATACATCAACTAGGGTCCTTTCTTGTTGAACAGGGAAAAGGGGCACTAGGAAGCTCTGATCGTAGAGCTTGAAAATCCTAATTATGCCAAAGTAGGGGCCAAGATGACGGATTTGGAAGGGAATGAAGTTGATGTGCTTGATCCCACTGGAAAGGGCCTCGGTTACAAATAATTTGAGGCTATGAAATTCCTCCCCATCCTCAAAGATATATTCAATAATCCCCCTCGAGGCGAAGAAAAGGAGGTGTAGGTATGTGATTTACAAGTGGATTGATGTTGGTTCATATTATGGCTATAGGAATGACAAGGAAATTATCTTGGATAAAGTTGAGTATCCATCATAGGAGGAGATGTGAGGAACAGAACTAAGGAAGTGGCAAAGGATCGATTCCATGTGCTAAATAATGAGAGGCGCGGAAGAGTGATTGCTTCTACAAAGCACAACATTCTCAAAACTTTAATTATGGAAGTTTGCATATGTACTTTCTCAATTAAATTGTTTCTCGATGCATTTTTACATAACAACCACACTGGTGCACTTTCAATCACACTAGTGCTCTATAAATAGTATAACACACATGTATATTATGTTTTTTCAAATCATTTTGTTTTTGTTTCATTTATAAAATGTATTATAAGTACACTAATGATTTCTCCATTTTAAAATTAAATTTAACTTGTACCACTCATTAGAATTTAGAGTTTCCATATAATGTTTAACTTTTATTTTATGAAATCATTTACTTTGGATTGTAATTGCAAAAATTTATAACCATTAATGTCATATAATGTTTAATTCTTTTTCAAGGTGAATTGTTTAATTTCCAACAAGATACAATATGTTAATTAAACATGTTTACAAAGAAAAATTACTCTTATGAAATGTTATTTTCTCATTTATTTTATTGATAATGTTATAATAATTGATCTTAATTAAATTTATAATTGTTATATTTTAAAAAATTATTACAATTATAATTATTAAATATAAAAACAAAATCATTAATAATAATAAAATTAAATATGATTTTTTTTTAAATTATAATTATTAGATATGAAAATGAAATCAGTAATAGTAATGAATTTTAATATACAAAATTTACTTTAAATGACTTTATGATTTTTTGCTCCACCACCAACTTTATGAATGTTCTCATAAATAAATGTAAGTATTTGATTTCGTTAGTGAAGAAACTAATTAATTTGTTAAGGTTAAAAGAATATTAAATTAAATTAATTTTATATTAATATTTAAAATTATAAAAATAATTAAGAAAACTCAATAAATAAAATAAACAAAATTTCATGTTTAGATGTTATATGGATGTTAGTCTCCATATTTGATGTAATGATTGTAACATGCAACCAAGCACTTTATAATTCAAATGTTGAATTAAACAATACATTTACATTAGTTCCATTGAAAATTCAAAAATACAATTACTCAATCATATTTTTCTTACACCCCAAGCGGACATATAAAGGTAGACCCAATGCAAGGCATTTTGACAAGCAGTTGGTGGTCTATGAAAGTTGTATTTTATTAACAACTCGCCACGAGGAGACAAACTATGTATCACATGCACAACAACAAATTTGGATGCCTTCATTTTCATAAAGAACTCTTTGTCATTGGAGTGTTCCTCAAATGAACAATCTTCATGAAATAATGAGGACCAAAAACTATTTATGAACCCTGCAATGTTCCCATGAGTTCATGAATGATCGTCAATATATAACAAGTTTTTCCTATTAAAGTTTCCATAATCACAACCATTCATGCAGATACTATACATGGAAATGTTATGTTTGTATTTAACAATATTCAAGTAATAAGATTGACTATAAATTGGACCACAAAATGGAATAAGTGACACCAATTGTTTGGGAGGAAGAGATACATGTGAAAGGATAAACAACCCAAGATTTGCAACATCTATATTAGACTTGGAAATCATATAACTATTACCACAGAAATAGAATTTGGTTCCAACATTAGGCACAAACATGGAAGATATCCAAGCGCTATACAAAGCTCTGTTGTAATAGGTTTGGTATTTAATTTGCAGATGGATAGGAAGAGGGAATTCATCCCTACCTTCCAACAATTGAACAGACTTTGGTGTGTACTTGGAAATTTTTTCTCTTAGCTCATACAACATTTTCAATCTCCTAGTAGAGATGTTCTGGGACTATTGATATTCTACTTTGTCTCACTATAAGAACTCTTTGTTGACTCAACGGAAGGAGATGGGTTGGCAAATTTAGGATGAAGGGTAGTTGATACGGCTTCCAACTTTTCAAAAAAGGATCATATGGAAGTTTTCCTACTTGTCTTTTCTATGTCACCTATTGTATTCTTGATTGCAGTGGAAGGTATTAGACCATCAACTTTGGGTAGTCGATCATTAATATAATGGGACAATGTTACCCATCAAGGGCTCTTCTTCAATCATTTACATTTTGAACAACCGCATACTATTGGTGTGTCATAAAACATATATGATTCATAGTTTATGTTAGGGACCTAAACTCCCTAACCCCTCATGCAAGATACCAGATATATAAAATATGCAGAACAAAAATAAAATGCTAGAAATGGCAGAATAACAGTAAAATATCTAGCATAATATTCACAATACACAGAAATGGAAGAATAACAGTAAAATATCTAGCATAATATTCACAATACACAGAAATGATATACGAAATAGCAATAGAAATAGCACTTTGATTCAGAAAGCAATTTTCACAGGCCTCTTCGAGGGGGAAACCTCCAGTCGAGCAACACTCTTTTACAATAATCTCCAAGCTAGGGTTCTCATACCCTCGACCCTTATTTATACTAAATATGTCTATTAAGAGAAGCATCTAGAGGAAGATCCTTCTAGAAGCAGAAGCTTCTATTAGGTCTTCTTACATATGCCTTATTCTATTTTATTGAAAGG
>SNQJ01S0000562.1:66826-103738 GCA_010110895.2 Picea sitchensis
CTAAATCCATTATGTAGGTTCTCATTCTAACTTTCCAGAAGGTAAAGTTTGTTCCATTGAACAGAGGGGCCTTATTGGTTGAATTTCCTTCATGGCTTGACATGTTTAAGCTCTAGGATCTACCCTTAGATAAAAGGGGTCGGATCTGATACCAATTGTTGGACAACTGAGAGGGGGGGGGTGAATCAGTTGTTACTGAGCTTAAACAATTATGCTTCCTTTTAAAAACTCTTTGCAAAAACACTGAATGATGATCACAATAATACAGAGAAATAAACACAGGCACATTCAGCATCAGTCACATATATGAGAAACATAGAGACAGATATTTTTCGAGGAAACCCATGCAGGGTAAAAACCTCTTTTTCTTTTATATGATAAGAAATGGTTACATTCTTTACAGTATCATACATATGAGCACCAACTCATAATGAGGCTACAACCTCATCTTTCCAAGCTGCAACTTGCTGAGAGCACCAACTAGAAGGAAGCACCAACTCCCTGGTTTCTCTAGCACCAACTAGAAGGAAGAACCAACTCCCTGTGTTCAAGAACCCACTTGAAACTCTGAGGACAACAGTCCTCCCTAGCACCTCCCAACCACCCTGAAATATAAATCTTTGCTTTTGAAACTTATTACAGTGATATAATGATTAACAATGGCTTACCCAACTTATCACTGTTCTGCTGCATCTCGTTTCTCTTTCTGCCATACTGCCTTTCTACACATATCACTTGTGTTGTCTGGTCTTCTGCTTTTTATGCTCAGTGCGCCATCTCCATTCTCTACAAAGTTTCTCTTCTGTGCTATTTAGCTGCTGCACTCTAATCCTTCTTCACACCTGAATCGCCTTTACAAGCAACAATCACGACAACCTCCAACAACAACAACAACAACAACTCCTTCTCTTCTCTGTACTCTGTATTTATATCTTCTGTGCACTTTTTGCATGAAATGTTCTCCATCCCTCTGCATGCTCCAACTGCACCAATATTCTCCACCTCTCGAGTGCTCTGCGTGATGTTCATCGTAACTCTTCAGCTTATCTGGCCATTTTCCCAAGTGTCTTCTAGTCTTCTGGATGAAACCATCAGTGGTTTTCTGGTAGTTTTACTGTTGTATGAAATAGTAGCCCTGCGATCAATACTTGATCCAACGGTTCAGATCCAATCGATATTTCATATATCGCGATTTCGACACTCTTGGCGTTTATAGTTTTAGTCACTTCCAAATCCCGATCCCAGAAACTCTGATGAGAAGTTAAATCAACGGTCGGGATCACTTCTTGTCCAACGACTGTGATTACATCGCGAAATCGCATATCGCGATTTTGGAGTTCTTGATGTCAAGAGATTTTGGCATTACAAAGTGTCGATCCCCGATACTCCGATACGGGCTCTGATCAACGGTCTTGATCATTTCTGGATCTGACGGTCCAGATTCACTCGTGATTTCTCATTTTGCAAAATCAGGGTTTTTGATATATTGAGTTCTTTCCATTTTAAATTCTCGATCCCCGAAACTCTGATATGGAGTTACATCTATGGTCCTGATCATTTCTGGATCTGACGGTCCATATTCACTCGTGATTTCGCATATCGCGAAATCGGGATTCTCGTTGCATTGTGTTCTTTGCCTCATGAATTTCCAATCCACGAAACTCCAATACAGACTTGAATCAACGGTCCAGATGTGATCTTTATTCAGTGGCTGCGATCAAATCACGAAATCGCTCATCGCGAAATTGGCATTCCTAATGTCAAGTGACTTTGTCATTTCAAAGTCTCGATCCCCGATACTCTGCTGACGTCATACGTGGTTTGACACGTGTTAAATGTTGCCACGTGTCACTCTGATTCGTGGCTTACATGTGCCTGAGGTGTTGAATCTGCCTGACACCTGTCATTCCCTGGTTGTGCCACGTGTCCCTAGCTGACGTGGTTTGCTGTCGTGAGTTGGATCGACGGTCTAGATCACATGTTGATCTGAGGGTTCAAGATCAGTCGGTATTTCTTTCATCGTGATTTCGGGGTTTCTGTTGTAATTGTTCACGGGACTCGTGAAATTCCGATTCTGGATTCTCCGATGAAGCCTTATGTCGAACTTCTCCCAGTGGCGCCCGATCGCTGCCACGCATCCTTCCAAATGGATGATCCCGATTATGTCGGGATATCGAGACTTTCAATGTCCCGGTTCTCACGACCTTGAGAACTCCGATCTCCCGATGGCTTATCTCTCTCGCATCTTATGCAGATCTGACGGTTGTCGTCCTTTCGGGAAATTTAAATGGGATCTAACGGTCACTGGATCTCTGTCTTCCTTCTCCTCTACAAACTCCTGTATCTTGAGCTTTGCTACGCGTGTTTTCCTCAATGTTGTTCCTCCTGAGCTTTCACGTCTGAATCCCCAGGGGATTTTATCCTTCTTATCCTGCCATCTCCACTGTTTGTACTTTCCATCAATGACAAGCATATGCTACTTGTTAAAAAATTTCCAACATTTTCCTCATCCGTATAGAATCCAACGATGTGTTTTATATTAATAATGATCAGAAAATTACATTTCCTAGGCACATTGGCCTCTTAATAATTGTTTAGGCACTATGGCCTTTCATAACTTAAAAAAATACAATATTTAATACTGGGTGCAAAACCCAGGGTGCTACATCCCCTCCCCATTATTTTTTCACTGTCCTCAATGCATATACAAAACAAAGATCAAAATCTAAAAAATTATTAAAACAATTGTGGGCACTCCATCCGTCTGAAATCTTCATGCTCCCATGTAGCAGATTCAGGACCCTAGTAGGTCCACTAGACTTTTACCATCTCTCTAACTCAATTCCGGAGCATTTTGACTTTTTTGTCCAATATTCGCATTGGTTGGACCTGAAATTCTCCCTCTGTCTCTACCTGGATCAAATTCCAATCAATAACATGGTTAGGATCATGTATATATATTTTTAGAAAAGAGACATGAAATACATTATGCACATTCATGGAAGCAGTCAATGCAATCATGTATGCAACTGGCCCTATTCTATTAATATCTCAAATGGGCCACATAATCTGGCTCCTAGTTTTGCACAACTACCCAACTTTAAAGAGCTCTTATTGGGATTCTCTTTTAAAATTACATGCTCCCCTAATTTAAATTCTCTATTTGTCCTTCTCTTATCTACATAATTTTTCTATCTATCTTGAGTTGGCTTTAAATTCTTCTTAATCTTAACCATATGGTCTTTGATATCCTTGATAAATTTTGAACCAGTTACCACTCTTTCTGTTAGGTTGTGCCAATTCACTAGAGTATTGAATTTCCTTCCATACAACGCTTCAAATGGGCTCATTTCAATGAATCTTGATACCCATTATTATAGGAAAACTCAACCAAGTGCAAACACTCTTCCCACTTATATGGTTTATCCATCACATACATTATCAACATGTCTCCAATTACTCAGTTGATTCTCTATGTATTCCCATCTGATTGTGGATGGTATGTTGTACTAAAGTTTAGATTTGTACCAAATCCTTTAAGTAATTCCCTCCATAAAATTGAAGTAAACTTTGTGTCTCTGTCTGAGACAATTTTCCTAGGCATCCCATGCAACCTAGCAATCTCTTTCTTGTAAAGTTCTGCAATATTAGTTGGTGTATGAGTTGTTTTTACTGGAACAAAATGAGTAGCCTTTGTCAATTTATCAACCACTACCATTATCGAATAATGTTGTCTTGTTGTCCTGGGAAATGTTTTTATAAATTCAATGGTTAGAACTTCCCATTTATTCTCTGGAATTGGTAAGGGTTGTAGAAATACCATTGGGTTTGTATGCTCATCCTTCACTCTCTGAAATTCCATACATATGGAAATGTAATCAGAAACATCCTTTTTCATTCCCTACCAAAATAATTGGCTTCTCACTACTGCAATTGTTGTTTGGTAACCGGGATGTCCAACATATGGAACATTATGCATTTCTTTTAATACCATTTTTTTTTTTTCTCTGGAACTAGGAACATAAATTCTATTTTTATGCATAAGTGATCCATCTTCCTTCATCTCATACTCTTTCATTTTTTTTTGTACATTCTCTTGTTGTAAGCTTTCCCTTACCTATAGGTAATGTTGATTTGTAACATCAACATCTAAAATTATTCTCTTCAAGTCTGACTGATTCATATTGACAGATGTAGCATGCGGGAGATCTACTCTTCTTCTAAGTGCATCGACAACTTTATTTTATTTTCCTTTGATATCCTTGGTTTCAAACTCATGTTCACTTAAAAATTCCAGCCATGTTGTTTTCTTGGCATTCAAATTTTGTTGTTCAAAAATATACTTCAGACCACTGTGGTCTGTTCTTAGTTCAAATCTCTTTCCCATGAGAAAATGCCTCCACATCTTCAATGTGTGAACAAGGGCAACAAGTTCCAATTCATGTGTGGCATAGTTCCTCTCATGTTCCTTAAGCTTTCTGGACTCATAACTAATGAGATGTCCATTTTGAGTGAGGAATCCACCAAGTCCTTCCTTGCATGCATCTGTACATACTACAAAACTTTCATTTGTGTCAGCAATATTTAAAATAGGCACACTAGTAAGTAATTCCTTCAACAAATTAAAGTTCGCTTCACACATAGATGTCCATTCGAATTGAATTCCTTTATTTTTCAGAGAAGTGATGGGATGAGAAATCTTAGAGAACCCTGCTATAAATCTTTTGTAGTAACCAACTAACCCCATAAAAGATCTAACTTCTGGAACATTGCTGGGTGTTGGCCATCCTCCAATGGATTCAATCTTCTCTAGATCTACTTCTACACCTTCTTCTGAAATAATGTGTCCCAAGTAATGGATCTTCTCTTGGTAAAAATAACACTTACTAATCTTGGCATACAATTAATGTTCCCTCAACACTTGCAATGCCAATATTAGGTGATGTTCATGCTCTTCCTCTAACATAGAATAGACAAGTATGTCATCCAAGAAACTATGACAAACTTATTCAAATCATTTCTGAATATTCCATTCATTAAGCACATAAAGACAGTTGGTGCATTGGACAATTCTTGACGAGCGTTTTTGACACACCATCAATGAGAAGGGAAGATCCGGTACAGGGTTGTCTGTTTAACCCAATTCGTTTGGAATAGTCTACCCTGATAGGTTTTATGGATCCATTAGGCAACTAGGATTCTTCAATAATCAAAAGAGGTAAAACTAACTAAATGTATAATCCTATTAGTTAACACACTAGTATGATTAGTTAACTAGTAGTAGTATTATATACACTAGATATATGCATTTACAAGGTTTAAATAAAGCCTCGTGAAAATGATGGTTTAAACTATTGAATAAGATGAAAAAAATAAAGGAAATTCTTCTTTCACTATGAATAACAAGATAACCAATAATGAACGAATAATATTGGAAATGATATAACAATAATGAACAAAGAAATATTTTTTTAAAAATTTAATCGTTACTCATTCGTAAATTAAATAATCCAATAAAAAGAAAAATAACTAACCTGATGTTAATCAATAGTAAAGAAAAGGTACTAATCTATATTCATCTTTTTTCATTGTGCAAGCTCCACTTAACCTGTTGTCAAGTATAAATCTATGACAAGAAGCAGGAACAATATTTCCTTAAGCAACTCAAGGAAATCCTTTATATTTTGAAAACGATCTATGATTACAGAAAGAAAAATAGTTTTTCACTCATGTGACTTTAAATTGTCCAAAAGCTGAATATGAAATCAACTCCAATCATCGGAAAATGGTGTTATCAAAAACCCAACATTCGATGTAAACTCAAAATGTAGAGATAAACGATTAGTCACATATATTAAAAGAACAAATGTATGATGAACCACATAAAAATAAACACAACATGAAAACATAAATGTAGAATAGTCTAAAGCTGATTCAATACAAATAAGTTTTGAATGTTCATAAATTATATGAGAGTCAATAATCACATTGCACATTTTACAGAAGGATTAAATCCAAAAATAAATTGCATCCTATATATTTTCAAAATGATAAGTCCATCATCAGGTCTAAAAATAATTGCCCTTATTCCTGGGCAAGCACTGCTATTTAAACCAAATTCATAGTATGTTTCTCATAGCATACAAGATAGAGACAGATCTAATTTAATAAATCATTTACTAAAAAATAACCATAAAGATAGGTATGTTGAGAAACCTATTCAGAATAGTTACATCATTCAAATATTGTTTCTCAAAAACAAAATTCCAAGTTTGTTGTATTCCCAAATATTAACTCATTCTTTTAACCTTTGCATATTAATCTGTAGTACACCTCAGAAAAGAGAAAAATGAAATCTAAATTAGAAAAAAAACAAATGAATAAATTAAAAGACAAGCTAAAAAATCTATGACTCTGTAGCTAGTCTAAATAAAACAAAATAAAAACAAATTCAGTTATTGTTTAAATAATCCAAACGTGAATTTCAAGAAGAGTGTTTGCCAATTAGATCTTTGAAAAGGAAACATGAGATAATTCTAAATTTATGACAGCGTTGAAACTAGTGGAATTTTTTATGATAACATCTCATGATGTCTTAGTAATATCTTTGGATCCAATCAAAACAACCTTCACAATACACCTATTCTAGATTTGGAAGTGGACGAGTTTAATATGAGTTAAAAGGTTTACCCTGATCCATAATTTTTTTCAGGTCATACTAGATACCTAAAAATCCCTCTTGCTCCTTTAAAAATGGAGGAAAGTTAGACACAAAATCATATCGAGGTGAATTTATTTGAGTGGGATCACAGGTGGTATCATCAACAGAGATCAGGTCTTTAATATCAATGGTGGGGATAGAGTTTTCGCATCTCTGACGTCTATTCCTGGTCATCCTAGAAAGAATTTGGTTGTTCCTTTTTTTCTTGAAATCTAGATCCTGAACCTTCTGTGTTTTTTGTTTTGCCTTCCTCTTGATTTAAATTGTGTTCTCATCAACCATATCTTTCTCAAGATTAGGGGTGACATATACCTTAACCTTTAATTTATTGATCACTTCCTCTAAAGACTTATTAGGGACAAATTCATGCCTCTAGTGTGTGTCTCTGATATATTGATGAGAATCAACATGGGTTTTGGTGGTTAACGCAGGGTCTTCTGCAACTTGTAATTCGATATGAATATCTTGTAGAGAGTGAGTCGATGGGAAAGGGTTGGTAGACTCGTCAAAACACAGGGGTAAATCGCTTACCAATTCAGGTGGTAGTGAAACAAAACCATTCCTAGCCAAGAATTGTTTCCATTTATCTCTTGCCTTTGACAAATGGGAAACGACCAAGACTCAGATCAAGCCATGGTGAAAGAGACTAGATTCTGAATTGGGGTTTTGTCTCTGATAGAATCTAGCCATATTGTGTAGGATTTTAAGAAGATAAAAAGGCATGTTTAACCTAAACCCTAAGAAGACCATTAACATGCATATATGAAATAAAAATACCAATCCATATCATCCCTCATAGGTGAGAAATTTCGTGATAATCAATAACAAACCATGCCATCAACGCTTGAAAATATTTATGGGTGTACCTTTAATGTCGTAGCGCGACTTCCTGGAAATTGATGCAGGAGCATCTCAAGCGAGCCAACGCAGAGACACTGGACAACTGGACAAGCCCAGCTACAAATTTTTAATTTCTCTTGGATTTGATGCGCGAACATAAATGAGGCAATTTAATGAAAGTGCACTTGTAAAATGTAAACGGACCTTGAGCGGTTTTCTCTCGTCCTTAGTAGGTAGAAGGCATTTATGGTAGTTAATGTAAAGTAGATAGAATTCAATTCTATATTAGACAGTTTTTAGAGCGCAAGAGGGAAAACATGATATAGACACCCTCATTGTGTATTGTAGAATTAGCATGATAAGCGACATTGTTGAAGAGAGAAAGAGCATGCAGAGAGCTGTGTAAGAACACCCATGTATAGATATTTGGATTAATAGAAAGAGTTTGACTCAAATTCATGGTTTCTTGTTTGTTCTCTGTGTATTGATGTTGAATGATATGCTCATGAATGTTTGCTTCCTGTTATACATTTACTTTATATGTTGTGTATATGATTTCATGTTTTGAGTTTGAAGTCTGGAAGGAAGTAGGAATGAGTTTCAACTGTTTCTCTATCTAAACAAGGGTTCCTGCAAGGAGTGCATTTGAAGTGTCCGCAAGGAGTGAATTGACCAAGGGCTCAAATAGGGTATCTTTTGTTCTCATTCACAAAGAAGTGTGGTTTGGCACAGGAGTCGTGCAAGGAGTGCGCAGATTGAGTGAAGTCTCAAGGTTATGGACTTGAGTGAAGGGTTGAGAGACTGTTGCTGCAGGTGTTCACAGGTTCGAAGGAAATTCAACACTTGGAAGTGTCTGAAGGTTGCCGCAAGGAGTGCACGCAAGAGTATTCTCTAAGACTCGGAGTTATAATGAAGCTCAGGAAGGATAAATCCTTATAACAGCTAAAAGGGTTGCACAGAAGTTGTTCTTGGAAGAATTAAGAAGGCGTCGTAAGTTCGCGCCGCAGGTGGACAAGTTTGTGGAGGAACACTTAGTTATTCATAGAAACTACCAAGGAGGAATAGACGGTCAGAATTCTCTGAGGAGAATTCGTGAAGTTCTGCGGGCCGTCAGATCTTGCAGAGAAGAAGGGAAGTTATGGCGAAGGCATCGAAAGATTCAAAGCTCAGGAGGGGCAGGACCGTAGATCCGAGCCATAAGGGTCATGGGATTTATATGTGGATATTGTATCGGATTTTCGTAGGTGGAAGCTTTGTAAACCTTGCAATGGGAATCGCGATATCACGAAATGCAAAATCCCGAAGGCCAAGAGCATGGTGTGGGACCACAGGAGTCAGCGAGGTGGACAGGTGGCACGCCATTTCAGAGTTTCGTGGGGTGAAGTCCCAAAAACATTGCATTAGGATTCATGATATCACGAAGTCTGAAATTCCGATGAGGTGAAGTGGTGTTGAAGGTCAAATCTCACGAGTGTATCAGAGTTTCGGCAAATCGGGATTCGGGAGTCGGAGAGACAAGTTTCTCGACATCGCGATCGTCGAAATCACAATAGGAAAAATCCCAAAAGGAAGAAGGAAAGGTCAGCATTGACCTTTTCTGGTTTTGGATATTCGAGAGACCAATGTTTGACGACTGGATTCACGAAGCTACGAAGTCCGATCTCCCAAGTGTAAAGAGGGGATCCCGTGAATATTTTGTTGTGGGTGAAAATTTCCCAACAGGGAAATAGAAGAGCGTTAGAGCTCTTTGGGCCATGGTAAAGTAAATATCCTGTGAGAACGTGAACCTTCCGACCTGTGGGTTGAGAGGGAGCGTGCATCGACATCAGTTTTGGTATCAGAGCACATAAAGGTTCTTTGATTTCTGTAGTAGAGAAAAAGAGAATTGACCATGCCACCAAAGAGAAGGGACAGTCAATCACTCGATCCACAAGAGGATAAGGAAATGTCGAGAAGGAGAGGTAGGCATATGATAGATCTAGCCATGGAGAGAGAGATGCATGATCTACGATCCAGACTCGAAGACATGGATACAACACAAAGGTGCATAGTCAGTGCGAGGAATCTTAGTGATTCCGGGAGTGAGATTGAGGTTGAGCATGAAGAAGAAGTTGCAGCTGAAGATGCATCAAACGAACATTTGATCAGAGCTATTGCAAGAATGGGTGTAAGAGAGAAGATGCACATTCCAGTTTATGAGGGAAATCTAGATGCATAGGAGCTTCTAGACTGGATTAGAGCTCTACACACATACTTCGACTATGAAGATGTCGAAGAGGACAAGAAAGTCAAGCATGTTGTCACGAGATTGAAGGGACATGAAACATTGTGGTGGGATGAACTACAAGATGACAGATGTTGCAAAGGCAAGCAGAAGATCAAAAGCTAGAATAGAATGATCGCTAAGATGAAGGCGAAATTCATCCCCAAGGATTACCAAATTACTCTGTTTAGGAGGATGCAGAACCTAAGACAGAAGCTGATGACAGTGAAAGAATACATTGAAGAATTCTATAAGCTAAACATCAGGGCAGGTCATCGAGAGAGCGATGATGAAAATGTTGTCAGATACATGAATGGCTTGAGATATGATATCCAGGATGAGATGAGCATGGTAACCATCCGAACGGTGGAAGATGCTTATCATATGTCTTTGAAAGAAGAAGAGAAGCTAAGCCGAAAGTAGAGTCAGAGAGGCCGAGGCAAGGTCAGGCCAGAGGCAAATCAGTTTCCCAGGACAAATATCATAATCCCAAAGAAGATTGGAAGAAGCCTCAAACTCAAACTAAGAGAGGTGGAACCTCATAGCGAGGGAAATATGTTGAATCGCAAGGGTAGCATACTGAGCAGAGAGGAGATTATGCTGATAATAATACTTTTCCTCGTACTAGAGGTAGAGGAAGAGGAAGAGGTGGAGTATTAACCTTCTTCACATGTGGAAAGAATGGGCACAAGTCTTATGAGTGTTCAGATAAAAAGAAGGAGAGTGGAGAAGCTCACATCGCTAAAGCACATAGGCGGGATGTTGAGGCAGAAGACGCTGAAGGTGAAATATCGTTGATGATGCGAAAAGTCCTTTTGACACCCGAGAAGGAGGTGGAGTGTTGAGTCCAAAGAACCAGACTTTTCAGGACTGCTTGCAAAACCAAGGACATGGTATGCAAGGTCATTGTGGACAGTGGTAGCATGGATAATCTCGTTTCTACGAAGATGGTAGAAAAGCTGGAGCTGGAGACGATTGATCATCCAAGCCCATACAGAGTTTCGTGGCTACAAAAAGGACATTAGGTAACTGTCACTAAACAATGTTTAGTTGAATTTAAGATAGGAGGATATAATGATAAAATATTATGTGATGTCATTCCAATGGATGTTTGTCATCTATTGTTGGGTATACCATAGAAATATGATAGGAATGTGATTCATGATGGGAGAATGAACACATACACCCTAGAGAAGAATCAGAGTACTCACATGTTGCTTCCAATCAAGGATAAGGAGGTGAAACCTGAAGTAAGCAATATTGTACTTCTCATGAGTGGGAAGGAACTTCTTATAGAGGTTAAGAAGAAGGAAGAACCAAAATTCATTGTGGTCAGGAAACCAAAGATTATTTTGACCAACACAAGAGTGGATGATTTACCAAAAGAGGTTCAAGAACTGCTGGAATATTTCACTAATATAGTAGTGGACGAATTACCTCGTTCGTTGCCACCGATCAGAAGTGTGAGTCATCATATTGATCTCATACCAGGAGCCAGTTTTCCAAACAAAGCCACATACAGATTGATGCCACAAGAGAATGAAGAGGTTAAAAGGCAAGTCCAGGATTTGTTGGACAAAGGTTTGGTCAGGGAAAGCTTGAGTCCATGTGTTGTTCCAACAGTACTCAGTCCGAAGAAAGACGGAGGCTGGAGGATGTGTACTGACTCGAGGGAGATTAACAAGATAGCCATCAGGTACAGATTTCCATTGTTGAGGATAGATGATCTGATGGATTTCTTGAGTGGAGCCAAGTATTTTTCAAAGATTGATTTGAAAAGAGGTTATCACCAGATCCGCATGAGAGAAGGTGACGAGTGGAAGACAACATTCAAAACAAATGAAGGGTTGTATGAATGGATTTTTATGCCGTTTTTCTTAACAAATGCATCGAGTAACTTCATGAGGTTGATGAACGAAGTCTTGAGGGAGTTCATCAGAAAATTTGTCATTGTGTATTTAGATGACATACTGGTTTTCAATAAAACAGTGGCAGAGCATCTGAAGCATTTGGCTATAGTGATGCAGAGATTACAGCAGGAGAAGTTGTTGATAAACATGAAGAAATCCTCATTCATGAAGACAAAGCTCATTTACTTGGGATTTGTTATTTCTGCAGATGAGTTGAGGATGGATCCAGATAAGGTGGAGGTAATAAAAAATTGGCCATCACCGAAGAATGTTTTCGAGGTGAGAAGTTTTCAYGGATTGGCTAGTTTCTACCGAAAATTCATCAAGAATTTCAGTGGAATTAGTGCAATGATGATGGACACAGTGAAGAAAAGACACAAGTCTTTTCACTAGACAGAAGACGCTGAAAAGGGATTTAATCTGTTGAAGAGGAAGATTACGGAACAACCAGTTTTGGTGTTGCCAGATTTCCAAAAAACATTTCAAGTGAAATGTGATGCAAGTGGATTTGCAATCGGGGCAGTCTTGAGTTAGGAAGATAGGCCGATAGCATAATTCAGCGAGAAATTGAATGAAGCGAAAGTGAAGTACTCCACTTATGATAAGGAGTTTTATGCTATCATCCAGGCATTGAAGAAATGGAGACATTACTTGATCCCGAAGGAGTTTGTCTTGTACAGTGACAATCATGCACTGCAGTTTGTGAATCAACAAGAAACATTGAATCACAGACATGTCAAATGGGTTGAGTACATGCAAAATTTCACTTTTGTGATAAAACATATTTCTGGTACTACTAACAAAGTGGTTGATGATTTGAACTGGAAGTGTTTGTTGTTGCAGGAGTTCAAACTCAAAATGTTGGGTTTTGATGATCTCAGGAACATGTACGCAGATGATCAGGAATTTAAAGAAGCATATGAAGCAGCTGATAATCCAATTCTCAGAGATAGAATCCAATGGGTAGAGTACATGATCCAGGAAGGATTACTGTTTAGAGGTAATCAACTGTGTATTCTGAAATGCTCCATGAGGGAGAACTTGTTGAAGGAGAAACACAGTGGAGGATTGGCAGGGCACTTTGGTCATGACAAGACGTTTGAAAAGTTGAATGAGTCATATTTTTGGCCAAGAATGCGAGCAGATGTCAAGAGGTTTGTGAACAGATGCAGAATTTTCCAGCATTCAAAAGGAAGAAAGAAGAATGTGGGGTTCTATCAACCATTGCCAATACCTGAGAGGCCATGGGATGTAATCAGCATGGATTTCATATTGGGGTTGCCAAGAACACAAAGAGTTTTTGATTCAATCTTTGTGGTGGTGGATAGGTTTTCCAATATGGCACACTTCATTCCATGTCAGAAGACCAGTGACGCAACTCACATTGCGAATCTATTTTTCAAATAAGTCATTCGACTTCATGGCTTACCAAGAAGAATAGTTTCGGATCGAGACACTAAATTCATAGGGCATTTTTGGAGGACCTTATGGAAGAAGCTGGGAACTAACTTGTCATTTATTTCAGCTTATCATCCTTAGACGGATGGAAAAACATAAGTAGTGAACATAAGTCTGGGAGACTTGCTGAGAAGCCTGGTGACAGAACACCACAACCAGTGGGACAACATATTACCACAGGCAGAATTTGCTTATAACGACTCGGTTAACATAAGCATAGGGCAGAGTCCATTTCAGATTTTATATGGCATGCAGCCAAGGGGAATTTTTGAATTGAGGGATTCATAACAGATTGCAACTAGGAGCGCTAGTGCAGAATATTTCACAGAGGCGATGAAAGAACTTCACAGCCAGGTGAAGGAGCGATTGCAAAATTCAAGCCAGGAATATAAGCGCAGAGAAGATCAGCACAAGAGATAACTTCAGTTTGAGGTTGGTGATTTGATTTTGGCACATTTGAGAAAAGAAAGGTTCCCGAGAGGAACATATAATAAGTTGAAGATGAAGAAAATTGAACCATGTAAGGTCTTAAAGAAATTTGGGGCAAATGCTTACGAGATTAAATTACCCGATGGGATCGAAATTTCTCTGATATTCAATATCTCATATTTGTACCCATATAAAGCTGAGGAAGCAGGGAATGGAGATGAGAAACCAGTGATCCAGTGGACAAGATAGATGCCAGTTTCAGAAAATCCACAGATGGAGTGCATACTGGACAGGAGGGTCAGTAAAAAGATCAGGCGAAAGAAATACTTTGAGTATCTGGTCAAAAGGAAGAATCATCTAGTTGAATATGCCAGCTGGGAGAATGAAGCAGAGATATAGAGGCATGGACAGACCGTGCACGAGCTCATGGATAGGAGCCCATGAAAATTTTCAAGCCAGAGAGTATGATGCAGGATCATCTCAAGTGAGCCAACGCGGAGACACCGGACAACTGGACAAGTCCAGCTGCAAATTTTGAATTTCTCTTGGATTTGATGCATGAACATAAATGAAGCAATTTAATGAAAGATCACTTGTAAAATGTAAATGGACCTTTAGAGGTTTTCTCTCGTCCTTAGTAGGTAGAAGTAATTTATGGTAGTTAATGTAAAGTAGATAGAATTCAATTCTAGATTAGACAGATTTTAGAGCGCAAGAGGGAAAACGAGATATAGACACCCTCATTGTGTATTGTAGCATTAGCATGATAAGAAACATTGTTGAAGAGAGCAAGAGCATGCAAAGAGATATGTAAGAATACCCATGTACAGATATTTGGATTAATAGAAAGAGTTTGATTTAAATTCATGGTTTCGTGTTTGTTCTCTGTGTATTGATGTTGAATGATATGCTCATGAATGTTTTCTTCCTATTATACATTTGCTTTATATGCTATGTATATGATTTCATGTTTTGAGTTTGAAGTCTGGAAGGAAGTAGGAATGAGTTTCAATTGTTTCTCTATCTGAACAACAGTTCCTACAAGGAGTGTAGTTGAAGTGTCTGCAAGGAGTGCATTGACAAAGCGTTCAGATAGGGTAGATTTTGTTCTCATTCACACAAAAGTGTGGTTTGGCACATGAGCCATGCAAGGAGTGTGCAGGCTGAGCGAATTCTCAGGGTTGTGGACTTGAGTGAAGGGTTGAGAGACTGCTGCTGCAGGTGTGCGTAGGGTCGAAGGAAATTCAGCACTTGGAAGTGTCTGAAGGTTGCCGCAAGGAGTGTGCGCAAGAGTCTTCTCTAAGACTCGGAGTTATAAGGAAGCTCAGGAAGGATAAATCCTTATAACAGCTGAAAGGGTTGCACAGAAGTTGTTCCTGGAGGAATTAAGAAGGCATCGTAATTTCGCGCCACAGGTGGACAATTTTGTGGAGGAACACTTAGTTATTCATAGAAACCGCCAAGGAGGAACGGACAGTCATAATTCTCTGAGGAGAATCCATGAAGTTCCAAGGGCCTTCAGATATCTCAGAGAAGAAGGTAAGCTACAGCGAAGGTGTTGAAAGGTTCAAATCTCAGGAGGGGCAGGACCGTAGATCCGAGCCATAAGGGTCGTCGGATTTACACGTGGATATTGTATCAGATTTTCATGGGTGGAAGTTCCGTAAACCTTGCAACGGGAATCGTGATATCACGAAACACGAAATCCCGAAGGCCAAGAGCATGGTGTGGGACCACAGGAGTCAGCGAGGTGGATAGGTGGCATGCCATTTCAGAGTTTCGTGGGGTGAAGTCCCGAAAACATTGCATTAGGATTCGCGATATCACAAAGTCTGAAATCCCGATGAGGTGAAGTGGTGTTGAAGTTCAAAGATCACGAGTGTATCATAGTTTCAACAAATCAGGATTTGGGAGTCGGAGAGACAAATTTCTCGACATCGCGATCGCCGAAATCGTGATAGGGAAAATCCCGAAAGGAAGAAGGAAAGGTCAGCGTTGACTGTTTCGGGTTTCGGAGATTCGAGAGACCAACATTTGATGACTGGATTCACGAAGATGTGATGCCTGATCTCCCAAGTGTAAAGAGGGGATCCCATGAAGATTTTGTTGTGGGTGCAGATTTATCGACAGGTAAATAGAAGAGCATTAGAGTTATTCGGGACGTGGTAAAGGAAAGATCCAGTGAGCACGCAGACCTTCTGACCTGTGGGTTGAGAGGGAGCGTGCGTCGACGTCAGAAATCATTAACAAATTCCAAGGAAATCCTTCGATTTTTAGATTCTTGAACCCATGGTCTACTTCTCGCGACAGGCCTATGGATTCTTCTATTGATTCCTCATTGAATTGCAACTATAAGTCACCTATTTTGGCCATAGCACCGTCGAAGGTATTGGAGAAATATTGGGCAATTTCAAGGTTAAAACTGTCGAACAACTATATAAAATTAACCCATCCAAAGACTATGAGATCATCCACAACATCATAGTGGGAGAGAAAATCCTGTGATCCATTCATCTCTATCCCAACTACAGGAACCATAGCCTTGGTTAGGATATACCAGCAGGTGTAGAGAGGAGGAGTCTGTGCTTGAAACCACTTGATATGAACAATATGTTTTTCATTTTCAAAGGTGACCCGAACAATATGATTTTGAGAGGAAGCCACCATGACTGCCACTTTAGTTGGTGATTAACCCTGAACCAGAGGACACCACACACTCAAAATCCACCTCCTCTACTAAGAACATAACCCCAGATTACGAAGAACCATCAAACGATGCAATGAATGCGGGATCAGGTAAGTAGGACAAGGGTGTAATGGTTTCAGAGCACGGATGATAGCCATGTAATATAGTGATTATATTATGATATGATGGTCAAGGGTAGCATTCAAATAAAATATGTATATCATAGTTTTAATATTAAAAACTATCATGAAGCTTTAATGCGACAATCAAAACATTATTTGAAAAATGATCAAGGCATGACATAGTTCAAGCACGATTAGCTCATATCATAATGTTGTAGAGACACTCACAAAATGATATGCTCAACACTCTTAAAGGCTTTTGAGATCATAGGTAAATAAAAAAAAAATAGAAGTTGTATGATGTGCTTATACTAAGCTTATTTCAATTTCATGTTTTACAATCATGAAATTGAAAAAGAGTAAACGAGAAATTTATTGAAAAAAACATAAACTCAAACACACCAACCATTCAAGTGATTCTTCAAACAAAAATCATAATTGAAACCTTCGCAGACACAAAGAGGCAGCTAATAAAATTATTTTTCAATTAAAAATGTGTTTTAAATATTGATGAAACGATATGAATATTTGGATGCCAACTATGGCGACTCACTGGGTGAAGCAATTATCTCTTCATCATCAAAACTTTATATCAGGGAAAATATAAATTGGATAGTAACTAAAAACAACTGTGAAATAGATCAAGGGTTTTGAAAATAACTCAAAAACTTAACACAATCAATATAACAAAGAATGTTCTGGAAAATGGTTGTAATCCAAAGTTTTGTTTCGATCAAAAGGAAACGATATTTATAAAAGTAACTCCAATACCATTGATAGGGCCACTACTGCCAGTAGGCGTTTATAGCCTCGACAAGGATGTCATTTAACCCACTCAAGTACTTCAATCCCATCCAAAGGTCGTCCATCTATGATAAGAATATTTTGATATCTGATCAATTTAAAAACATGCTTGAAATATCTAGAACCTGACATTGATCCACTACCAGGAGGCTTGTTCAGTACCCCGACGAAGTTGTCTTGGTATCATGTGCACATTTACCTACTACCAGCTTACCTGTTCAATATCCCAACGGGTTTACACATAATTCCCACAAATTAAAGTGTTTCCAACTCTCCATAATTGTTTATAAAATTTAGAGGCTTCATGGTAACAAGAGAGCGGGGTGATATTGAAGATTTAACAACCAAGCAATCATATGATTAATCATTAACATTGCTTCTTGTTCTTTTAGAACTACTAATTTTCATCATGGTTTGGACATTTAGATTTCAATTAAATAAATAGTCTCAAGGATGGGGAAGCGATTTGAGTTGATCTCATTAGAATTGGGACGGTGTAAGAAGTTTGAAGATAATCGTACTTCCTTAAGATCTCAACAAAAAACTAGGAACAATGATTTGGCAGAGATGTTTGGAATAACTATCGTATAGATCATTGATATGAGTTAAGAACTTAATATTTATATGCTTGAATTGTTTCAACTGTTGTTAGTGGAAGTTCTGATTTCCCTCAATAATGGATTTCGATTTAGAAATAATTCTTAAGGAAACATAAAAAACAGAAAAAAGAAAATAACCAATCATAAAATAAAACAAAAGAAAAATAAAATATAGGGATATTTACAGGGGTAAGTCTGACTTTTCTCAGGTGAAGTATTTTTTGAGAGACTGGCCATTCACTGGAAAAGTGTATGGTTGTCCCTCTAAGTTGTGCAAACGAAAATAACTAGGACCCAATTTCTCTGAAATGACAAAAGGCCCCAGCCACAGGTTTTGAAACTTAGTATGTTCTCCTTTATCCTCATGTTCTTTGTCCCATTTGAGTACCAAATCCCCTACATTAGATATTTTTTTTTAGGATGAGCTTGTATCAAACCAGTTTTTAACAATTTTTTGATGTTGGTCTAATTTTTCTTTTGCTTGCGTCCTAACTTCTTCAAATTTTAGTAAAGCGTTTATCCGATTCTCTGAAAGGGGACATTCTTCCTCCTAAACTTGCAGTGAAGGGAGAAATATGTGTGGAGGAAGTATAACTTATCTTTTGTAAACAAGGAATAAAGAGGAATTACCGATGGAAGCTTTTGGAGTGACCCTATCAGCCCAAAGTGCCTTATATAATGCATTGTGCCATTTTTTATGTTTTTTCAACACTATTCTTCTTATTATTTTGATCATATTTTTGTTCGTTGATTCAGCCAAACCATTTCATTGGGGCTAATAGCTAGCAGAGTATTTTATCTTAATCCCTTTTTCTAAACATTAGGGCCATTAGCTAGCAGAGTATTTTATCTTAATCCCTTTTCTAAAGAAAATACATTCATATTGTTAAGCCCTAATATTTGGCTCATTACCTTTTAATTGGGGAATATTAGATTAGTAATGCTATTTGCATACCCTCTTAATTGGGGTATATTAGATTAGTAATGTTATTTTATTTATGTCATCTTTAAGCCATTGGTTGTAATTATACCTCCTAGTCTCCTATATATAATTAAGGAGACATTTTCATTTTGAATCATCTTTGTACTTGAACATTTGCTGGGTAAAAGGAGGTTGCCCCCTCAAGAGGCTTATTATCCAAATTATCTCTTTTCGCTAAGGAGTAATTTTTCCTCTCAGGTTTTTCTATGCTACATTGATGTTTGGTTCTTAACATATGGTATCGAAGGTGTCAAGGTAGACCCTAACAAGATTAAGGGCCATATGATGGACCTGGATTATTCCTAAAACATTAAAATATCTTAGAGGATTTTGGGTTAAAGCACACCAAGAGGTTTGTTCAGAACTATGGAAGAATAACAACACCTTTTAACTAAGAAGGATTCTTTTTCATGGAATCTAGAGGAAAATAAAGCTTTTGAACAACTTAAAGAGGTGATGTGTACAACTCATATTGACCACTTCTAGACTTCACAAAAACCTTTATTGTGGAATGTTATGCCTCGAAAAAACAGGTTCAACTCTAATGCAAGAAGGAAGGCCCCCTGCTTTTGAAAGTCGACCACTCGTGGAAGGGACTTACACAAACCCATTTATAGAAGAAACATGGCAATAGTACATGCATTGAAAAATGGCATCCTTACCTAATAATCACAAGGTCAAAACGATCATGATAGTCTTAAATACTTCTTGAACAAAGATCATTCTTCTAAGAACAACAAAAATGGGTAACCAAGATATCGGCTTATGATTTTGAAATCGTCCATAAAAGGAAGCTAAAATGTTGTGGCGTGATGCACTCAAGAAAGGATAAAGACAGTTGGAGGTCTTTCAGGGCTTCCATCATCCAACCCAATTGGAGGCCAATAGAAGCAAAGGGAAGAATGGAAAAACACCTAAAAGTGGACTCATCTGTTACAGGACTCAAAGTGCGATCGAGCATAATTTACATGCGGAAAAATGATTCACTATGGTAAAAGATCGCTTATATTTATATGCAAGAAATCCTAAATCAAACAAAGTACTATTGAATTGCACACACCTGAAATTATTCTAGAAAACCCAACATAAAGTCACAGCGATTTTGGGATGGTTCAAAACTGAACGTTCAAAGGTTTTAGGCGAATGTGTATTTTCCAACAAAATATAGAAACATTAAGACCTCTAAAGTTCTCAAAACCATTGTTATCCATCCCAAGTCATTAAGTAGAGGTTTCCATGGATTTCATAAAAGGCTTACCAAAGTCTGAAGGAAAGAGTGTCATCATGGTGATTGTTAGACTAGTATGCACACTTTGTGCACTCTTTCATCCCTTCAAAGTTAGTATAGTTGTCGAGACATTTCAAAGCTGGCATAGCCCAAAGATGTAAGTGATGATCCCATATTCAATCGGATACTTTTTGGATTTAATTATTTTCGTTTGTAATTAATCATTCTCAGCTCATCCTATCATCCCTAATCCGGTATGATGGACAAACTGAGATAAGGAACAAATGTATGGAAGGCTACTTTCGCTCGTCTCTTATAAACAAACACAACGGTTCAAATGGTTACCCTGCTGTAATGTTCCAGTATAATTCCTTCACAATCAAGAACAAAATGACACCATTTATGGCACTTTATGGATACCACCCTCATTCCATCACTTTCAAAATAAAATCTAAGGTTCAAGCATGGAATATCACATCAAGAATCAACAACAAATTCTCCAAATCTTAAAGCAAAGACTGACCATGGCACATAATCAGATGAAACAACAAAGCGTGATCAACATCATCGTAGGGAAAGAAGCTTTGAAGTAGGGGATTGGGCATTTTTAAGATCACAACCATACAAACGATGTCCCCAAGAAAGACAAGAAGGATAATAAATTATCACCAAAGTGCCGCGGCCCTTATAAGGTGTTGGTAAAAGATTGGTACTATGGTATAAAAATTGGATTTGCCTGCATCTTAACGAGTACAACCAGTTTTCCATGTTTCATGTTTAAATAAGGTTATAGACAAGATCCATGAAACTATATATTTCCGTGAATCCTACTGGTAAGTGAAAATCATATTGGATCTCAGCCATCACCTACACAAGAATTCGCCAACTAAGAAATATATCCATTTCAGAGTATCACATTAAATAGAGGAAACTACCAACTAAAGATTACACCTAAAGACGCAGCCCTTTATACGTATATCCAGAAGTTACTCAAGCTGCTATGCACAACACTTGTCTTGAGGCATGTTAATCCCTATTGTTGTCTCATTACCCCTTAATTGGGCATATTGGATGGCAATGCCATTTATTAAATTCTTGTAATTGGTGGGTATTAGATTATAATGTTATTTATTTATGTCATTAGTTGTAATTATAAATTCCTCCCAGTCTGCTTCACTACATGAGACATTTCTACTCTTGAATCATTCTAATTCATCTTGTACTTGAACATTTAAGTGGGGTAAAAGGAGGTTTCCCCCTCGAAGAGGCTTATTATCTGAAATTATCTCTTTTTCAATGCGTTGAGTACTTTTCCTGAGGTTTTTCTATGCTATATTGATGTTTGGTTCTTAACACATATCCAGGGAAGAGAAATAAGAATAATTTTCTAAGACTAAGCATTCAGGTATCCCAAAATGAGTGATAATATGAGAGTTTAAAAACGAAACTACCTAACTCGTGTTTACTACCCTTAGCAGTAAATCCTCAGACCATATTGTAAAATAATATTTTGTCGTAAGAATATACTTATGTTTCCATGATTAAGGTGGGTTTATTGGTCCTATGATATCTAGGCCCCACTGCTGAAATGGTGTGTCTACTGAAATGGGTTGTAAGAGGAATGCAATCTTCCTGACCCGCCCTGTGGCCTTTTGACAGATTATACATTTGTGAGCCAAAGTGTGAGCATATTTAAATAAGGTTGGACAATAGTATCTAGACCCAAGTACTTTGTGGGCAATTGTATCTCCACCAAAATGACCCCTGGCATTTTCGGAATGTAGCTCAGCTAACACCTTTTTAGATTCTTCTTTTTCTCGGCAATGCAGAAAAACACCATCAAAATTATTTTGAAACAATATATCATTAATCAATTGAAAAGATGCAGATCTAAGCCTTAGTTATATTCTATTTTTTGAATCAATATTTCTAGGAGTATTTCCTTGTAGAAAATAAAATAGGATATCATTATACCATGAATTAGACACAATTTCTGTACACCAGATTTTTGTTTTGTTATGCATATTTTCAGCTGGTGTTGTTGTTTGATTTTCTGATATTTCAACTGAATCAGCTACCAATTTGCAAATTCCTTGACCTCTAACAATTTGTGCGGGTACTATTTCAAGATCATACTCTTGAAGGGAGGTCATCCAATTCGCCCATTTCTCCCCTAGTTCCTTCTGCACTAACAAGTTTCTTACAGAAAGGTAAGGAACAATGAATTTTATCTTGGAATTCAAAAGGTAATATCTAAAATGTTTAACCACCTTGAAAACAGGTTACACTTGTTGATCTATTGCAGGATAATTTAATTCTGATCCTTTAAAAGCAGAGCTCATAAATGAAATGGGTATCTTGTTGTTTTCAACATTTTTCTTTCTAAGCACAAAAGCATAAGACCTGTCTGATGCAAAAGTATACAATGTAAAATATTGGGAGAAATAAGGACTCATCAAGGAGGGAGCTTCGATTATATATTTTATAATAAAATTAAAATCTTGGTTCTCTTGTGGTCCCCATTTGTATAGAGCATCATTTTTTATCAGGTTTTGCAGAGGTCTAACCATCTCAGAAAAACTTGGAACAAAATGTCTAGAGAAATTTGTTTTACCCAAAAAGGATTGCATTGCCTTTTTAGAAAAAGGTGGAGTAAGGTTGGGAATATCTTGGGTTTGTTCAAGGTCTGCTGCTCTACTTGGTAATCTCCCCTGCTCTACTGCAAAAAGTGACTTCTTAGGATTCATTCAAATGCCAAATTTACGATAACGTTCTAATACAACCCTAAGATGTGACAAGTGATCCTTTTTGTTCTTCGAAAATACAATGACATCATTTAGGTAGAAACCAAATGATTGATTGATAAGGCCATGAAAAGCAATGTCCATTTCCCTATGGAAGGTGGCTCTGGCATTAATCAATCCAAAAGGCATTTTTCTATAGGCATAGGTTCCCCATGGGGTGAGAAAAGTGGTTTTCAACTAATCTGATGGAGACATAAGGACCTAGTTTTACCCTGATAAACCATATAATAAGAATAGCCTTTTAGAACCAGATATTAGTTGCAAAATGTGTTCCATTGGAGGAACGGGGTAATTGTCTTTATTAGAGGTTCGATTTAAATTACAAAAATCGACACAAAGTCGAATTTCTCCATTTTTCTTTCTTACCGGGACTAATTTGGATACCCATTGATTATGTCAGACTGGAAAAATGATCTTGGTGGTTAGTAATTTTTTTAGTTCCTTTTTTACTGTGGGTTCTAATTTAGGATGCATTTTTCTAAGTTTTTGTTGAAAAGGTTGGGTTTGGGGCTTCATGGGAATTACATGTTGTACTATGTTTGGATAAAAGGTTTTTAAATCATCATATGTCCAAGAAAACACATATTTGAATTATTTGAACAATTTTATGAATGCATATCATTCTTGTTCAAAACACCCTTTACCCAAATTGAGATTCTGAGGATTATCTTCCATTCCTAAATTTATAGTTTCATATAGTAATGAACAACTGTACCTTTTTCAATTAACCACTCCCATAAACTTGTCATGTAAATCATAAAATTTATGTAATCTAACAACAGATTTGGGGATAGAGTTTACTAGATCAGATGATATTTCTGCAGAACGAGGGTCAGATATTACCGTGAAATCTCGGAGGTTTTCATTGTGGGTTCTTTCATCGACTATCGTATCTTGGAAAGTGTCCTCCATATGAAAAAAAAATATGATTTGTTGATCATCATCAAACACTCACCAATTGGTGATGTTTTCAGGAATCAATGGCCTAAATAACAATTCAACCGAAAATGCATTAGGAGAAAAAACCTGAGTAGGTAATAATTTTGAAGCGACATTAGCTAATAAATCCGCTTATGATTTACTAGAACTAGGAATGAAACTTATGTTAAAAGAGAGAAATTTACATATTAATCCCCATACCTCAGTTTGGTAGTTTTTCAGGTGAGGTGATAAACTATGAATAACATTTTTTACCTGCTTGAATACAATTTCAGAGTCACCAAATACTACCAAGTTTTTCACGTCAAGATCAAATGCTTTCTTTAGTCCCTGCAAGAGTGGTTCATATTATGTTGTGTTGTTAGTACATTCAAATTCTAATCAACAAGAAATGATGCTTTATTACCTTTGGGGTCGATCAGAAAACAACCAGTACTTGCCCCTTCTTGAGATTTATATCCATCTTTTGTCCCTTGTTTAGGAAAGGAAATGGAGAACAAGGAAGAAAAGGTAAAAAGCGAACTTTGCGGGAGACACAGTGACTGTCACTAGGTCGAAGTGAGAAAAAGAGTAGAAAAGATGGAGCGAAGTGCGGAAAATTAAGCCGCCGGATGAGGAGATCGAGGATGAAAAATAAACAAGGAATATGGATCAAGGATGATTCAGGAAGTGGAAAAAGGCACCATTGGATGCTTTAGAGCACCACACAAGAAGGAAGGAAAGATAGGCTGGCGAAGTCCAAAAAAAGTGGATCAAGTTTACCTAGGGTTTTAGACACCTAGGGTTTTGGGTAATTAGGGTTTTGACACCTAGGTTTCGACCTAAATCAGTCACTGAGGGACTGTAATGTATAAATAGAGGACCTAGGTCAGAGAGGTACTAGTGTTGGGTATTGATATTGATTGTTATTGGTTGAGGGATTATTGTACTATGAGAGAGAGGAGTGCTGAGAGGATTGCCTTCTCATATTGTAATATCTCTAGATGGGTGCGAAGATCAAGTCCTGGAGTTGGGTGTGCAAGAAGGTGAGAGACAGAGAGAAGAAGAGAGAATATATGTTGTCCAAAAGAGCAGATCAAAACTATAAGATTTATCTTAATATAGCATAAGCACAATTCTATGGACGTAGCCCTAGAGAGAGGGTGAACCATGCATATCTTGTGTTGTGTGAATGATTAATGCTTTGACCTCTGTCATTTTTATACTGTTATTTGCATTATTGTGTTAGATCAAGATCTATAGATGTGTAGAGTAGATCTTGCTGATAAGTGATATATGAATATTGTGATTATTGTTATACAAGATCCACTTGATATTCCCCTGGTTGTAAACATATCTTTCCTACAACCTCCTCATCATTGCTTCGGGTGAGATTACATCTTCTTCGCAGGTGTTGCCAAAAGGGCGAGTAGCTAGGGCTTGTTGGTGCTCTCTTGGAGTGAACCCCGGGTCTTCCCCTGTGCCAACAAATGGTTCCATTACCGATACAAGAATATTTTTAAGGGAATGTCAAGGTGGTTCCCATCAAAGACAGAGATTCAGAAATGGATAGAGGATCAAGAGAAGGAATTCACTGAAGCCCAAGACAAGAATCCTAAACTGTGTACTGAAGATTGGCTACAAAGATACATCTTCACCGACATTCACGAGATCTTCTTTGGAGGAATCCATTAGGGGCTACACGAGTGGTTGGCTAGGTTATATGACACACAGTTTGAGATCGGACCTAGACCTCCTGTGGTTTGGACACCGATGTTGATCCAGAAGGTCAAGAGAATTGACAACATTGTATCCAGAGTAGTAGATCATTGGTTTGATAGTACCATTGGAGGGTATATCACCGAGTTTGTTCTTGACAGAGATACTTTTTCAAAGGACCCAGAGGAAAAATTTTGCACTTTCTGAAGCTAAGAATCAAGATTCTCTTGCATGAAAACCACATCTTGAAGATACAGTAGATTGGTCGAACCAGAAAAGGCTAATGTTCAAAATATCGGACAGTGACAGTGACACAGAAGAAAAACATATGCATAGTGGGAAATTATTCTGAGGGGTTCACCTTGAGAACTTATTTAAGAAAAACTATGGAGAAGAGGATTTATACAGTGGAGAAGAGGTATATCTAACCGACGAAGAGCATCTAGAGCCCACCGGAACAGAAGAAGGGGAAGCTGAAGAACTACGCCAAAGCGAGCCAGAAAACTCAGAAACTGCGTGGACTATTGAAGTAAGTAACGTTAATCCTCTTGTTGTCCCAATAGTACTTAGCAGTCAGAATAGTCAGAACCACCAAAATCTTCATAGTACTATTACTAGTAGCTCATCATCTACTCAGACAAGAATCCTAGCCAACTCTATGGAAGATGAAATGAGACTCCCTATCTTTAGAGGAGATCGATTTGAATATCCAGATCAACATTGGTTTCTGTTTGAATCCATATGGAAAATTAAAAGTATCATCGATGAAGCCATCAAGAGAACCTAGTTCAACACTATGCTAAGTGACCAGACACTGAGCTGGTACATGAAACTTGTCCAAGGACTGGCACAACCTAAGCCCCTGAATTAGATCAAGAATGTGTTGATTGCAGAGTTCAAGAAACCTAAGTCCAAGTCACAATGTATTACATAACTAAAAGAGATTAAAAAAAGGGTAGAAGAACCTGTTTGGGAGTTCGACTAGAGATTAAAGACCCTCACATGTTGATTAACTTTTCATATCCCTGATGAACAGAACAAAGAATGGTTCATTGCTGCGTTGTTACCACGCATAAGAGTCCCTTTGATGCATAAAAAGTTTGCATCACAGGTAGAATATTTGGAGATCGCCATGAAGCTTGAATCAACACCAATGGGAGAATCTAGCTCTAAGCTCAGGCATTAGTCATATCATGAGCCAACTAACTAGTTTATCTTTACAGGTCAAGGATATGAAGAAATATTAGGGAAACGAAAAAAGGGAAGATATCTGGTGTGTAATATGTATATGTAAAGGCCATGATAAGTAAAATTGTCCCTTAATTCATGAGTACTTGGCTTCAGGGGCATCGAGCCCCTTGAAGCAAGTTAACCTACCTTGGTGCGATGTATGTAGAAATAGGCATCGCCCAGGTGAATGCTACT
Source organism: Picea sitchensis (assembly GCA_010110895.2). NCBI lineage: Eukaryota > Viridiplantae > Streptophyta > Pinopsida > Pinales > Pinaceae > Picea > Picea sitchensis. The sequence continues at coordinate 93,735 of SNQJ01S0000562.1, forward strand.
ACATGTAGAAGTATGTTCAGACACCCACAAACTTGTATTGTACATTCTGTAAGTCAGTGGGGCACGGTGATCAATATTGTAGAGCTTATGATCTCATGCATAAAAGGTCGAGAGACATATACAAGATTCAAGGCGAAGTACAATAAGAAGGAAACACTCTGTAATACAACTCTCCAGGGGGAGGAAACTTCAATTATCACAGTGGAAATAGAGGACGAGGATGAGGAGGAGGTATGGGTTGAGGCTGAGGACAAATAATCTATTACAACTGCACGTAGCCAAGACATTTAGCAAGGGATTGTCATAATCCTTGTACAACTTGTAGTTATTGTAACTCCTTCGAGCATGTCATAGAGGAATTCCCTGTGTTGCTGGCTAAACTTCAAGAAGGACAAGGACCTCAACAAAACCCACAAGTACAATTGATATATGCTGAACCTTGTGGAGCAGACCCTAGAGTTGTTTTTATCACTTGAGGAGGTGTTGCTACAAGAGAAGACAAAGAAACCCAAGGAAAGATTGAAAATGACCACAGAGTCAGGAAATATACAGAAAAGACCCCAATGTTCGATGCTAAGAAAGAAAGACAGATATTCGAGGAGGCAAGAAAATAGTTCAAAAGAGTTCAAGGATATTTATCAAAGAGATAACCAGAAATCAAAGAATATGGCATGCCTTAGGCATTTGATCAATCTGCATCGCCAAAAGAAGGGGAAGAGGTAAGCAAACTCATGGAATTTTTGTGCACTTGTCTTAGGTTGATTCAAGATAAAGGCGTTGTACAAGAATTACAAGATTTAATCAAGCATTATGAGCTAGGAAATATAGACCCCTTACTGAATAGGGAAGTGCACCAAATTGGAAAAAGGAGGAGGACAAATAAATAATTACACTTGAATGCTCATATAGGAGAGTATGAGATAGACTATGTGGTCCTCGAATTAGGGTTGGAGGTCAATGTCATGATGAAGAAGACTTGGGCACTGATGGGAAAACCCAAGATGATATATTCCCCTATCAGGATTCACATGGCTAATCAACAAACTATCAGCCCATTTGGACGATTAGAGCATGTCCCAGTGGACATCGATGGAGTAAGAACCTTTGCAGATTTTGATGTAATTGAAATTGTTGATGATAGCTTCCCTTACCCTGCATTGTTGGGAATTGATTGGACCTTTGAAAATTCTATTATTGTTGATATAAATAAAAGATGCATGACATTTGAGAAAGTTGTCCTTAGGTTCATTTCACCTTTAGATCTAGATGAGGTTCCACGATATACAAAGCCTATCAAAGAAGAAGACCACGCATTTGAACTGGAAAACATCTACAAATTAATAGCCAGACAACAGGATTATATAAACCCTACAGTTTACGGGAATCTGAGTTAGTGAAGTGAAAACACATGTTTATCTACTCAAAAGAATCCCTGGAGAACTAGAAAAACCAGATGTACGAAGTATCTACAAGAAGATGTGCTAGGCTAACTAGACAAGTTCGCTGGATTGGCACAACAGTGAATAATATACCCACATTTGATGGGCTAAACCCTTTAGAGAACTTCTTATCAGAATTTGAGACAAGTGTACCAACACAACAGGGGTTGTTGGCAATGGATGAGGCCATGAAATCCACACCAGCAAGATGGTTGGGAACGCACAAGAGAAACATCACAGACTGGACACAATGTCGAACTTTGATGACAACACAGTTTTCAGCACAAGTAGGAAGCTACGAAGTAAGATACACATGTTGAAGTTGCCCAAAGGACCATGTACGTAGTTGTGAAGAGGCCTGGAGTGACATTCCTAGAGAACAATGGGTACACAGATTCGTCAATACGTCGGATACCACCCCGATTAATTGGTACCTTCAAGCAGAACTACGCCTCGTCACTTCAGAATGGGAAGGTATGATCCAGAATTTTATAACCACCTTTTTGTTTGAAAGTGAAATTCCTTCAGTATATCAAGCACTATAGATGGTGATATAGAAAGTATTTAAGTATGCATTTGGCCTCCCTATGGAGAAAGAAGAGGATGAATGGACTGTGCCCCTCCAGAAACTACAGATCTGCTACAACATTAATGTCGACGAAGACGATGATCCAAGGAAGGTGAATATTGCAGAAAAAGAAGGACATAGAGATGTAGAAGGACTAGGACTAAGAAATTCAATAATGGGATGGAGGAGACACTAAATCTTGTCAATGTTGGAGATTATTGGGATGTTTCTACCATTGACAAAATCACAGAATTATTGCACGAGTATCAGGACTTGTTCCCGACCAAGTTCATTGATATGAAGGGTATCAAAGGACCTATGTGAGAGATGAGAATACCTTTGAAACCAGATGAAAATCCATTCAAGAAAAGACCCTACATATTGAACCCGAAATATAAGGAAAAAGTGAATATTGAGCTTGAAAGAATGCTGGAAGCAGGGATTATTGAACCTGTCGAGGAGTCGGAGTGGATTATCCCCATGGTAGTGCAAGATAAGAGGACAAGTGAGATCAGGATTTTCATAGATATCAAGAAGTTGAATGGTGCTTGTCTACATGATCCTTTCCCTACACCATTCACAGACGAAGTGTTGGATAATGTGGGAGGCCAAGAAGTATATTCTTTGACAGATGGGTTTTCAGGATACCATAAGATCTGCATCACCAAGGAGGACCACCATAAGGCTATGTTTTCCACATAGTGGGGATCCTACCAATATACAGTAATTCCATTTGAATTGAATAATGGCCCAACCATCTTTTCTAGGGTGGTGGTTGAAGCGTTCAAAGAATTTTTGCATAAGTTTTTAGAAGCATACTTTGATGCCCTGACTATTTTTAGTTTGTTGAAAAAACATATTAAATGTCTAAGGCTAATGTTGGATAAATGCAGGCAGTGTCAAATTTATTTGAATTTGAAGAAGTGCATATTCTTCTCACCATTTGGAGTATTATTAGGTCATATTGTATGCAAGCAAGGATTGTTGGTGGATCCATCCAAGATTGCAATTATAGTTGATTTTCCACCACCTACTTTAGTCAAACAACTGCGCACTGTGCTAGGACATACTGGCTATTACAGGAAATTTATCAAAGGATATGCTCAGATTATTGTGCCAATGGAGAAGTTATTAAATAAAGACTGTCAGTTTGGTTGGAGAGAAGAATGTCAACAGAGCTTCGACACACTGAAACAAAAGATGGTAATTGCGCCTATTCTAGTCTTTCCATACTCGAGTAAGGAATTTCATGTGCATGTCAATGCGTCTTCTATTTCATTAGGAGTAGTACTGGAACAACATGGAGAAGGGGACATTGATCATCCATTAGTATTTTCCAGTAGGAAGTTGTCCACAGCTGAAGTTAATTACACCACTACAGAGAGAGAGGGACTAGCCATGGTGTATGCGTTGTGAAAATTCCGCCACTACTTTTTATGAGGACACTTTAAAATGTTCACTGATCACTCCGCACTGAAGTACCTAGTCAACAAGCCAGTGTTGGGGGTGATCTCAAAATTAACTTGATCTAAACTTCAAGTTCTTTTAACCATTATTTGCATGTGAATTTTTAACTGTTAACCACCTTTGTAATGCAAAATTAAAGAACATACATCAAGAACATGAGCACATAAACATGTAAGAAAACCATCTATGAACAAGAATTGGTAACGGAGTTCACCAAACCCCCTGGCTACGTCTCCGGGCCACTTTCCAAATGGGAAGGCCGATAGATTAAGTATTCAAATTCTTACAAAGTGAATTATGAATTCTGTCAGTCATATATAGTAACAGACTTCAACAACAGTTGCAAGATGAAACTCTGAGACTTTAAAGTATGAACATGAATACCTTTCTGTGTATCTAAAAGATTTTGTGAGAACTTTTATGTCTGGATGTTTGAATGAAAAAATTGAAGCTGGATCTGGAATCCTTGCGAAAAACTGAGACTTTTAAGTATAAAATTGATATATTTCAGAAATGGACTCAGAGTGCCCTTCTTGGCACAATTCCCAAAATCTTCCTCTAATTTGTACAATCCATACGGCCTCGGAATGTGTGCAAATCCAAAACCACCTCGATCTACATGCAAAACCACCTCAATTTGCATGCAAATCCACCTTGAGTTGTGTGAAAAATCACCTCGTTGCATGTGAAAAAAACCACCTTGGTCACTGTGCAAAACCACCTCGGTTTGCATGCCAGTCTCTACCTTCATCAAACTCCCACTACGGGATCCGTGCCCATGCTCAGTTTAAATAAGGGAAAAAACAATGGTTTAAGGAGGCGCGAGCCATGGGCCACATGCCCTCCAAAATCCGCCAAATCTCGGCTTAAAAGGGGGAGGTTCCACCCCATGCCACGTCTTCTGGCCTATTGGTTATACATGTTGGGTTGGGAAGCGGATGTCCTGGGGTCAAACCCACAGGCTTCTCCCCTCCCACCATATATTGCATAACCGTTTGTATTTTGGGCTTTGGATTAACATGTGGCTTGGCACGTTTATATGGTTGATTTAACATATGGTTTGGTGCATTTATATGGTTGAACTTTGTTGTTTTATAGCATATGGTTATATATGGTATAATTTGTATGAAGTCGCATATGGTTTGTAATATATGGACTTTGGATATATGGCACGATTTGATATGGCACAGTTTATGGAGGCATATGGTACATGATATTTGGCATATGGCATGGTTTATAATAACATTTAGATACCAACGGGGGCCTTGGTCATGGTGGCCTTATCCTAAGGTCTTGGGTTCAATTCCCATAGCCCCAAATTACATTTTTGTAAAACCATTTCCAACCATTTTTCACCATTTAACCATCTTTTCCAAAACTTCAACTGCTGACATATTCGTCATCTGGAGGTTGTTTTTCACGAAACGAATGTCACCAGAAATCCGTGGATGAGATCTTCCACTTTGTAAGATTTACTTTTCGTTTTGAATTCTTTAACTCTGTCGAATTTTGATATGATCCACCTGGATCAAACCTTCCCACTAGAAAGATTTTTGGCCACAAAAAGTATGAAATCATTCATAAAATAAGTGAGGACATGTTTGTCTCACTTATCATGTATCACCTATCCATTCTTCCTGGAACCTGTACATCTGACTCAACAATACAACAATCAACACTGCACTGACATTGTGAAGTACATTAATCACATTCTTAATCACATCTTCATTCAACATTGTCGGAACCAACCGCATACTGCTGATGAGTAATAAGCTGAATATAAACATTGAACATGTGAAAGCGATTGTACCCAAACCATGCTGACTTTTAACCATAGAAACACTATCAACCAAAACAGGTGCATTGTAGTGAAATGCCACTTCCTTTTCATGCTTAGGATTCTTTTCTTCCTTACATTGTATAGACATAAGTGCCAAATTCTAACTTGCATTAACAACCCTTTTTAATTGTTGTGTAGTGCCCAATGATTTGTCATTTTTGAATGAATCTGAATGCACTCTGTACTCAATTCCTTCTTTAAACAAGTGATAATGATTATGTTCTCGATAGAAGATTGCTTTTCGATCATATAAGTACAGACTTCCCAACACAATTCCACAGATATCTAGTGGGACCACATCAAATTCAATCTCATCTACAAACTTAGATGTAATTGCAAACTTTAGATCACATTGTTGTGTTACTTGTAATATTTTATCTTTGCATACCCAACCTAATGGATAAGGTTTCTTGTGTGTTTTTGTTTTTAATCCCAATTTCTTAACTACTTCTTCTGAAATAAGATTAGCTTGAGATCCACTATCTATGAGTGTGTTGACCTTTGTTTGTTTTGTAATCACTCTTATATGAAACAATGCATTCCTTTTTCTATCCTTAGAATTGTCATCATCTTTAGAAGTAGAAGCACATGAAGAACCAATTTTAGAATCATTATCAACAATAGATTTACCTTTCACACCTACGATTGTTATCTTTGTTTCATCCTTGGAATCTGATCCAAGGTCCTCAACGATAACCATGGCTATTTTCTTCCCCTTCCGATCCTTAAACCACTTATGTTTCATTTCTGGATGTAGCTTCCAACACTTGGCCTCTTCATGCCCTTGCTTTTGACAATGTGAGCATGTAGGTCTCTCATAACCCTTCTTCATTGTAGCTGCATGTTTACCTTTCCACTTTTCATTGCCTTCTTTTTCCTGGATGGATTCAGCTGAAGAAACATCATGAACACTCTTCCCTTTTGACTCAATGTGAGTTGCTTGAACACATACCTCATCAAGGTTAGTCGGATTAAACATCAATATCATATGACATAAATAATTATGCAATCCTCCTATATATTTGAGAAGAGTTTCCTGAGTGTAGAGAGGTATACCAAGTACCAAGGCTCTTTTTAGAAATTCATGTGTGTATTCTTGCACACTTTGTCCCTTACCTTGCCTCAAATTCTGCCAATCCATCATAGCTTGTTGCATATACCCTAATGGATAAAATTTATTTTTAAGTGATGAAATGAAATCATACCAAGAGGAAACGATTTTTCCTTTTGTGGCAAGATCCTCTTGAGATCTTCTCTCCCACCAAATGAGAGCAATCCCTCCAAGTCAGAGAGAAGCCAACTGAATTTTAACATCATCTTCAGTAAACTTTTGAATCCTACAATAAAATTCAATTTGACGGATCCAATTGTCTAGTTTTTCAGCATTAAGCTCTCCATTATACATAGGTAATTCAAAGTTAATATCAAGCTTTAAATGAGGCATATTAAGATCAAATTTTGTTTTTCGTTTTTCAAATGGAGAAGGAATCGAACCATCAAGAAAAGATGGAGAAGTTGGTGGGATTTTAGGGGGTTCCTCAGCACCTCCTTCTCTTTTATCTTCTGTATGAGATGGTTCACCTTGTTCACCTTTCTTTCTATCTTGATAGAGCTCCTCTACCATCGTTTTCATTTTCATGAAATCTTTTTTAAATTCCCCTTCAGAAGGGATAGAAGAAGTTTCTTCTTCTCCTTTTGGTGAAGACATCCTTCCTCTTCTTGAACCAATCTCTGGATCAAACTCTTCAAGTTCTCCTTCACCACGCTGAAGCTTGAACCTTGTTAACATAAACTCAAAAATGAACTGGTTAACCTCGCTCTGATACCAACTTGATCTGAAAATTAACTTGATCTAAAATTCAAGATCTTTTAACCATTATTTGCATGTGAATTTTTAACTATTAACCACCATTGTAATGAAAAATTAAAGAACATCCATCAAGCACATGAGCACATAAACATGTAAGCAAACCATCTATGAACAAGAATTGGTAATGGATTTCACCAGACCCCCTGGCTACGTCTCTGGGCCACTTTCCAAGTGGGATGGATGATAGATTAAGTATTAAAATGATTACAAAGTGAATTATGAATTCTGTCAGTCATATACAGTAACCGACTTCAACAACAGTTGGAAGATGAAATTATGAGACTTTAAAGTATGAACATGAATACCTTTCTGTGTATCTGAAAGATTCTGTGATCACTTTTCTGTCTGGATGCCTGAATGAAAAAAATGAAGCTGGATCTGGAATCCTTGCGAAAAAACGAGACTTTTGAGCATAAACTCGATATATTTTAGAACTGGACTCAGAGTGCCCTTCTTGTCACAATTCCCAAAATCTTCCTCTGATCTGTATAGTTCGTATGGCCTCAGGATGCGTGAAAATCCAAAACCACCTCAATCTATGTGAAAAATCACCTCAACTTGGGTGCAAATCCACCTCGGGATGCATGCAAAACCACCTTGGTCCACATGCAAAAAACCACCTCGGTCACTGTGCAAAACCACCTCAGTTTGTGTGCCAGTCTCTACTTGCATCAAAATCCCACTACGGGATCCGTGCCCACACTCAGTTTAAATAAGATAAAAAACAATGGTTTAAGGAGGCGCGAGCCATGGGCCACACACCCTCCAAAATCCCTCAAATCTCATCTTAAAAGGGGGATGCGCCACCCCATGCCACGTCTTGTGGCAATGGCCCATTGGTTAGACATGTTGGGTTGGGAAGTGGAAGTCCTAGGGTCAAACCCGCAGGCTTCTTGTTCGCGTTCAAATGGTCACCAGGTGAGCAAATAGAGAGCACTTGCATACCCTGTTGGGTCTATCCGGGAAGAACAACTGTGGAGCATAGGGTTAGAGAAATAAAACAAACTACAAGCTAATATCAACTGAAAACAAATAAAACTATAAAACAAAACAAGAAACATCAAACACAAGACACAAAACACAGGTGTCACCAATGGTTTCAGGCTGGTGTATTAATGAAACCGGAGCACTCTAAAGGAAGAGACCAGAGGTTCCTTCTCCCTCCAACGGAAGGCTCTTTGGGGCCCTCACACAATTTGCTTTCCTTACAAATGAGAAGAACTGAGCATAACAGTGAAAGAACTCTCGGTGATGCAGCTGATGGGTTGATGTTAAAGGATGAGCCCTTAAACCATATGAACAACATAACAGTGCTTAGAATTCCTTGCCAAAACAGTGTATCCTCACGGATTTTTATAGCAGCTCCTCGGGCGGTCATGTAACCTTCTCAAAGTGTGAATAGGGACCCTTTTAGGGTTTCTTTAGGTCATTAACTCGCCGATTTTGCAGATCCGGATCTGATTTGAGGGTCAAATCAAATTGGGAGCTGGTCCGTAGGCAGTTAGGAATCCGACCTATTCAATTAATGCGTCATATTAGCAGATGCGTGTGTTCCGGTGTTGACAGACGCGCGTCGAGCGTGCATGCACGCATAACACGTTTTTGTCCCGCGCATGCGTGCGCGCACCAAACTGTTGTAAAGCGCCCTTCAATTTTTGGTTACTTTGTATAGTTTTTGGCCCTTCTAGAGTGTTGTGAACTTAATTCAGTGCCATGAATGACTTCATTGTTGTTTTGATGATGTGGATTTCTTGTCGCCATGTGCTGACGAAATTTCAGTGATAACAGATGCCTCCTGATGGATGAGGTTAGGAGCATACGTATAGCTGAAATCCATCAATGTTTCTTCTATTGAGAATGTTGTTGTAAGGGAAAGCAATAGTGGGACCGTTCGGAGCGATCCGTTGGAGAAAAAAGGAACCGGTATCTCGACCTTCTGAGAGACGTGCGGGAAAAAATATACAACTGTGTACAAACGAGGCGGGCATGCCCATGCTCGTGTGATGTAACTCTAAAAAAAAGTTGACGAAAGTGTTGGTGTAGACAACTGCAGCGCCCTCGGGGGCGGTAATGATAAAGGCAGAAGACAATTCTGCAAAGGATTATACTCTGAATAACAGGAAATGATCGTTGTAATAAGTAGCGACGATGATGTGGGCATTGATGGCCCTACCAAGGTCAGAGGTATTCGACAAATGACAAAAATAACTGCAATAGTCGCAAAGTAAGACCCACCATAACATGAGAGAGTGTTGGGGATCGAATGTTATGGGGGCCAATGACAGCAGGGAGCAATGGTGTTTCTCCCTGTGTCGTCCGAGATCTCTCATTAAAATAGAGAATGAGAATCAAGATACTGTCGCCCTTCTGGAAAAGTGTGTTGATGTTGACAAAATGGGGATGCGACTCCCTGAAGCAAAAAGGTGCTCCGTGGAATCTACTGAGGTGATGAAGTGACATAGGTACATGGATGAAGTCAAGAAGTGGGATGACTCAAGACGGCCCTTGGTTGGAGGATATATGAGAGAAACAGTGGCCGCAACCATGTAACAAGGTCGAATGTCAGGGGGATGACAAGACTGGTGTTAAGTTGTGCCAGAGGTGGGACAAGGTGAACAAATTCAGAGGGTAGGGGTGATTGACCTGTGGTGTACTCTGAAGATATGGACGATGCCGACGAGGGTAAATAATCAGTGACGCTCCAACCAAGGGTGACATGGGTTGCGTGTGGCCAAAAGAAAGCAAGTCGCCAACGGTGACGACAAAGAATGTAAAAGGTGTTTGTACAATAAATAATAAATAATAAATAATTTTGGGGAT
>SNQJ01S0000562.1:120776-141667 GCA_010110895.2 Picea sitchensis
TCTGAACAGCATAACAGTGCTTAGAATTCCTTGCCAAAATAGTGTATCCTCACGGCTTTTTATAGCAGCTCCTCGGGCGGTCACGTAACCTTCTCAAAGTGTGAACAGGGACCCTTTTAGGGTTTCTTTAGGTCATTAACTCATCGATTTTGCAGATCCGGATCTGATTTGAGGGTCAAATCAAATTGGGAGACGGTCCGTAGGCGGTTAGGAAGCCAACCTATTCAATTAATGCGTCATATTAGCAGATGCGCATGTTCCGGTGTTGACAGACCCGCGTCGAGCGCGCATGCGCGCATAACACGTTTTTGTCCCGCGCATGCGCGCACGCACCAAACTGTTGTAAAGCGCCCTTCAATTTTTGGTTACTTTGTATAGTTTTTGGCCCTTCTGGAGTGCTATGAACTTAATTCAGTGCCATGAATGACTTCATTGGTGTTTTGATGATGTGGAGTTATTGTCGCCATGTGCTGACGAAATTTCAGTGATAACACTTCTCCCTTCCCACTGTATATTGCATAACCATTTGTATTTTGGGCTTTGGATTAACATGTGGCTTGGCGCGTTGATATGGTTGATTTAACATATGGTTTGGCGCATTTATATGGTTGAACTTTGGCGTGTTATAACATATGGTTATATATTGTATAATTTATATGAAATCGCATATGGTTTGTAATATATGGACTTTGGATATATGGCGCGATTTGATATGGCATAGTTTGTGGAGGCATATGGTATGTGATATTTGGCATATGGCATGGTTTATAATAACATTTAGATAGCAAGGAGGGCCTCTATGTTGGCAAGGTCAAGGGCTAAACCCTTCACCACCCCCTTTTACCCAACCATGGGGTCATGGTGGCCTTATCCTAAGGTCTTGGGTTCAATTCCCATAGCCCCAAATTACATTTTTTTTAAACCATTTCCAACCATTTTTCACCATTTAACCATCTTTGCCAAAACTTCAACTACTGACATCTTCCTCATATGGAGGCCATTTTTCCTGAAACGAACGTCACTGGAAATATGTTGACAAGATCTTCCACTTTGTAAGATTTACTTTGCATTTTGAATACTTTAACTCTATCTAATTTTGAGATGATCCACCTGGATCAGGGGGGGAGAATCTGTAGATGGATTATGTTGTTTCAAGAGTATGATTTTGAGATCATAGTCAAGCCAGGAAAAATGAACAAGGGCTGAGACCACCTGTCGAGGTTGGAACATGGAAAAGAACCTACCAGTCTAGAGGATACATTACTGGATGCACAACTTCTCTCCATTAGAAATATTGATGGCCACTTCACAGACATAGTCCAATTCCTGTCAACAGGAATGGCTCCGCATGAGTATACAATCTCCCAGAAAAAAAAACTAGTGGTGCGCGCTACAAATTTTTCACTGATAGTTGGTCAGCTATATAAAATAGGACTTGATGAGATACTAAGAAGATGCGTTATGGAAACAAAGCACCTGATTATCACCACATAAGTTCATGAAGGCTTCGCAGAAGGACATTATGCAAGGAAAGCAACTTCGTAGAAGGTTCTGCGAGTTGGCCTTTGGTGGCCTACGTTACACAAAGATGATAAAGAATAAACCAGAGCATGCTATGTATGCCAGGGAGTTGGAAAACCATCCCGAAGAGATGAGATGCCATTATCACCATAGATGACCCTGCAAGCATTTGAAAAATGGGTCATTGACCTCGTGGGACCTATAAAGCCACCAAGAAAGCGCACAGAAGCAAGGTATATTATCATTGTGACATAATACCTGACTAGATGGGCCGAATCAAGAGAAAAGAAGGACTGTAGTGCAACTACAGCTATGTGTTTTATATTTGATGACATAATAATCGGTTTTGTATGCCCTAAGGTCCTTATGAGTGATCAAGGTACACACTTCATCAATAAGACAGTTGAAGCCCTGACTGAATAATTTGTAGTCCACCATCAGAAGACTACACCTTACCATCCACAAGAAAATAGAACGGTTGAAGCATTCAACAAGATCTTGGTGACAACAATGAAAAATATTTGCAGTGTGAACATGGATGACTAGGATTTAAGAGTACCAACAGTACTCTGGGCTTATAGAACCACTTGCAAGAAATTAACAATGCAAGCCCCTTTCAAGTTGGTTTATGGTCTTGAAGTTGTTGTCCCGATGGAGTACTTGGTATCGAGCTTAAGAATTGTTTCATTTACAGACATGGATGATAGTGACACTGTTCATGAGAGGCTAGCACAGTTAGTCGAACTAGAAGAAGGCAGATTCATTGCAGGCTTCCATCATCAAGTTCATAAGGAACGAGAAAAGGCCTACCACTATAGGCACATCAAGAAAAAGATATTCAGGCAAGGTTATTTAGTACTAGTATATGACAGTAAGTTTATCAAACACCCTGGGAAGTTCATAATGCATTGGCTTTGACCATATGATATATCCTATGTCACAGAAGGAGGAATTGTGTAGCTAAAGACGTTGAATGGAGAATGGAAAGAAGGATTGGTGAATGGGAGTTGACTGAAGTTGTACTATGACAACCAACTGCCTCACAACTCTAAGTAAGATCATGAGGAAAAGGTTTTAGGTACCAGGTGTAGTTGAAACTGGGTACCAAACACAAAAAAGGCAGTCTTCACAAGGACAGCAAGGAGGCATAAATAAGAAAGAAAAGGTTGCACTACACAGTCCAAAGTTGAAGTAAAAAAAAAGGAGAATATCTGAAGTGCCTCGAGATGAGTCACAGGTGAGTGTTGGGGGCCTGTTGGACCTTGGTTAGGAAATGAAATGGAGAACAAGGAATAAAAGGTAAAAATTGAACTTCATAGGAGACACAATGACTGTCACTGGGTTGAAGTGAGAAAAAGAGAATAAAATATAGAGCGAAGTGCGGAAAAGCAAGCCATCGAATGAGGAGATCGAGGATGATAGAAAAACAAGGAATATGGATCGAGGATGACTCAGGAAGTGGAAAAAACCACCATTGGATGCTTTATATCACCTCACGAGAAGGAAATAAAGACAGGTTGGTGAAGTCTAGAAAAAGTGGATCAATTTGACCTAGGTTTTTAGACAACTAGGGTTTTGGGTGATTAGGGTTTTGACACCTAGGTTTCAACCTAAAGCTGTCAGTTAGGTACTATAATGTATAAATAAAGGTCAAGAGGACCTAGGTCAGAGAGGTACTAGTGTTGGGTATTGATATCGATTGTTGTTGGTTAAGGGATTATTGTACTATGAGAGAGAGGAGTGATGAGAGGAGAACCTTCTGGTATTGAAAGATATTTAGCTAGGTGCGAATATCAAGTCATGTAGCTGGGTGCACAGGAAAGTGAGAGACAGAGAGAATAAGAGAGAAGATCTGCTGGCCAAAAGCGCACATCAGAATTGTAAGCTTTATCTTAATATATCATAAGCACAGTTCTGTGGACGTAGCCCTAGAGAGAGGGTGAACCACGCATATCTTGTGTTGTGTGAATTATTAATTCTTTGACCTATGTCATTTTTATACTGTTATTTGCATTACTATGTTATATCAAGATATATAGATGCACAGAGTAGATCTTGCTAATAAGTGATATATGAATATTGTGATTGTTGTTATATAACATCCACTTGATATTCCCCTGGTTGTAGACATCTCTATCCTACAACCCCCTCATCGCTGCTTCGGGTGATACTGTATCTGCTTCACAGGTGTTGCCGAAAGGGCCAATAGCTAGGGCTTGTTGGTGCTCTCTTGGAGTGAACCCCGGGTCTGCCCTTGTGCCAACACCATCAAAGTATAAAGACCATATTTCCTCGTCATTAGAAATGTTCATAGAACTTTTCAAATATGTTATCTGAGTATGGGATGATATTTCAGATTGTTGTTTTGGGTCAATGATAGTCGATATTTCAGTCATGAAATTTCCAAAAAAGGTGTTCATTCCTTGAGCCTTAGGTGTATTTACAGGAGTGGTAAAAGGCTCATTGGAATCGTTTAAATTTGTGATAGTGTACTTGAGGTAACATTCTCTATTTATCCTAATATTGTTAGGCTATCCATTTTATGGTAACCACAGATGAGACCAATCTGTAGCAAAATAACCATGTAATTTCTCTGACCAATCTCTGCTAAAAAACAAGCCATAAACTTTCAAAATATCAACAACAATTATATCAATTACTTGGTGGACTTTTGGGTTAGATGACAACCTTATCAATACATTCTTAAGTTCACCAACGACCTTGACATTAGTTCTGTCTATCTGAATGATTTTTAAATCAAAAGGTTTGACTTCAACATTAATTTTTTGACACACAGATAGAGGAATTACATTTGATGAGGCCCCAGAATCGACCATACAATTATGTACATTTATGTTAAAAATTTCAAAAGTTAAAAAGAAAGGCAGTACATTTTTTCATGATGAGGCAGCAAAAGTCTGTTGAATTTTTACGGATGTACCTAAAATAGTTTTATCTAAATTTCCTACAGTTTTCTCTGATATGTCCCTTTTAGTTTGATCTTCAGTTGAATTTTTACCAGTGACATATTTTGTTTTATTTGCGTCATTTTCTACTGATTTTTTTCTCATAGGATCATTGTTTTTATTATTATCAACTATACTTTGGGGCATTTTCTGTAGGATAAGAGAAAATTTAAGTAGTTCAAAAACTAATATATTTTCCCTTAGTTTTTTAAGATCTTCAACCAAATTATATTCTAAATCTTGGGCAATAGGGTTTTTCTTGGTTTCAATTTGTTTTGGTTGTTTGGATACTATATTCCTACTTGTTTCGGGTGGAAGTTTGTTTTGTACCTTACTTTGAGTAATATATGGATGGGCAGTTTCAAAATTTGCTTAGAAGATGATCTTCGACAGATGTCCAAAGACGAGAGGAGATGAGTCCTCCTCATCAGGTGTTTCTTCTTCACCTGTGTCGTCTTGATTTTCAGGAGGTACAAAAACATTGTTATCATGTGCTTTGAGTATTTCTTGTAAATCATATTGTAATCCTTCAAATTCAGAGCTTTTGTGGTCGGGTTTGGTCTATTTGGAGGAAAAGGTTTCCTGAAAGGTGGTCTAAAACTTCCTTTGCTTGTAGATTCTTCTTCAAAAGATATTTTCAAGTCTACGACCTAATTAGATAATTTAAGAAAAGATTTCTATAAAATTTATGAGTCTAAAGTCTCTTGTTCTCTTTTATTTTGAGGAGGTATAGTGAGGATTTCTATCTTGTTTTTAAAAAAAGAAGTTGATTCAGCCTCAACATTTAAATTATCCTTTAAACTAAGAATTTCCTTCTCAATAAGGACTGCCTCCTCAAAGAATTCTAGTAACATGTTATTTTTGGACCTTTTAACCCATATAGAAATATTGTTATGTAGGGATTTAGTATAGTATGCAACAATCAAGTGTTCTGCAGGCATCGATTCTACAAGAATTTTATTTTTTAGCGTGAGGAATATCTGGTTGAAATCATTAACTTTTTCTTTAGGGTTCATTTTCATACTAGAAATCTCCATTACCAGAACTTCCAGAGATTTATCATCTCCGATTTTTTCTAGAAAAAAGGTTTCAAACTTATCCCAAGAAATGATGGTTTGGGGTTGATGTGAAAAATACCACGTCGAGGAATTTCCCCCAAAAGTGTAAGGGAATAATCTACACATGACATCCTCATGTTTGACATTCCGGAGCCTAACAACTAACATGAGTTTCTTGATATGATCCTCAGTTGATTTCTTCGAATCTAGGTCGAATTTGGGTAGCCACATTTATGGATGTTTCGGTAATAGATGTTGAGGTCCAGGTACTTCCACGACATCTTGATTGAGCCAAGGTTTGGTGGTATTATTTTGGTTATCCATGGGAGTTGGTGGGGGTGAGTATTGATATTTTTCAGATGAAGAATTGCCTTTGTCTGAGGATTCTTCTCTTGAAGAGGGTGGAGAAGAACCAGGTGAGGATGGTGGAAGACCAGATCCCCCAACACCTATAATCAGTGATTCAAAAGGATCGATAATATTACCACCTAATGTGTTATTAGGAAGACCAATGTCAAGAGTTTTTTCTTGCAGATTGGAAAAATCAAGGGGTTGATTTAGTTGTCCACTAGATTGTATGTGTCACGATAAAGCACCCTGGGTTATTATAATTGAATGGAAGAAATTACGAATGATTTATTGTACATAAATCCCTTGAGGAATCAGTGTCATTGGATCAGCGGGAATGTCAGGTGTAGCTTATGAGCTGGTGGCTGGATCATATATAATGGTAGTGTCTAAGCGACTATGTGTCATGACAGGAGAACGATTATTTGGGGGAGTCTTACAACCTCCTCACGCCATCAATGACTTTCAAGCCCTCCTTCTAGCTCCATTTGTTGACAGGAATTTTTGACACACCGTCAACAAGAAAAGGGAAGATCTGGTTCGGGGTTGTCTATTTAACCCAAGCCATTTGAAATAATCTACCCTGACAGGTTTTATGGCTCCATTAGCCAATTGAGATTCTTCAATAATCAAAAGAGGTAAAACTAACTAAATGTATAATCCCATTAGTTAACACACTAGTATGATTATCTAACTAGAAGTAGTATTATATAAAATAGATATATGCATTTACAATTTTTAAATAAAGCCTCATGAAAATGATGGTTTAAACTAATGAATAAGTGCAAAGAATAAAGGAATTTTTTCTTTCACTATGAATAAAAAAATAACCAATAATGAACGAATAAGATTGGAAATGATATAAAAATAATGAACAAAGAATTAAATTTTTAATGATTTAATCGTTACTCATTTGTAAATTAAATAAATCCAATAAAAAGAAAACTAACTAATGTGATGCTAATCTGCAGTAAAGAAAAAGGTACTAAGCTATATTCGTCTTTCTGCATTGTGCAAGCTCCACTTAACCTGTTGTCAAGTATAAATATATGACAAGAAGCATGAACGATATTTCCTTAAGCAACTCAAGGAAATACTTTATATTTTGAAAACGATCTATGATTACAGAAAGACAAATAGACTTTCATTCATGTGACTTTAAATTGTCCAAAAGTTGAAGACGAAATAAACTCCAATCATCACCAAATGGTGTTATCAAAAACCCAACATTCGATGTAAAATCAAAATGTAGAGATACAAGATTAGTCACAGATATTAAAAGAACCAATTTATGATGAACCACATAAAAATAAACACAACATGAAAACTTAAATGTAGAACAGTCTAAAGTTGATTCAATACAAATAAGTTTTCAATGTCCAGAAATTATATGAGAGTTAATAATCACATTGCACAGTCTACATAAGGACTAAAGCCAAAAAATAAACTACATCCCATATATTTTTAAAATGATAAGTCCATCATCATGTCCAAAAAAAATTGCCCTTATTCCTAGGCAAGCATTGTTATTTAAACCAAATTCATAGTTTGTTTCTCATATCATACTAGATATAGATGGATCTAATTTAATAAATCATTTACTAAAAAATAACCATAAAGATAGGTCTGTTGAGACAACTAATCAAAATAGTTACATCATTCAAATATTATTTCTCAAAAATGAAATTTCAAGTTTTTTGGATTCCCAAATATTAACTCATTCTTTTAACCTTTGCACATTAATCTACAGTACACCTAAGAAAAGAGAACAATGAAATCTAAATTAGGAAAAATCAAATAAATTAATTAAAATACAAGGTACATAATCTATGATTTTTTAGCTAGTCTAAATAAAATAAAATAAAAGCAAATTCAGTTATCATTTAAACAATCCAAACATGAATTCCAAGAAGAGTGTTTACCAATTAGAGATTTGCAAAGGAAACATTAGACAATTCTGAATTTACAAAAACGTTGGAACCGGTGAAATTTTTTATGATAACATCTCCTGACCTCCTGAAATGTTTATTGGCCCTGGGCGAATTTGATCGGATGCTAGCTCTGAGTTCCTCATTTTCTTTTTCCAAAACTAAGTTCCAAGTCATTACTTGATTTATTTGAGCCTGTAGATAAGGGATGTCTTGGTAATATCTCTGGATCCAATCAAAACAACCTTCATAGTACACCTGTTCTAGATTTTCTAGTGGATGAGTTTGATCTAAATGAAAAGGTCTACCCTGCTCCATAATCTTTTTCAGGTCATACTAGATACCTGAAAATCCCTCTTTCTCATTTAAAAATGGAGTCAAGTTAGACACAAAATCATATTGAGGTGAATTTATTTTAGCGGGATCAGAGTTGGTATTGTCAACAGAGATCGGGTCCTACATATCAATGGTGGGGATAGGATTTTTTTGGTTCTGACGTTGATTCCTGGTCATCTTGGAAAAAAGTTGGTCGTTCCTTTTGTTCTTGAAATCTAGATCATGAACCTTCTTTGTTTTTTGTTTTCCCTACCTCTTGATTTGAATTTCTTTCTCATCAAGCAAATCTTGCTCAAGATTAGGGGTGACAGATACCTTACCCTTTAATATATACAACACTTTCTCTAAAGATTTCCTAGGGATGAATTTGTGCCTCTAGTGTGTGTCTCTGATAGATTGGCGAGAATCATTAGGGGTTTCAGTGGGTAACGCAGGGTCTTCTGTAACTTGTAATTCAATATGAAGATCTTGTAGAGAGTGAGTCGATGGGAACGTACTGGTAGAATCATCAGAACACAGGGGTAAATTGCTTACTGGTTCAGGTGGTAGTTAAACAAAACCATTCCTAAATAGGAAGTTTTTCCAGCTATCCCCTACCTTCGACAAATGGGAAACGACCAAGAATCAGATCAATCCATGGTGAAGGAGACTGGATTCTAAATTGGGGTTTTGTCTCTGATAGAATCTATCCATCTTCTATAGGATTTTAAGTAGATAAAAATGAATGTTTAACCTAAACCCTAAGAATACCATTAACAAGCATATATGAAATAAAAATACCAATCCATATCATCCCTCACAGGTGACTAATTCCTTTATAATCAATAACAGACCATGCCATCAAGGCTTGAACAGATTTATGGGTGTACCTTAAGTGTTGTATCACGACTTCCTAGGAATCATTAACAGATGCCAAGGTATACCTTCGATTTTTAGATTCTTGACCAACGACCTCCTTCTTGTGATAGGCCTATGGCTTCTGCTATTGATTCCTCACGAACATGCAACTGTAAGTCACCTATTTTGGCTCTATTAGGATATTTAGACACTTAGGATTTAGTTAGGATCTACTTTTTCTAATATGTCGTTAGGTAAAAGTTTGCTTCTTTAGTATGCATTTGTAGTTAGGAAATCCGACGGTCACGATATGTTCCCAACATAGAGTGATTTGAGGGTTCATACTCGCCTCGATCTTAATAGCCATTGATCCATGCCTTAGCACCCAATTGGTCCATGATATCTATTTAAAG
Source organism: Picea sitchensis (assembly GCA_010110895.2). Taxonomy (NCBI): domain Eukaryota; kingdom Viridiplantae; phylum Streptophyta; class Pinopsida; order Pinales; family Pinaceae; genus Picea; species Picea sitchensis. The sequence continues at coordinate 130,184 of SNQJ01S0000562.1, forward strand.
ATCATGGAGGTTCATTTTTTGATGATCGATTGTGAGAAAATCTCTTGTAATATCTCTCTATAATCTTTTTCTTTTGCATTAATAAACTGCTCCAAGTGGTCACGTTGGTTGGGCCTGTGGATGTTTCACTGTGGGGGGTTTACCACGTGAAAGCATCGGTGTGTTAATATTTTATCTAGTTATTTGAGTGGTTACTAAAGTTGTTCTTCCTTTGTTGGAATACCTATGTTATCAAACATGGTATCAGACCCTGTTTGAATATCCGCTCCTGTTGTAGATCGAGATCGTGAAGTTGAGTTTCCTATATCCATTTTCTATCATTTATGTACATTTATGGGATGAGAGGACTGTTCCATTGCATCCAAATCACTCATTTCATTCAGGAACATTTTTCCTTTCACTCTAAAAGGTTTTTGTTTTCCCAAGATACGACCATTACAGCTAGATCCGGAGGTATAAATCTTGAATACACATTTTTTAAATTTTTGCAGAGTAGTATTTTGGTTTTATTTTGGTTTTGAATTATTTATTTATGGGTTTCTAATCTTTTAGATATTTGTATTCTCTTTTCCCCATGCCCTGTGTGATCTCAGAAAATCAAAAATAGATAGGAAAAGGTGCATCTTTTGGGTAAGCTAACCGAGATCTAACCCTTGTTGTCATCGAGAAGCGATTTTTTTTTCTTGTGTGAAAATACTCTTTTTTTAGCACACTCTCCAAGGTCGTCTTCAACAACAACAACAACCCCAATCCTCCTTCTAAACATTACAATATGTTTTACTAGACCATTTGGTGAAAAGTTGCCTTATTAAGTAAGAGGTCTTGAGTTCAAGTCTCTCTTTTGTTACTTTTTTTGAAAAAAGGTTCATGCTAAAATTGTAAAGTGTATTTCACTTCAAGTATAAAAGTGAATCACTATAAGTAGCTTTAATATTTTATTTTAGAGTTATTTATTTTGCATGAAGTAACTTCATTGTAAAAGTGATCCCCGCTTATGTTTATAAAAGTGGGTCACTTCATAAAGCAACTTACACCACCATGTGGTCCTTTGGTTACCATTATGAATTTTTAAACAAGGGCATAACTCTCACATCCGAAGTTTGTTTTAAGTGCCGTTTTTTTTTAAAACCGCATAAATTTCCAAGATATTTCCATTTAGATCATAATTTTCAATTTTTAAATCCATATTATATGCATATTTAATATGTCTTCTATAGGTAATATCTTACTTACCAGCACCAACTACTTCCAATGGAAATCCCATATGGAGGATTTATTAAGAAGTAAAGGCTTGTACCGGATTACCTTGGGAAACAAAAAAACACCCACTGATGCTGATAAGAAATCCAAATGGGATAATAGGAATGTCGAAGCATGTGGATTAATTAGAATGTCCATCTCTCCTAATTTAAGGTTCCACCTTCAAGCAATTGATAAGCCCAAAAAATCTTGGGAAAAGATTGAATCTGTGTTTGGTAAACACAATATTATTCAATCACAACAATTAGAAAATCAAGTACTAAATTTAAGTCCAAGTGATTTTTCTTGCATTGAAGACTATCTATCTAAGTTTAAAACACTCATAACTTTATGTGAAGAATGTAATATAAAGATAGACGAAGATCATTGCATCTATCTTATTCTTTATAAGATAGGTAGTGCATATTATGTGTTTGTATATACCTTTTATTCCATGCAAGAGGCTCTAGATATGACTTATCAAAAACCCATTCTTGAGAAGGTTTGTGATTCTTTTATTAGAGAGCAATATAAGCTAGTACAACTTGGAGTGATCAACACTGCAGGTACCTCCAACAAAGCCTTAGTTGTCCATCGGAAATATAAGCCCAAGAATCCTAAGAAGCAACATCCTCGTCACAAAAACAAGCAATATAAGGGTCCCAAACTCACTCAGATAGCTTTCGCTCCTAATGGTGATAAAAGAGCAAAATATAAAAGTAAGAAGACTGATAGACATTGAAACATTTGTGATAAAGATGGTCATGATGATTCCAAATGTTTCAAGAATATGGCATCTTTGGAAGCAGCGATGAAGAAGCACAACATCAATATTGATTCTACTTCTTCTTCTTCTTCTCATGGACATGGAGTTTCAACTTTTGGTTTCTCCTTCAATACAACTTCTACTTCTACTTATAATGAGTGGCTTATTGATTATGGAGCATATTCTCATATGGCTAAGGATAGAGACATATTTTCTACTCTAAATGAATGTAACACCAAGAAAATATTTGTTTAAAATTGTTGGTGATGATAGATCTCTTAGTGGTGTAGGATCTGGAATATTTCAAGTAGATAATGGTCATTTCAATGATGTATTATGTGTTCCAAGTCTTTCTTGTAACCTTCTATCAGTATATCAAATCACTCATTCAGGTGAAGGTAAAACCATAGAGTTTTCACCTCACCAAGTTGTAATCAAGGATATAAAAGATCCTAAGCATGTTTTTGCAACTGGAATTGTTGATGATATTACCAAGTTGTACAAGTTTGACAACTTTGGGTCATCATCTTTTTCATCAGTTTTTGTTGCTCATAGAGATGACTTGAGAAAACTTTGGCACGAGCAGTTTGGTCATCCAAACTATCGCTCATTGCAACAACTATGTAATCAACAGATGGTGACTGGTCTTCCTCTTGTTTCATGCAGAGATGGTTTTTGTGTTGTTTGTGTTCTCGACAAACATCATCAGGAAAATTTTGACAAACATGCCTCTTGGCATGCCTCGGGTCCTTTGTAGCCTGTTCACAGTGATTTGTGTGGTCCACTTTCTTCTCCTTCTTTTTCTGGGTGCAAGTATTTCTTAAATTTCATTGATGACTTTTCCAGACGTACTTGGGTTTACTTCTTAAAACTTAAGAGTGAATTTTTTGAAAAAAAATTGGCCTACAAAGCCCTTGTAGAAAAGAAATCTGGACATCAAATTCAAAGGTTAAGAACAGATAACGGAGGCGAATATGTGAATAATAATTTTACAAGTTATTGCACTTCAAAGGGAATTGAAATGAAACACATTGTTCCATATACACCACAACAAAATAGTGTTGTTGAGAGAAAGAATCACACATTAAAAGAAATAGCTAATTGTATGATCCAATCTAAGGTATTAAGTTTGAAGTATTGGGTGAAAGCCATCAACTGTGAAAATTACATAGTAAATCGCACTCCCACAAAGGCTCTTAAAAATTAAACCAAATGTAAGTCACTTTTGTGTATTTGGAAGTATATCATGGGCTCACATTCCTGACGAGAAAAGGAAAGCATTGCAGCCTAAAAGTGAGAAGTGTATATTTGTTGGTTATTCTGAAGATGTCAAAGATTATATACTTCTTCAAACACATTGTAATGAAATTATTATTATAAGAGATGTTAAATTTGATGAAAATCTCTTGGCATGCAAGCCAAATTAGGCGTTTGTGCCTTCTTTGGCATGCGAGCCTAATTTAACGGTTGTACCTTCTTTAGCCTGCGAGCCATCTTCGGCGTTTGTGCCTTATTATGTTCTGGTTTCTTCTTCAAATGATGACAGTGAGGATGAAAATCCACCTCTGACTTCTCACCTTCATTCATATGATTCCTTTGAACCTGAACCAGCACCAGATCCACCGCTTCCTAGATGGGTATGTTTAACACAAGAGGCAGCTGGTGATCTTGTCGGTGATCCTTCAGATTAGCATCGGACATGTTCACAGTTCTAGGGAGATTCTTCTCATTTGGCTCAAGTTTCAGAAACTCATGATCCAGAGACATTTGTAGAAGCTTCAGGTCATCCAGATTGGGATACAACAATGAATGAAGAGTATCGTTCCTTAATGAAAAATGATACTTGGGATCTTGTACCTCTTCCAAAAGGAAGAAAACATGTCAGATGTAAATGGGTCTATAGAACTAAGTATGCATCAGATGGAAGTGTTGAAAGAGACAAGGCTCGGTTAATTGCCAAAGGATTTTCCTAAGTTGAAGGAATTGACTATAATGAAACCTTTACCTCTATAGAAAAAATGAATTCCATCTAAATTTTTCTTGCCCTTGTTGCCTCACATAAATGGGAGGTCCATCAGATGGATGTTAAATCCTCCTTCTTGCACGGAGATTTGCAAGAAGAAATCTACATGGAACAACCTCCTGGCTATGTCTAGAATGAATCTAGCCTTATTTTTCCCCTTAATAAATATATTTATGGTCTCAAACAAGATCCTCGAGCTTGGTATGCCAAAATGGAAAGATTTCTTATTGCCACTGGATTCTCTAGATGCCATTATGATCCTAATGTCTATACCAAGAAAGTAGGAAGCCATATCATAATCCTTGTCCTTTATGTTGATGACCTTATCCTTACTGGTAGTGACTCAAAACTTTTAAACCATGTGAAAACCATCCTTAAGAAGAAATTTGAAATGACAGACTGTTGACAGGCGAAATTGATCGCTCGTCAACTGGAGGGGTGGATCCGGTCCGAGGTTGTCTAAATAACCCAAGCCATTTGGATTAATCCACTCCGATGGGTTTAGCGGCTCCGTTAGCCGATCTAAGTCCTAGGAAAGTGAAAGAAAAAATAAACTAAAGAAACTAATCTAAGTGAAAAACAACAACTACAAACTATATACAAATAGAAAACTATATATACAGTTTACTTACTAATATTATAAAACAATAATTCTACTTATTAAATGTTCAGTTATCAATACAATTAAATCTTGATTATATATACATCATTTACAAAATACAAATTTTAATCGAAATCTACAAAATCATCTATGAATTGTCTTATAACAACGAAGCTATTATTTTTTATTTTTATAATTTTTATGAGAAAGGAATAAAATGAAATCTATCTAAGCTAAGAAATTAAAATAACAATCCTAACTGTGAATCTGAACTATAGAGATGAATGATGAAACGTGCTCAGATTACAAGAAATTTATATATTAACTAACTAATTGAATAACACTAACAGACTGACCTGTAGTAGCGCTTCCTATTTGTCCTGTGCACAATATTTGATTTAGTTGTTTGATGGGAGAAACCCGCACCAGATTTTCCACAAGATTCTCGTAAACGGGAAGTAGCGACGCTCTTGAATACGAATGACAGAACAAATGAAAGATATATCAACAACAATTTTATAGTTTACAGATCATCACATTTAGATAAATCCTAGTGCGAAGATTTGTACATAACTGTTCATTTAACAAAGAATATAAACCTTCTATTCATTAAATTAAAACAGGGTAATTGTTGTAAGTAAAATGAGATACATTAAATATGGACAAAGCTTAATTCATATCGCATTAACCTGTAACAAATCTTGATATCTAAAGTAGTCAATAATTTGATTACAAATTAAAATGCACAAAAACTTGAACAAAAGTAAGATAAATTGAAGCTAAAGCCGTACAAAAAATCCACTTTCACTCGAGTGTGTATAATCATCAGCCCATAGTCTTTGTTCTCCCAACAGTGATGGGTTGTTTACAAAAAATAATAAGTATATAAAGGCCACAGGGTGAAACATTCCCAGTGGAAATTATCAAAAACTGATTGCAAAAAATATGGGAACAATCTCCCAAATCTCTTTTTCTAACTAAGACTAACAACCTAAACCAAAACTATGTAACAAAAAACATGTTCTAAACTGCCACAACAGGTCCAATTCCCATTGAAATTCGTGTGCACCTATAGATGGACAAGAATAAACAATTTTAGATAGTGTTTAGTTGTAAAATCAACAAAAATCCAAATTTTATGACTAGCTACAGAATGATTCTGTAGCTGGTCATATTTACAAACAAAATCGTTTTAAATTAATCCAAATGGTAACAAAAATGTATGCGGTGAATCAAACAACTCTTTTATTACTAATTCAAAACAAATATAATCGTTTATGATAATTCAAGAACAACAAAATCGTATTAAATCGATTCAATCAAAACAGAATTATATTCGATTTAGCAAACAAATCTTTTGTACTAATTCAACGCAAACACAATCGTTGTATGCTAATTCAAAATGAAATCATTCTTGCTAGTTCAAAATAAATAGAATCGTTGTAAAAACATTGTTGAAATATCATACCTTGGTTGTAGAGATACGATTTGGTCAGGCTAACTTTGAATTAACAATGGCAGTGGCTGCCTCAACATTTTTGAACACGATAGAACCTGTGGTCTTTTGCCTCTTATCGTAAGATTGCAGTATATCATTTTCCTTAGATAGCACAGTCACCCAGTCCTCCAAGGACTTAATTCAGGACTGCAACAGAGGAACATCTGTGTAGTATCGCTCGATCCAAGAGTTGCATTGAGTGCACTGTTGTTGATCGGGCCGAGTCACTACAGGTGAAGCATCCTTTAAATTACCAGGGGTTCCACTATCAAACTTGATCCCAGGGAAGTTAGGGTCATCCTTAAGGCACGGTGGGAGATTGGACACGTAGTCATAAGGTTCAACAGAACAGAGGCTGTGTGAGTATGGGTACTCCTCGGTCAAAAATAGCTCAATCTCAGAGTCCGAATCTTCACTCAAAACAATAGGCTTCTGGTCTGTGTTTTGTCTGGGCTTATTATGAGCACACCTAGATACCCAGCATGCAGCTTTCTTACCCTTGTTGTTGACATCTGTATTACCCTTCCCCTTTTTTCTTGCAGGCATATTAACAGTCTTAGCATTGTCTTTCGAACATGAGTTAGGCATGGGGTCAGTTAGGTCATCATTGGGGTAGGTCAAGGGTTCGACAGCGGGTAGGAGGGTAGGAGATGGCATGACAGGCCCAACAAGGGTTTTAGTGACCATGGTCTTGTCCACTTGACCACATTCAGGAGTGGCAAAGCCATTTCTCAATAAGAAAACTTCCCAATAGTCACCACTCAACCTCAAATGATGAACAATAACGATTTTAATCAAACAGTGATGGAAGAGGCTGGAGTCGGCCTTCTCCCTCTTAAATCGTTTAGCCATTTTATATAGACTACGTAGGAGGTAGTGAGGCATATTCAAAGGGAAATCTATGAAATTCATAAGCAACCGGAGATGGTAAAGAAACACTAAACCATATCTACCTTCACAAGTAACAAATTGCTTAATAATGGCCAATAAATCATGCCACCTAGACTTAAGGGCCATGACTGGCATACCTTTATCACAACTGATAATTTTCCTCGAGGTAAATAGGAGCGGCCATGGCACTTCATCCACCTTCGAATTCTTAAACCACCTCTACCCTTTAGCTGGAAAACCCCTAGCTGAGCTGAGGAATTCCTCGTTCAATTCAAGTTGGATGTCCCCAACTTTGGCCCTGCATCCATCGAATGTGATGGAAAACTACTGAGCGACCGCGAGGTTGAAACCCTCAAATTTTTGGATGAAAACTAACCAGCCATTACTCTCCAGGTCCTCACGAGCGTTGTCAAATAGTAGTAGCGTTTGGACGCCATTAGGTTCTATACGCACTACAGGGGCCATAGGAGAGAGCACACGGTCTACAGAGTAAACGGTGAGGGGGCCGGACAGGGTAGACACAGGACCAAATGCTCACTGGTTTCCCCAAAACAAACAGAGGTAGCCTGAAATACAAGGAAAACGTTAATGCCTATGTGTGCGAGGGTGGTGGAATGAGATGAAACCATGCAAAACATTCATATTGATATGTACAATCGACGGTGCCTTGGTAATTCAAATCATTTTTGGTGTGTGTCAAAAATAATGTAAATGACATGCCAAACAAACAACCATTGAAAACTATGACAAGTCGATCCGAATGTTTGAACAAATAATAACACTTGTATGATTTAAAAAAAAAAAACATTTCAAATATAGCACCAAAGATTTGATCATAAAATTTATGCGTTCTATGAAACCATTGCACCAAGGATTTAATCAAAGACACCAAAAATCATTGCATCATGAATTTANATACAAGGAAAACGTTAATGCCTATGTGTGCGAGGGTGGTGGAATGAGATGAAACCATGCAAAACATTCATATTGATATATACAATCGACGGTGCCTTGGTAATTCAAATCATTTTTGGTGTGTGTCAAAAATAATGTAAATGGCATGCCAAACAAACAACCATTGAAAACTATGACAAGTCGATCCGAATGTTTGAACAAATAATAGCACTTGTATGATTTAAAAAAAAAAAACATTTCAAATATAGCACCAAAGATTTGATCATAAAATTTATGCGTTCTATGAAACCATTGCACCAAGGATTTAATCAAAGACACCAAAAATCATTGCATCATGAATTTATAAATTGAAACCATGTCAACAAAAATGCAAAGTGAATAAAGGTTTGGTGTTTTGACACATGTATGACCATTATTGAGTTAGAGGTGAAACGACCACATGAACAAGAGTATTCATAACAATCGAAGGATGATTTTAATGCCATCGACATGACTTCCAACTCAAGATTTTCACGCTTGCATTCATGAAAATGAAAACGAAAGGCAGGTGTGCAAATAGTGCAAGATAATAGTGTCATTTTGTTTTAAAGAATTGCGACAAGTATTTAGGGTTCAAAACCCTTGTGTAGGCAGCTTATAAGAAAAGATAAAAATGTGAAATGGCTGCCAACACAGACTTAGGCTTTTTGCACTATTTCCTTGGCCTCCAAGTTTTGCAAACCAATGAAGGAATTTTTCTTTCCTAGTCTAAGTATGCATGTGACCTTCTTCATCACTTTCACATGGATGATTGTAAACCAACCCCTTCTCCCTTCCATTCTAGAGTCAAGCTTACTACCACATGTACTTCTCCCGAAGTTGATGCCACCCTATATCGTCAGTTAGTTGGTAGCCTCTTATACTTGAATCATACCCGTCCTGATGTTTCCTTTGGTGTTGTTATTATTTCCCGGTATATGAAAACACCCCATGAAATCCATTGGAAAGTAGCTAAAAGGATACTTCTCTATGTCCTTGGTACAGTTCAATTCGGGATACATTACATTTCAAGGGGGGCTCCTTTATTGGTTGGTTTCACTGATTCAGATTGGGCCAATGACCCTGATGATCGGAAGTCTACTACAGGTTATGTTTTCATCCTTGGTTCAGGACCTGTCACTTGGGCCTATAAGAAACAATAGGCTATTACACTTTATTTAGCAGAAGAAGAGTACTGAGAGCGGTAAATGCAAGTCAGGAGCACCATCGAAGGTCTTGGCAAAAGCTTGCACGATTTCAAGATTAAAACCCTCAAACGACTGTATAAACTTAACCCATACAAATAATGTGAGATCATCCACAACATCATCATGGGAGAGTAGATCCTATGATCCATTTGACACTATCCTAACTACAAGAGCCATAGATTTGGTTACGATATACCAACAGGTGTAGAGAGGAGGAGTCTATGTTTGAAACCACCCTATATGAACGATACGTTTTGCATTGTCGAAGGTGACCTGAACACTACGATTTTGGGAGGATGCCACCATGACTACCACTTTAGTTGTTGATTAATTTTGAACCAGAGGACAAAGCGCACTCAAAAATCACCTTCTCTGTTAAGAACCTAACCCCAAATTACGAAGAACCATCAAACGATGCAATGAATGCGGGCTCAAGTAAGTAGGACAAGGGTGCAATGGTTTCAGATCACGACTCATACCCATGTAATATAGTCATTAGATTGTGATATGATGATAAAGGGTAGAATTCAAATAAAAGATTTATATCATAGTTTTAGGATTAAAAACTATCGTGAAGTTGTAACGCGACAATAAAAACATTATTTGAAAAATGATCAAGGCATGGCATAGTTCAAGCATGATTAGCTCATATCCTAGTGTTGTATAGAAACTCACAAAACGATATGTTCAACACTCTTAAAGGATTTTGAGATCATAGGTATTTAAAAAAAAAATTAGAAGTTGTATGATGTGCTTATACTAAGCTTATTTCAATTTCACGCTTAACAGTCATGAAATTGAAAAAGAGTAAATGAGAAATTTATTGAAGAAAACATAAACTAAAAAACACACAACAACCATTCAAGTGATTCTTCAAACAAAACTCATAATTGAAATATTCGCAGACACAAAGAGGCAACTAATAAAATTTATTTTTCGTCAAAAATTGCGTTTTAAATATCAATGAAATGACATGAACATTTGGCTGCCAACAACAGTACAAATGGCACAACTACAAATTCATAATGCCCATAGCTGGTTCAAAGGTTTTCTTATGGATGTCTTATTCCTTGATTCTTACCTCATAGTACCCTGATCTCAAGTCTATCTTGGAAAATATATTTTCCCCTCTTATCTAATCAAAGAGGTCATCAATTCTGGGTAGTGGGTACTTGTTCTTCACAGTGCATTTATTTGGCTGTCGAAATTCAATACATAGCCTAAAATTTCCATCTTTATTTTTGACAAAAAGTATTGGTGCTCCCCAAGGTGAAACACTTGGACATATGTACCCTTTCTTCAACAATTCTTCCAACTTCATTTGTAATTATTTTAATTCGGTTGTGCTCATTCTGTAAGGTGTTTTTGATAACGGAGCATCTCCTAGAAATAAATCAATAGAGAAATATATCTCCCTTTTTGGTGGCAACCCTGGTATTTCTTGGAATACATCTTCAAATTCTTGTAGTACTAAAAAATATTCAATTCTTGGCCCCGTTTTCCTTTCTGGATCTTCCACATGGGATGCATACAATTGACATCCTTTTATGAAAAACCTCTTTAGTTGTAAGGCTGAAATGTCTCTTATAGACATGGTTCTTGGAACTCCTTTCACAGTGCTCTTTTTTCCATCTCCATGAAGACATGTAAATGTCTTTCTATGGAAATCTAGAACAACATGATTCTTGTCTAACCAATCCATTCCAATTAGAATTTCATAAGACCCCAATGGTATAATATTTAGATCTAAATTAGTGTTCACACCATTAAGACTTATCAAGCATCCTCTAACCATATCATGGATTCTCCTTTTGGCTCTAGTGGCTAGCTGAACCAAACTTGATTTTTCAATCTTATTTTTCTCCAAACGCAATCTATCAACTATTTTAGGATCAATGTAACAATGACTTTCTCCTAAATCAATTAAAATAGAAATAGGATGATTTATGATCTTACCTTCCATCTCGATCATATTGGATTAGTACTCTACTTTTCGATCATCTAAGGCTACATAAATTATTCCTATGGATTCTACTCTTGTAGCCTCTTGGATGTTGTGCATAGTCTTCACTCTTTCCTTTGTGTGAGGTAAATCATTGTACATGTGATCTTCTTTACATCCCCAACATTGGATTGGTGGTCTTCCCCTTTTTCCCAAGGAGTCTTATTTCTTGGATTCATCTGTTAAGAACCAAATATCAATATAGCATAGAAAAACCTCAGAAAAAGTACTCAACGCCTTGAAAAAGAGATAATTTCATATAATAAGCCTCTTCGAGGGGGAAACCTCCTTTTATCCCACTTAAATGTTCAAGTACAAGATGA
>SNQJ01S0000562.1:141677-158089 GCA_010110895.2 Picea sitchensis
CTTGGATTTTTCTTTGAGAGGAGAAGTGATAGAAGGAGGGTGGTATCCATAAAGTTCCATAAATGGTGTCATTTTTGTTGCAGTATGAAAGGAAGTGTTATACCACCATTCTGCCAAGGGTAACCATTTGAACCATTGTGTTTTTTTATCAGAGACAAGGCAACGAAGGTAGCCTTCCAGACATTTGTTCACTATCTCGGTTTTTCCATCATATTGAGGATGCTAGGATGATCTATGAGCTAATTGAGTACCCAAACAAGAAAATAATTATGTCCAAAAATGTCTAGTGAAAATGGGATCTCTGTCACTTACAATAATCTTTGGGCTGCCATGTAGCTTTTGAAATGTCTCCATGAATGCGGTGGCAACTGTACTATATTTGAAAGGATGAGAGAGTGCACAAACATGTGCGTACTTGGTCAGTCTATCAACAATCACCATGATGAAACTCTTTCCTTCGGACTTTGGTAACCCTGTGATGAAATCCATGGAAACCTCCTCCCAACGTTGACTTGGGATGGATAATGGTTGTAAAAGACCTAGGGTCTTAATTGTTTCCACCTTATTTTGTTGGCAAACCAAAAATTCTGCCACAAACCTTTGAACATCAGTTTTAAGGCCATCCCAAGAAAAATCCTTCTTCACTCTATGGTAGGTTTTCAAAAATCTTGTGTTCCCTCCTACTGGAGAGGTGTGCAATTCCAATAGTACCTTTTGTTTGAGTTGGGAGTTCTTACATAAATATAAGTGATATTTGTACCATAGTGAATCATTTTTCCTTGTAAATGTATCTGATGCACTGGAATCTTGCTGCAACCTTTGAATGAGAGTCCACACTTTTTCGTCATTCTTCCATTCATCCCTTGATTCTATTATCCAATCGGGTTGGATGATCGAGATAGCACAGAGAAAGACCTCAACATCTTCATCCTTTCTTGAGAGTGCATCTACCACAACATTTTTCTTCCCCTTTTTATAGATGATTTCAAAATCATAACCCAATATCTCGGTTACCCATTTTTGTTGTTCTTCTAAAGATAGTCTTTGTTCCAAGAAGTATTTAAGACTATCATGATCTGTTTTGACCTTGAAGTGCCTACCTATTAGGTAAGGACACCATTTCTTCAATGCATGTAGTATTTCCATCATTTCCTTCTCATAAATGAGTTTCTGTAATTCCTTTCCCTTGAGTGGTCGACTTTCAAAATCCAGGGGCCTTCCTTCTTGCATTAGGACAGCACCAATTCCATTTCCTGAGGCATCACATTCCATAATAAAGGTTTTTGTGAAGTCTAGAGTGGTCAAGACAGGAGCTTTACACATCACCTCTTTAAGTTGTTCAAAAGATTTAGTTGCCTCTGGAGTCCATGAAAATACATCCGTCTTAGTTAGTGCCATTAAAGGTGTTGCTATGCTTCCATAGTTCCGAACAAACTTGCGGTAGTAACCTGTCAAACCCAAAAATCCTCTAAGATTCTTCAATGTTTTGGGAATATTCCAGTCCATCATGGCCTTAATCTTGTTAGGGTCTATCTTGACACCTTCATGAGATACAATATGACCCAAATACTCTACCTCCTTTACTCCAAAGAAACATTTGGATGGTTTGGCATATAGTTGTTTCTCCTTTAGTAGTTTTAGCACCTTGTCAACATGTCACACATGATCCTCCCAAGTTGACACCTCTAAGGAGATACAATATGACCCAAATACTCTACCTCCTTTTAATTCCAAAGAAACATTTGATGGTTTCAAGGTTGTTTCTCCTTAGTAGTTTTAGCACTTTGTCAACATGTCACATGATCCTCCCAAGACTTACATATAGATTAGTATATCAATAAAAAATACTAACACACAAATTAAGGAATACTGGAAATGGAATTCATCAACCCTTGGAATTTGAAGGCATTTGTAAGGCCAAAAGGCATGGACAAAACCATAATGGCCTTCATGAGTTTGGAATGTTGTTTTTGGGATATTCTCTTCCTTCAAGATGATCCTAACGAGATCCAATTTTGTGAAATAGATTGCTCCATGTAGTTCATCTAATAATTCATCAATGATGAATGGGAAACTTATATTTGTCAGAGATCTTGTTGAGCCTCTCTATAATCTAGACACATATGCTTATGAGCTATCTTTCTTTGAATACCATTACCATTGGTGAAAAGTAAGAACTTGGATAGGTCTAATAATTCCAAACTTCTAACATTTCTTCAACCATGTACCAATTTCACTCTTTTGGGCTTAAGGGTATCTATAAGGGAGTGAACACCCCTCAGAATTAGGTGAATTTCATGATCATTATTTGGAGTAAGGAAAGACCTTTGGGAATATCTTCAAATACTTTGAAATTTTTATCAATGATCCTTGATATCTTGAGGAATAGATGGCTTATATGTTTAAAACATCTAGTGAGCATAGTTTTTCAACAACTCCATGTCTTTTTTCACACTTTTTTCATGCCACATTAGAGCTTTATCACCTTACTTGGTTTCAGATACCTCTTAACTCAATTTCTTTCCTTTCAATGAAAATTCATGAAAAGTTCTGAAAATTAAAAACCATTGTTCATAATGATTGTAACCATTGATTCATAGTACAACATTCCACTCACCTTTGCATAGCAATCATTGGACTATTCATTACATATTCCCATATAGTAATATTGATCTTAGATTTCATTTTCCTATAATTGATAGTTCCTCCATTTGCAATCATTACTTGAAAATTTGGCATTGGATATAAAGCAATTGAGAGCTTCATTAATTTATAGTGAATGAAATTATGAGTAATCACTTTTAATCAATTAGGACTATTTACCTTTTTCCTCTTTGATGTATCCTTCGATCTTGAGGGTTTGGAGGAGTGCTAATTCCATCCAATGCACATAATTTTATATCGGGAGTCAAATCTTCTTGTGATGAAATTGCTTCTACATTTTCATTCTGAGATGGTTCTTGTTCTTGTTCTTGTTCTTCTTTCATCTTCAATAACTATGTAATAATTCTATTCTCGTTCTCACACTTGTCCCTAATGTACTTGGTTGTCACAATTAAAGAATAGACCTTTTTCTTTTTATTTCCTCCAATTGTTGAGGTGTCAACCTTTGTAGGTTGAGGTGTTTTGTAATAGTTTACATTTTTCTCCTTATAGATGTTAGGATTGTCCTTTCTAGTAGCCATAGCCATATATTTTTTACTTCTCTCAACATTTCTTGCCACCTTAAATGAATTCTCAATGATTTAGTCTCAAAGGAGAACCTCATGTTGAATGTTATCCTTTAAAGTTCATGAATACATCAACTAAGTGCTCATCTGGAATATCAATTGTACTTTTATATTCAATCTTTGGAATTTCAATGTGCTATAATCAACCTTGTTTGAGATTTATCAATTAGCTAAAAACATATTGATCCTTGTATCGTCATAGGGTGCTATCATTTATTCCATGAAAATTGTCCAAGTGACGAAAGGATTTGTGGAGAAAAAGCCATCTGATACCATACAAATTGATTAGGTTCTGTAAAGAAGAAATTTGTGACTTTTGTGTATGTGGCAGCCATTATGGAGATCAAAGAATTGTCTATCCATATCCATGTGATTATCCTTGCCATCAAACTCTCATGTCAATCTTAGGAACGTGGTTGGTCTTCAAACAAAGTTGGAGTTTCTCAATTCTTGATTCATATTCCTTATGTCCTCATCAAGAATTTCATGGATGCATTACTGTGGGTGTCCTCTCTATTACAAATTTTTCCAATACTTCCATGATCTCCCCTTTTTAAACCCTCCATCATCTCTTGTAGTTCATATTTGTTATTATATTAATTTGTAAATAATTTATGTCCTACACATTTCTTCACTTCATCAAGAGTCCAAGTAGGATTGTTTGGAGGCTTTATTTTTGTGTAGAATTTCCTTTTGGTGGCATTTGGCCACATCACTTTGAACCTTGGATTTTGAGGTGGTTATGCTAGAGAATATTTTGTATCTCAAGCCTTCGGCCCTTCTTGGCATGAAACTTTATTTTATGTATTTCCCTGATATTTTCCTCCTAATGTGCCATTGTGTCCGATAAAATTGATTGTGCCATGGAATTTCATTTTAAATTTCAATAACTTGCCAATTTTTGGCCTTTCCAGAGATCTCACTCTATGGTATTCCCCACACAAAATTATCACTTCATATAAAATTCTAAAACTCACTGAATAGACTATACACGATCCAATGAAACTAGTCCACTCAATTTGGATATTTTAGGAAGAAGTTATGATGTTTTACCTAGAACACCTTTTCTTGAGACTTCACCAATAGGACTAGTCAGACAATTTATCTTACAATGTGGTTTATGTACAATCAAGATGACCAGACAAGCAAACTTTACCATTGTGTACTCCATTAATTTTTTCTAAATATCCTTGAGTTCAAGGTCCTAAAATGCTACGTAAATTGTTTTATAGAGAAAATTCCACAATGACTTAGTTTAGAATGATTCAACCCTATCTTGTACAAAATGATTCCAGTATAAGGCATCGTGATTTAACTTTGAACCCAAAAATTCTTTGATCCTGTCTACTAAAGATACTCCAATTTGTTCCTTCAAACGCTAGAAAAAGCAGGAAAATTTCAAGGTGTTCAGAGTGTAGCAAGAAACCCTAAGACCTTGAGCTCGATACCATATGTGTTAAGAACCAAATATCAATATAGCATAGAAAACCTTAGAAAGTACATAATGCCTTTGAAAAAAAAAAAAAAAGAGATAATTTCAGATAATATTCTCTCGAGGCAACCTCATTTTATTCCACTTAAATGTTCAAGCACAAGATGATTCAAATGAAATGTCATTCATATGTATAGGAGACTAGAAGGTATAATTACTATTGGATTTCATCAGAGGGGTGAATCAATAATAATGTAATTATAATCCTTTTTCTTTCCACTTTATATCAATGTAGAATTATTATTCAATAATGAGAAGTAATAATAAACAATCACACACATACGAGACATCGGTATGACGTGTGGAAACCTAAATTAGAAAACCATGGAAATTTTTTCTTATATGTCTTAAATAATTATATTCATTGGAAGCACCAATCCTCCTTTTTGTTTTTCTACCAGAACTGGAAGGGAGGCACTCCAACTCTAGTTTCTCGTTGTGCTACAAACTCGAGGGAATTCCCTAACTCCCCAAATCTCTAGCTACAACCTCTAATGTTCTTCGTTACAACCACTTGTCCTGCCCCATCCTCGCCAATTCTCAAGTGCAGAAGTAGAATGATGGAACCACTGTCACACTATCACTGGTGAGATATTATACTACTGTAAACCCGGTAATTCAAATTTAAACCATGCATCAACCATGCAACAACCATGCAACAACCTCAGCATCAACCTATAATCAACCTATAATCAACATGTGTCATAAAAAAGTGCATCAAATCCATGCACCAACTCAGAATCAACTCCATTCATAAACAAGTGCATCAACCATGCACCAACTGGTGAATCAAACTCTATCATAAACAAGTGCATCCAACTATGTTCCAAGTATGTACTAACTATGTGTCAACTACTCATCAACTATGACTGATCAATATGTACCAACATCATAAACTATACACCATGTGGTGCGCCTAACTCATCAACTACTTGTCTTAACCATGTACTCAACATGTACTCAACCAAAATCCCACATCAATTTCATCATCTAAATCTGATTTCAGAAGCTCAGAATAGACTGCAAAAGGGTGATCACATTCCTTGGCCAGTCCTTCCTTGAATTTAAAAATAAGAGACTAGCATTTTTATCAAACTTTTAGTCTCACATGCCTAGTTTTGGATTAGTCAACAAACTTTGCAACTCAAGTAACACCATAAATTTGTTCCAATGTATAAATATCTAAAACTGATACACAATGTTCTTCAGTGTTTTTATGAAATTTCTCCAAGTGGAACTAATGGAACCTCTCTAAAAGGAGTTATAGAAAAATGGCTACCTTATGCCGCACTCCTCGGCCATTCTAGAGAGCCACCTTGTAAATCATGCCCCACACAAAATATTCAATCAAATGATTCAGAAACTATCACACAGCATGCAAAAAGATTGTAATCTAACCAAACAATTGGTCTCACTGAATTTGATCTTTTATGAAGAAGAGACGCTTTTACCCTAAACACCCGATTTTGACTAGTTTCAGACTGGCCACAAACCTTATTTTCTACGGAGTTTAACTCCAAAAATATGACCAACAAGATGAATTTTTAATCAAATATACTTGGATATGTGTTTTCACTTGCATAGAAATTTCAGGATCTTTAATCTCATTATAGAAAAAATTTATACAAAATGGTGAGATGACCTGAAAATAAACATACCTTAGAGCACCACATCAAAAGAATTTATCCTTCCTTGCATTTCGCCTCTTTTCTCTCACAATTTCCTCATAATTTCAGCTAGATATCATTTGTATACCTCAAACACCTATATATATTCACTATTATCAAGTTTGTTTCCTTGTTTATATATCTTTGCCCTTATTTATACTCTCCCAGCTTCCTTAAAACATCTTCTAGGTCACTACCCTTTGAATTATAATACACTCATCACTTCACTTTATTATTTACCTTTTTAAATCTCTTAAACCACTTTGATTACTTTGACCTTTTGGGGCTTCTAGATGACATATGAGGGTCCTCCAACTTCGTAAGGCCATAACTCTCAAACCATGAGGAGTTATGTGACATTCTACATACCACCATAAATGGCATGACAAGAACTATCCATCTAGGATATTTTCCTTGACAAATTCACTTTCCTTCATCTCATTATTCCACAATTAAGCATGGGTTCTCTTACTCCACAAAGCATCTTCCCGTGAGGGCTTTCACCATAAGGGGACCACTTTGGAGTTCATCCATATTTACTTTTTATCAACCATGAAAAAAAAAAAATGAGTCATATTTGCATCAAACACTATTGGGTCCATTACCCAAACCTTTGTGCTATAGGTCTTTCTTCAAGGGTTGACATCAATGACAACCAACCTTAATCAACAATTACAACTAATGGCCTAAAGTCGACATAAATAAAATAACATTACTAATATAATGTTCCCCAATTAAGGGGTAATGAGCCAATATTAGGGCTTAACATCATCCCTAACATATTGGTCTTGATGATTTTTATTAGGTTCATTTATGTTGAAAGGAGTTTTGAACCCCTTGTTCCTTTGATCATACTTCTCCTTATTCTTATCCTTCCAAGACTTCTGCATGGACTCTCTGCCTTTTCCTTTCTCATACAGGTTCTTATCCTTCCTGATGGTCTCAATCAATTTCCTAGGTTAATCATATTGAATATTCTCTTTATAAAATGATGGTAATCCACTTAAAAACCTATGTAATTTTACCTTCTCATATTTTATAAACCCCACATACTTTAGAAGCCCCAAGAAATTCATTTCATACTCTGGCATGGTCATGCTTCCCAGCCTAAGTTCAAAGAAATCCTACATTTTCTTGTCATAGAAGTTCTCTGAGAGGTGCTCCTTATGAAAACACTTCTTGAATTTCTTCCAAGTGATCATATTCTCATTAATATTCTCAACTTGCTTCAACTGGTCCCACCACATTGCATCTTTCCCATGTATATGGTATGTGGAAATCCTATCTTATAGGTTGGATGAGTAGTTATTCAATTGAAAATATCTCCTAAGAAAAAGAAACCATGAGTCAACATCATCTTCCCTTTCTCTCTCACCATCTAGTAGCTTAAGCTTCCTCAACTCTCCTTGTAAACTATCCAATTCATGTCTTCTTCTTTGGTGCCTAAAAGGAGACACCTCTCAACTACTTATGGAATCTTGATGCATACAATTTCTTTGCTAAGTAGGGAGGTGAGTGATTTCTATGATTCATGATAGCACTTCTTGAATATCCATATCTTCCACGATCATCTCTTCTTTCATGATATCTTCCTTGTTCCTCTTTTTTTGAGTTTGATCCCCTCTTTTGTTTCCTCTACAACTAATTTAAGCTCTGCATCACTTGAGAATTTATCTGACTTTGTTCTCTCATCAATATCTCATTGTCTTCTTTGTAGCTCTTCACTTCTATTTTTAGGCTTCTTATAATCTCTATCAGTGTTTCTTTCTCCTCTCTGCCCTTGTGTCCGTTGGATTCTGTCTCTACATTACCAACTCTAATATTATGACCTTTTTCTTCCTTATCATGGATGGAAAATCCCTCTCCTTCTTCCATTTATTGAATACACATTTTGAACTGATATGTTTAAACCCCTTAATTCTGCAAAATTTGCAAGTGACCATTTTGTTAGAATTATGCATATGATAAACACAATTTTCCAAACATTGCTACAGGTACTTTTTCTTCTCAATTCATGAAGAAAATATATATATCAATCTACATCATATAGCACTTCCATTTTATCACTTATCTGATACAAAATTCTACTCTTCATAGGAGATTCCTTCAAACCACTTCCCCAGGTGACCATGGCTCAAAACCATGGGCTTAACCCTTCCTTAGCACTTCACTCTGTGTTCTTCCACATGGGATCTTGTGCGAACAAAATAACTTAGGGATGGGTTACCTCCCTGAACCTTTTTACCTTGTCACAATACTGACGTTGGGACCAAGTCTTTCAGACTTTGGCCTTCGGTTGTTCTTCATTGTCAACTTCCAATTTCCCCTGAAGCTGCACTTCATCAAAGTCTTCACTAACTCCACTAGCACAAATCAGATGGTCAAGACTTGATCTCCCGTTGAATTGAAGACCCCACCCCTACTAGAGGCTTCAATGGAACTCGACGGTTGTGACTTAATTAAACGTTGATATGGACGTCTCTCCACCAATTTGGAAATTCAGTGCTTCAGGGCTCTGGGACATTCAGTTCATGTGTCTCTCAATTCCCCTATATTGACAATCCTCTGAAGTACTTAACCTTCTCCTCTTTCTTGATCCAACAGTTGAGAGAGGTCCCAAAGAGATCCTATATCGATGGGCAGTGTGCCTTCGTCACTTTGATCTTTGGCACTTTTCACTAATTGGAACTTGAAAACCCCCAAAGTAGCATACTCTCAGAAGCACCACAAAATGTTGACGTTACTTAGGGTGACATGGACCCATGGAACATGTGCCAAATGTTACTAAAAAATGGACATATCAGGGTCTAAAAGGTGTTGAATCTAGGTGACACATGTCCCCACACGCCCCTCTGCAATGTGGCACAAGCCACATCCTCAATACAATTTGGGACTCCATAGCTCCCAAATTCAAAAGTTTCCCAAGTCCAACACATACTACCTTCCAGATAGTCGAATAATGAAAGACATCAATGGCTCACACACCTCCCACATCCAACGACTATGATTACCTCTAGGCTTCAGGCTTCAGGCTTCAGGGATTCTCTCTCCAAACAACCCCCATACTCCTGAACTACCAAACTATGAAGTGGCAAGGTTCTAAAGCTCCGAAACTTCACTATCCTTCCACCCTCGCTAGATATTATGGCATGAAAAAATTTCGAAGTCCCCCCCTCAATCTAATGGTTGACGTGGATTCTAGGACTTCGATACTCTAGGGATCCAGAATGTAATAGTTCATCCATGTTTAAAACTCATGAAGTGGTAAATTTTGGCTGACCATGATCAATGGTAGAGATCATTCCACACTTCCCATCAGATCAGATAGCTAATGGGGATTCGTGACTCCAGCCTTCGGCAATTCAGGATTTTCCTACCTACCAATATCATCAAAGCGACTAAGTTCCAAAGTTATACCTCTCCTACTTGTCTTGTATCAACGACTGATGATCGATCATCCAGATCTGATGGTTTGGACTTAATTCTTACCCCAACCTCCTATTTTCCTCCATTAGACATCCCCTGTTCACCTACCCTCCGAGCGAACATTCCATATATCTCTTGATCCCATGGTGGTGATCACTCCTGAATTCAAAAGGAATGGTCATGATCCTTTGATCCCTTACTATGAATCTTTGACATTCTAGCTTCTACATGGAATCTGCAACGACATTCCTCTTGAGCTTCACGACTTCAAGTTCATAACTCGATCTTAACCACAAGATATTTTATAATAGATCCAGCCCATTTCAGCCCGGTGTTTCAACCTGTGGCTCTTATACCAATCTGTAATGTACCCAACCACCCACAGGCTAGGATATGCCACTTAATCTAATTGTAACACACCCAACCACTCACAGGAGAGGCACGCTGCACTCCAGGAACTGCCTTCACAGGGACTTATCTCAATTCACATCACTTCTCATTTAAATAAGAGACATGAAACCACATGCGGAAATAAATATTCATGCCACAACATACACTAATACATGCACAGTCATAACCATCAAGCATGCATAATATAAATAATGAATTCAAAGATAAATAAATACATAACGAAATAAATGATACACAGGTAAATAACCATAACAAAGAGAAATTATAGTTTCTAAAAAATAAGACACCAACTGGATGCAGACCAAAGACGTTCCCCCAATCATAGACATTGTTGTTCCAGGTCTTAGCAGTAGTGTCACACCCAATCCAGGGCTATGAATCCACAAGAATGGTTCCAGAGTGTCTCTCGGATTCCCAAACCAGTCAACACTCGATCTCTCACAGACTTCTCAGCACCCACAACAATCCAATTACCCATCTCTCTTCTACCCAACCTACACAACCCAAGAGAATGGACCCCCTTCTTTGCCATGCAGTTCCTCAGGATGTCCATCTCCTTCTAGGGCTCCAGTGTAGTTGGTCCAGAATCTCCATGTTGGGACTCTTAGGACTCGCAGTCGTGAGAAAAAGTGAGCCTAGACCGAATCATCTCTGACATGCAGGTCTTGACTCATGGCTAGAATACACCAACACTCTCTATAGCCAAAAATACCATTTCTACCCTTCAACAGTTCATTTTCCTTTCTGAAGACAAGACATGCATGAGGAAAGATGATTGGGTGGTAGAATGAATGGAGTGAAATCCCAACAAAAGGTGTGAACAATGAGAAATTGGTTGAATGAGTGCATGATTAAAAATGAGTGAATGAATGAAGCAACCAATAGAATGACAAGAACGAAAATGGGAGTGAGAACCCCCAAATAGACGAAGGATAGGTTTATATAATTCTTGGAATTNNNNAAGACAATAATGGGTAAATAAAATATAAAATAAGTATGTATCCCCTCAAGCCCCCTCTCTTGTGGAATCATAGCCCCCTATAACTCTTTTTATTATTCTTCTAGCAACCAACAATGTGTTTTATATTCATAATGATCAGAACATTACATTTCCTAGGCAAATTGGCCTCTTAATAATTGTTTAGGTACTCAGGCCTTTCATAAATTAACAAAATACAATATTTAATATGGGGCTTAAAACTCGGGGTGTTACACTGCACAAGAACAACCCTATAGCCAATCCAGATTACATCTACATGACCAACAACCTATGCTTTATTCATGAATTAGCATATTTTTCATTATCCTTTATAGCCTTAGAACACACCTCTTTATAGGATTTACAATAGGAAAACCCCTAAATACTTGGTGCCCAAAAATGGTTACAAATCAATGAAGATCATTGGCTACAAATCCTGCAAATATCAGGATTCTGTTACAGTCGAATCCAATTTGTATTACCATTCGACTACTAGTTGGACTTCATTATGTCACCAATCGGTCAGAACATGTTTATCTGTCGGCATCTTGTCGATTGACCTATTTGACTTTCTATTGATGCCTTTACCATGTCAAACTGCCTCGACCTTCGAATTCGACTTTACACATTCAACTCGCCTCAACTTCCGACTTGTTTTTGATCCACCTTAACTTTGACTGTTATTCGATTCACCTTGGTTGGACATTCATTGAAAATAATATAACAACCCAACAATTGAAGTATCAAGGTTTAATTGAACACTTTGCAAGTATTTAAGTGGTTTAACTTCCCTTGTTTTATAATTAACGGAATAATAAAAAATGTTTGTATTAATTATGTCGACTATGCTTTGCCATGGTGTATTAAACATGTAGGAAACAAAGTATGGTGAGGATCCAACAAAAGATATTTTGACACACAACATGAGGCATAGCTTTGAAATCATGTGTATGGTTTGTGAATCACTCGTTGCTATGGCACACCTTTTTGTTTATGCAATCATGTATATTCTACTATATAAATTTATATTTACTTATTACACTTTATTTCTATGTTTTTATATGGAACATGAACAATTGGAATGTCAAAACCAAATTGAGAAAGAAAACATCTATTTAAATAAACAAAGTACAATCTTTCCTAAAATTTATCAAGAAATGAGAGATGCACACAACTCAAGAAATGACACCAAATCAAGTGATGAATGGCAATCAATATAATTGAATGTTACTGCAAGTTGTATGTTTTGGAATATTTGTTTGTAAAAATCATGGATTTTTCTTAATGTAGTGGACATAATGTCCCAATTGCATGATGACATGTTACTAATAAGTGTAACAATTACATATTGGTTCCATTTTGATTATTTTGGACCTTTATGTTGTCCCATTTTGTATGACCATGGGTCTCTTATTCATATATAATAAAATGGATGTCTTATTTTATTGCATTGTCAAATGTTGTAAAATTTTATGTTGTTGATTAATTAATATGTGAGTGATTTACATTGTTTCAAATAACAGAGGTGTAATCTATTAGATAATGCATTAATGGAATCATTATTTCAAAATGCAATAACATAAATATAAAAAACAATATTATTATAAAAAATATTTTATTTTGAGATGATTAACTAAAAATTTGTAAAATTAACAATTAATTAAAATATATACATATCGGTGCATTCTTATGAACTCACAAAATGGTGTGTGAAATAATATAGAAATTTGTGCTTTTTAAGGGGTTATATGCATCGTTGCATACTAAGAATATTGAAGCATTGGTGCATATTAAGCATACCAAAGCATTGATGCATATAATGTGCGATAATATATATCATTTTAGAATTTTATGATGTGCATGTGATAGATACACATCGATTCCCTAATTATAATAAAATAATTGGTGCTTTAAATAACATAAATGCACCATCTCTTTAAATATTAATAAAATTGGCATTGTTTTAAATGTAATAAAAGCACTGGTGCTTCGGAACGAACAATGATGCCAACATCTCACCTTGAATATTCAAAATTTTATTACCTTTCAGTGCACAGGGAAATACATGCATTGACACATATGAATTATATAAGCATTAGGATAGAAATAAAATAAAATTGCATTGGTTCATTAATAACCTTAGAAAGGCCTAGTGTTGCATACACAAACAATGCATAACCAATTTGTAAAAATTATAAGAGCATCGGTGTTGCATATAACAAAATGGGAATCTAGGGCATACTAACTATAAATGCACCAATGCCTTTTCATTTTATCTACACACCAGGTAATTTTATGTAATGGTGCATCATCTTCATTTCATTTTATGTGTGCAACGGTGACTTTTCATTGTATGTATGCACCTAGGGATTGTTGACACACTTATTTATACTAAGAGGGGAATTTCAATCAGTATAGGACTACTTTTTCTTTTTCTTACTGTACTACACTTATCAATTCATTACTTTATCAACCATAAGAAATCAATAAGAAATATATATATAGTCATATAGTGCACAATACACAAAGATTTAACGTTGAAACCCAAATGGGAGAAAACCATGGGAAATGTTTATTGAAATATATTCACAAGAAACAACCTACTACAGACACCAATCTGTTACGATGTTTAAAGGAGCCAACCTAAAAAAGACACAAATCCCTTCACCTAAGCATTGTTGGATATAAATTTAAAAGAACCAAGTTTTGAGGGTGAACGCAAAAGGAGGAAGGAAGTTCAAAGAAATAAGTTTTATAAGTAATAAGACTTCCTATGCAGTTGATTTCTGGTTGGACAACATACTGGGGGGTTATATTACGAAATTTGCAGTAGGTTGTACCTAGTCATATAGTGTTATAGAAATGGGTTTCTTTAAGGTTCCATGCGAAAGGTTTATGAAATCATTGGGTACATGGATACATATTTCTTTGTGAGACAAGTGAGTGGTGACAATGAATTCTAAGTGATAAGGAGCTTCATGCACATAGGGGAACTAGTGGATTACCAGAGGATAGTATGAATGTAGGAAATAATGAAGGATGAAATGAAGAAGGAAGGGAAGGACTGAGGATGCAGAGAAATGAAGAAGTTGTACCAGAAGAGGAAGACAAGTTTGGAGTACTTTGTAGTGGAAGAAGGTAGACTAGATTGAAGACAGGGGCTGAGAAAGGAGAGTCACACAATGAGTTTGAGAGGAGAGAACCCTGTGAAATAGTCTAGATCATTGAAATACCACACATAGAAGTATAGGAAGAGGACCCTCAATGCAGTCCTATAATAGAAGAACCAATAAGTCCTAATCAAACTGGATCCTGTGTCAATTTCATAGCCCCATGTGTGTCACCTAGATCGGAAGTAACATTTGAGGATTCTTCAAAATCACTTATAGTTAGAAAGGGAAGACAAAGTAGCAGTAGCCATAGAAATGGAAGAAGTACATTGATTCAGAGTAAACAACATGGTAGGCTTAGAAAACACACTGAGACTTTCTGAATTCCAGGGAGTTGGGTCGAAGGACCCATAACAACATATATTTGTATGTGAAGACAATTTGGGCTATGAATAATGTCCAGTATAAGGCTATAAATATTGCACAGTTGGAAACAACTTTTAGAGGCCACACATTAGTCTGTTATATGAAACTATAGAGTACCACACCTACAGGACAAGAAAGGACTTTAGAATAAATTAGATAAGCATTGTTGAAAGAGTTCAAGAATCCAAAGTCTAAGTCACAATACATTACATAGTTGAAGGAAATAAAAATATTGTGGAATGAATCAGTTTGGCACTATGATCAAAGATTTAAGGATTTGATGGGTAGGTTGGCATTCCATATCTCTTATCAATAGCACCAATAATGGTTTATTGGAGGAATACTACCATACATTCATCGGTCATTGATTGAACAGAAGGTTGGGTCACATCCTGAAGATTTGTATATTGTAATGAAATTAGAAGCATATCTCGTAAGAGTGGTGGGGAGATGGTGCAAGTTCACACATGGTTAGTTTCCTTAACAATTCAATTAACA
This sequence comes from Picea sitchensis, assembly GCA_010110895.2. Lineage (NCBI taxonomy): Eukaryota > Viridiplantae > Streptophyta > Pinopsida > Pinales > Pinaceae > Picea > Picea sitchensis. The sequence goes on from SNQJ01S0000562.1 coordinate 156,917, forward strand.
AAGATTACAAAAGGGAAGGAGAAGTGGGAATAAATCTGGTGTATCAAGTGTAGGACTGAAGGTCACCATAAGAGAGAGTGCACCGCTTTTGTGCAATATTTGGTGATTGGAGCACCGAATCCATTCCCAGAAGGGAGATACTATGAAATATATGAAAAATGGGGACATCATATGACTAAGTGTCCATTACTGCATAAATACAAGAGTACACCAAGGAAATTATTTTGTAACTTTTTCAAGTCATTCAAGAATGAAGAGAAGGGATGTTGCGCATTCTAATTGATGATAGAATTCACTTCAGATATGTATAGAATTCAAGAGGAAAATGATATGACAGAAGGAGGTCATACAGGGTATAAAAATTAGATAATATTTAATCCAGGAATCCGTGGAGGATTTGGTAGAGCTCGAGGCAGAGGAAATTTTGGCAGAGGAGGTAGAGGACCAATAATATGTTACAATCGTAATCAACCAAGACACTTAGCCCATGACTATCTAAATCCTTGTATAACCTACAGATATTGTAGAGAACTAGACCATGTGAAAGAACATTATCCTCAACTACTTGCAAAGTGACATGCAAGAGGGAATAAAAAATAGAACCCAAATCAAAACGTATAGAATATATAATTTGAAAAACGCAATGAAGGACCTAGAATAGCAGTTGTTACGTACAGAGGAGCTAGAAAAAGGGTTGATGCGATGAATGGAGGGAAGCAAGTTGAGAAATGGGTAAGGAAATTAGCAAGACCTATGCTGAAATTTGACCCTCAGTAAGAAAAGGATACATATCATAGGGAAATGAAAGAGATACTAGGACAGGATTGGGTAGCATAAACATCATCTATGCCTCCTATATGTGATTGTTTTGTGCTAGAAAATCTTCTTGAGAAGGTAAGTACTCTAAGAGTTTTTTTGAGAAGTTGCATAGAACTGATGAAATATGAAACTATGTTGAATGCATTATGTGAAATGATTGATCAATGTGCAAAATAAAGGAAAATTCTTGCCACACTGTGTTAAGCCCTAATATTGGCCCATTACCACTTAATTGGGGCATATTAGATTAGTAATGTTATTTTATTTATGTCGGCTTTAGGCCATTAGTTGTAATTATACCTCCTAGTCTCCTATATATACCAAGGAGATATTTTCATTTTGAATCATCTTGTA
>SNQJ01S0000562.1:163523-289457 GCA_010110895.2 Picea sitchensis
GTCGGCTTTAGGCCATTAGTTGTAATTATACCTCCTAGTCTCCTATATATACCAAGGAGACATTTTCATTTTGAATCATCTTATACTTGAACATTTAAGTGGGGTAAAAGGAGGTTTCCCCCTCGAAGAGGCTTATTATTTGAGATTATCTCTTTTTCAAGGCGTCAAGTACTTTTCTAAGGTTTTTCTATGCTATATTGATGTTTGGTTCTTAACACACTGAGGGTAGTGAATCATGTACCATGCAAAAAGAGGACAAACAGAGAATTCAGATTAGCAAGTTGGGGAATATGATGTGGATAAAAAAAAATTAGACTTGGGTTTTGATGTAAATGCCTTATCAAAGAAAACATGGGAAATGATGGGGAAACCCAATTTGATTTGGTCTCATCTCCATTTAATATTTTCAAGCCAACACAAGATAGTACCAATTGGAATATTGACAAGAGTACATGTGAATATAGATGGTGTGTGTAGTATAGCATATTTTGAAGTCATTGAGATCGTGGATGATAGTCATCCATATCCATCACTAATGGGGATAGAATGGGCCTTTGAAAATAAGAAAATCATGAATACAAAGAGAAGGGAGATGATATTTGAGGTAGGAGGCTTAAAGGTTACTACACCTTTGTATATGACAGAAGGAAAGAGGTATATCGAACCATGTAGAGGGAACAAAGTTGACAACTTGTATAGGATGAATTTGTGAATGGATGACTATGTTAACCCCACTACATATGGTGCACTAAGTTGGAGAAGCATTATCTCATTTTCATCAAACTCAAATTAATTTTTGTAACATTGACAACAAAGGATGCACTAAGTATTAACTACACGATGTGCATGCATAACTCGATCATTGCGCTGGATTGGAACAGAGTTATGTGATATTCCCAAATATTATGGTTTGACTGAGATAGAATATTTCGTACAGGTATTTGAGTTGTAGATATCCGAAAACAAAAATATTGTTGGCACTAGATGTTTTCTTAAAGGCCACCCCATCCAGATGGTGAGTTGCACATAAGGAGGGAATGGAAGACTTGTTGTAGTGTAGAAGACTAATGCAAGTAATATTTGGTATCGAGGTGAAAATTATTTCACATAAGTATATAGGGGTAAGAGACCCATAAGATCATATTTTTCATTGCAGAAACATATGGGGATTGATACCGAAGAAGAAATGGATGCACAGGTTTATACATGCACTGGATACAATTCCTAAGAACTAGTACTTGGAACTAAAAATTCATAGAGAAACAACAAATCGGGACCAACTAATTCAAAGGTTTAAGGTAAAATTTACTTTTGAACATGAATCTCCATCAGTATATGCATCTTTATAGGTCCTTAGAAATAATATTTTTTCAAAATAAGGGTCGATGGAGGTAGTACCTATGTGTAGTGAACACAGAGCTTCTATGACTTTTCATGAATTACTAGAATTTTATAATGTTGGTAAATAAGAACATGATGAGGAAGATCCAAGGAATATACAAGTACCTGAAATTGAGAGGGAACATGCAGTAGAAGGACTAGAGATTCAATCTTATGCATATGGACAACCACTAAAAAAGGTAAATATTGGGACAAAGGAAAACCCAAAGTTTGCATAGATAGGTGATTATTGAAATGATGAAACTGTGGAGAAGATTACAAATTTGTTGTGTGAGTATCAGGATATATTCCCAAATATGTTCTAATATATGAAGGGGATAGTTGGTGATTTAGGAGAATGGAAGATCCCTTTGAAATCAGATGCTAAGCCATTGAGACAGAAACCCTACAGGTTAAATACGAAGTATAAAGAGAATGTGAAAGAAGAGATAAATTGAATGTTGGAAGAAGGGATTATTGAACCAGTGGTGGAATCAGAATGGATAAGTCCAATGGTGGTACAAGATAAGAAAATAGGGGGAATCGGGATTTGTGTAGACCTAAGGAAGTTAAATTATGCATATCTTCATGATGCATTTCCAACACCTTTCAAAGATTAAGTGCTAGAGAATGTAGGGGGGAAAGAGGCCTATTATTTTACAAATGGATTTTCAAGATATCAACAAATAAGGATTGTGCAGGAAGACTGACATAAGACTACCTTTGAGATAGAGTGGGGAAGTTATCAGTAGACAGTAATGTCTTTTGAGATGAATAATGCGTGTATGGTTTTTCAAGGGTCGTTGTAGCAACTTTTTAGGAATTCATTCATAAGTTCCTTGAACTGTACTTAGATGATTATATTGTGTTTATTTTATTGAAAAATCACACAGAAGTACTTAGGTTGATGTTGGATAGATGTAGACAATGACACATTTCATTTAATTTGAAGAAATGCATTTTTTGCATGCCTTTTGGAATTTTTTGGAGCCATGTGGTATGTAAGCATGGCTTATTAGTTCATCCTACCAATATTTTAGTGATTTTATATTTACAACCACCCACATCAGTCATACAGTTGAGAGAAACCTTGGGTCATATAGGATATTAAATGAAATTCATGTATAAGGGTTATGCACAGATTACAACACCTATGGATAAGTTGTTGAAGACAGAAGCTAAGTTCTAGTGGAATGAGGATTGTCAAAAAGGTTTGGATACATTGAAGAAGATATTAGTGACCACACTGATTTTGATATTCCCATATTGGAAGGAGTTACATGCTCATGTGTATGCATCATCCATAGCATTATGCGTGGTACTATCTTAGCTAGGGGAAGGAGACATAGACCACCCAATTGCTTTTGCAAGAAGGAAGTTGTCAACAACAAAAAATAATTGCACTACTACAGAACGAGAAGGGTTGGAAATGGTATATGTGTTGTAGACGTTTAGACATTATTTATTGGGGTCTCACTTTAAGATAGATACATACCATTATGCATGAAGATACTTAGTGAACAAGCTAGTGTTGGGGGGGGGAATATGCAGTCAGTTACTGATGTTCTAGGAATATGATTTTGAGGTTGTTTTGAAACCAAGGAAGTTAAATGCAAGACCATATCACTTATCGCGCATACTGCCAAGAGAATATACATGGAATCTAGATGATAGCTTGTCGGATGCACACTTATTTTCATTCAAAATGGTGGACGACTGCTTTGTAGACATTATGCAATTTTTAAGTACAAGAATGGCCCCATCAGACATGACAGTGTGGCAAAAGAAATAGCTAGTGGTTAAAGCTCTAGAATATTAGTTAATGGAAGGAAAATTATCCAAGTTATGCGTCGATGGAATATTGAGATGATGTGTTTTAGAGAATGAAAGTTCAATGATACTCTTAGAAGTGCATGATGTAATTGTGGGAAGACACTATGCAGGTAGAGAAGCAATGCATAAGATTTTGTGTGAATGGCTCTGGTGGTCCACACTTCATAAGGATACTAAAGAATACTATCAATAATGCAATGTTTGTAAAAGGGTGGGAAATCCATCCATAAGGTATGATATGCCTTTACATCCATAGATTACATTGTAGGAATTTGATAAATGGGAAACAAACTTTATTGGACCGATCAACCCACCAATGAGAAGATCAAGAGAGAAGTATATAATCATTGCGAAAAAGTATTTGAACAAATGGGAAGAAGCATAACCATTCATAGACTACACCACATAGATTGTCGTGAGGTTTCTATTTGAGAATGTAGTTACACGATTTGGATGCCCATGAATTCTACTGAGTGATCAAGGAACACACTTCCTGAATAGGACAATTGGAACATTAACTGAGGATATTCAAATTCATCATCAAAAGAGTATGTCTTATCACCCTCGGGCCAATGGGATAGTAGAATCTTTTAATAAAATTATAGAAAATGCTCTGACAAATATCTACAGTGTAGGAAGGGATGATTGGGACTTTAGGGTTACTGCAGTATTATGGGAATATAGGACTACAAGAAAAAAATTAACAGGAAAACCACCTTTTAGGTTGGTCTATGGGAAAGAAGCAGTAATTCCGATGGATTTTATTATGGTTAGCCTATGAATTGCAGTGATTACTGATATTTTGGGCTTTAGCGCAGTAGAGGAGAGATTGTTACAATTGGTACAACTTGAGGAAGATTGATTTTTCACAGGGTTCCATCAGCAAGTTCAGAAGGGAAGGGGAAAAGCATGGCATGATAGCCACTTAAAAAAACAAGTTTCAAGTGGGGGACTTAGTATTAATATATGAAAGTAAGTTTATGTAGCATCTAGGAAATTTTTGAATGCATTGGATAGGACTATATGTGATTAATCATGTGACAGAAGCAGGTGTTACAAAGTTGGAAACATTGAAAGGACAAGTCCTGAGAGGAATGGTAAATGGTAGTCGGATAACACTTTATAAAAAAAACCGACATACCACACACTAATATGACCTACATGAGAACCTTTGTATTATAGTATTGTATTATAGTAGGAAAAAAAAAGGTAAGAAAGTAAGAAGTAAGGGAGATAGAACAACAGGACCCGCGCAGAAAAAAGTGAGTGTTGCATAGATAAAAGAAACATCACGGAGATAGTTAGGTATGATAGAAGAAATGCGCGGAATAGGACCGTAATGACTATTAAAGGAATTAAACAAGTATAAATGATGGTTAAAGAGTTTTAATGACAATTCATAAAGATGACACGTAGCAATAAATGGAAAAAGTTGTCATAGATTGGGACAAACGAGAAATACGAGGCACAAATCCAAAAGAAGATATGGAAACAAAGAAACATTAAATCAAGCATTCATCACACCACTAGAAAATTAGACAGTCAATTCAGGCATGAAGGGACATGGAAATTTGGTGAAGGGGCATAAAATCCACGAAGGCTCAACAAGTATTGGTTATTGTCACTTAGAATTTCATACGAGTAAGAGAGAGCCGAGAATCATATTCCAAAGCCAATAAAAACCACATAGAGGAAACAGTTGTCATTGCTCACCAATTTATAGAAATGGCACCACCAAAAGGAACAATGCTTATACCAAAGAAATATAGAAAAAGAGTGCAAACTGTAGAACCATAAGTTGAGGAGACTTTGGGAGCATCATCATCAGAGATGAGGTTTCCCTGAGACTATATTCCTCCAAGGAAGGATGATTCCCCACTAGTGACATTGCATAATACTCCCTACTACAAATTGGTGATGCTAGACATCCCATATGGAGTCATCGTGAATGAAGACATGCTAAGGAGGGTGTTGTAGCTCAAATATGCATACCATGATATCACAGACACAGTGAATTTCCATGAACTTGCACCACACCACTACTTTGAATTAAGGATAGATACAACAACAAACTAGAAAATACATGTGCCAAAGGTATGGGAAAGAGGACTGGATCAAGTAGAAATACTAAACCTGTTTGACATCCCACATTTTGGCAGAAGCAATAAGGTGAATGCATGTGTAAATTTTCTCTTAAATTGTGTGCATGGAGGTTGTTTGTGGCTAGATAGTCCAATCTCTATGGATACAAAATTCATAGCAAGAATCACAGGTTTACCAACACAGGGATAAGATCCAAACTCATTATTTGCAGACAAGAAAACTCATGGGACTTTGTCATAGGAAATGAGGAAAATTTTTACACAGTTAGAGGTGTGTGAAAGTTCATTGTTTAGAGAATATGTGACCCAACATTAAAGCTTGAAATGAAATTATTGGTGTGAAATTTACTAAGGAAATGAAGAAAATACCAAGTGTCAGTCAAAGCAATAGTTGCGGCTGAGAAGTGTGTTGAATGGGTCTGGATGAGTTGGGAACCTTTCTTATTGAACCAATTCCTCATTGAATGCACATAATCATAGGATAAAGGCATGGAATTACATTACACATGGATACTAATTTTTATTGCATTCACATCCTGTGAATAGCCGGAGGATGCACAGTTCTTGGGTTTTAGAGGTAAGCCATGCTTGGAAGCTAAGTATCAAAACTTCTAGTACATGCCTAACAAAAGAATATAGGTCGACACTAATGTGGAGTTATTTCTGTATGGTGAAAGGATTCATATATGCATCAAGGATACACCACGCATTTCACCACAACTGGTAAATGCATACACCCTAATTGTGCAGTTCAAGGAAGACTGACACCATATCCATATACAAGCAAACAAGGACCCGAGAGAGGAATGGACATAGAAAAAATTAAAATATAATATAATAAGACATCCACCTAATCATAAAGGATTGGGATCCATATTGGAAAGTGTTGGGCACATGCCAGTTTTAAGGGAAAAGCACGACGTGGGAGGCAGATGTGCATGCAGAAGAAGCAACATGTGTAAGGCAGACACACATGTATGAAAAGAAACATGTGAAAAACAGATGTGCATGCAGAAGAGGAAGGCATGTGAGGCATGCATGCAAGAAGACCCAACCATGATAGGGTTATGGTTTTGGTAAGAGAATGTAATGGATGGTAAGAAGAAAATATGTATAAGTAGGTACCTATGAGGTCTAGGTGGGGGTGGTTGTGGATTGTTGTGTTCGAGAGGGTTTTTGGAGGTTCATTGTTGTTTGTTTTGGGGTTGTTCATTGTTAATATGATTTAAAAAGACAAAATGAGTGTAAAACCCGATCAATATTGTAAGTTGTTGAGATGAGGAGAGGGAATAAGGGAGATTATAGGATAAGGAGCTTGGTGTGATCTAGTCTGACTCATTATATATCTCGACTTGTTTGGATGGAGAATTGTAATGCACAAGGTGCTATAGTTTTTGAACTAGAATAATAAAATACAAGAGAATCCAAATATTTGTGGGTGTAGCCCAGGATGGGTGAACCACGGTATATCTTTTGTTATGTGATTGAATGTTATGCATATCTTATGTTGTTATTGATTAGATGTTAAACAAATGTGTGAATGAGTAAATAGATCTATTAATTTACATGCATAAGAAATAATGTTGGGGTATTCCATATAAGTTGAATTTTAAAGTAATAAATGAAGACTGCGGAGTTTAATCACAGATCCCCACTCATTTCCCAGGCTGCAAGAAACTGATCATTGCAGCCACCCATAAGAACTATCTCGGGTGAGACTGCACAATGCATCTTGTGCGGTATGTTGCCTTCTGGTTTACTAGGAGGGCCGATAGTTTTAGGGGGGTTTTGTTGGAAACAAAGTGGACATGAACCCGGGTCAGCCCAAGAAGGGTAGTAGGAGTAAACTATAAACCAACAAATGGTTCCACTGTTGGTTGGAATAGAAATGGATTGAGTGAATGAGATCTGTTGAAGAATCATGGAGATCTAGTGACACAACGTTAAAATAATGAGAATATAAAAGAGGATGTTGAGACTATGGAACCCAAAGAAGGAATATATTGAGAGCTGGTTGAAAACAAAGGATTTGGAATTTATGGAGAAAGATAACAGAAACCCAAATTTAACATTGCGCACATATTTGGACAAGTACGTATTCAATGACTTGCATGAAGTATTTTTCTGTGATTTCCCGCATGTGTTGCAGGAGTGGATATTGAGGTTGAAAGACAACCACCCTACAAATTGGATCAAACAACTAGAATGGAATCCTATTAAGATCATGCAGTAACAACAAGTTGACAATAAATTTACACGCACATTAGATTTCTGGTTAGACAACATTGTTGCAGGATTTATCACAGAATTTGTAGTAGATATTGTGAAGTCTTATAGTGCAGCAAAGCAATATTTCCTGAAAGCACCTCAAAGTAAGTATATCAAATCATTATATACTTCTATCAAGATGTTACTTTACAACAAAGGGGAAATGACAATGGCCTCATACAACTAAACATCCCTATGTGCATGAGGGAAGGGGAGAAGAACTGACAAGAGACGAAGAAATGGAGAAAGATATGGATAAAGGAAAGAAGGAGGAGGCCTTGGATCCACTCATGATGGAGGAAGACCAGATTAAGAAGATCATGGAAACAACTGGAATAACGCGCACTCGAGTACCCTACCAATATAATATGAACAACAATAAGAGAGCCATAGCTGTGAGGGAAGGATTGGAAAGTGATGAAGAAGAGGTAGAGGATCTCTGGGTTGTGGAGAAGATTGATGAAATCCTGTGCAACATATAAAAGGAAGACAAGAGGTCCAAGAGTAGAAACCGGAGACATAACTCCTATCCATATCAATGCCAGTGTGGAATCCATAATCCCATGTGTGACTAATACACCAGAAATAAGAACATCGTTTAGGCAACTGAATTTTAGTGGAAGAAATGTAGCAGGAAGTACATCTACACAGGGAGAAACAACTAGGGGAGCCAGTTCAAGAAGAATTAGTCAAGGATATACACCACACGAAGGTAGTAGTTCAACATTCAGGATGGTAGGACATGATCCCACAATCAAGTTACTAGAATTCAAGGGAGAGGCATCAAAGGAATCTAAGAAGAACTTATTTATCTATGAAAAGATCTGGGAAGGAAAGAAGATCACAGATGAGGATACCAAACTTGCATAGTTAGCCATCACGCTAAGAGATCATGCACTAGATTGGTACATGATCTTAGCTGCAAATAGTCCACCAAGAAAAACCAAAATGATTGGGGATATCAAGAAGTTGTTGATAAATGAATTCCAAAAACCTAGCTCAGAGGATGAGTACATGAATGAGATGATAGAGATTAGACATAAACTAGGAGAATTTATCTGGGAGATAGACCAGAGATTCAAATGATTGAAGGGAAAGATCAAGTATTCATTACAGATATGCAACATAGTCATATGTTTGTGAATTCACTACTACCACACTTGAAATACCCTTTGAGACAACAGAAGTTTCAGACCTAGGAAGAGGCTATGTAGGAAGCCTTGAAACTAGAAGAGAACCAATATCAGAAGACAAATCCAGCAATAGAGGAGATCAAGGAAGACCTAAAGAATCTAACATTTCAATTAAACCAGAACATGAGTAAGGACAAAAGAGAAATTGTTTGGTGTACCACATGTAGGATAGAAGGATACCACAAGAACGAATACCCAACATTCACGCAGTACATGGAAACAGGACTGCCAAACCCTTTTCCATCAGGAGGAATATGGTGTGATATATGTACGTCACAGGGGAATGATCCATATCACTGTCCAATTATGCAGAAATACCAGACATTGACCAATAGTTCATATTGAAACTTTTGTAAGTCATTAGGACATGATGACAAAGATTGCAGGATGATGGACCTGATGAGGGAAAGAACATATGACACCTATAGGGTGCAGGAAGAGATGATGAGAGGGTAATATGCACTACATTTTAACCAAGTAACATCCCCATATAATTCTACGCCACAACAATATAACACTGTGTAGCCGTAGTACAATACCGCACAACCACAATATAATCCTACGCAGTATAACCAGTTGCAACAATACAACGCACCTCCATGAGATCAAGATGGATATAGAGGTGGAGGAATAGATAGAGGAGGCTTTGGAAGAGGCATAGAACCAGTGGTATTCCATAACTTTCAACAACCGGGACACTGTACAAGAGAATTTCCATTCCCACCGATGACATGTATGTATTGTCGTGCATCAGACCATGACACAAAAGACGGTATGACACTATTGGGGAAGATACAGGAAAATATAAATTAGAAAAATCAGAATGTCCAATGGATCTCTGCAGAAGTGAGGGATGATGGAAGAAATATCAACATAGTTATTTGTGGAGGAGATAAGACAAGAGATGATGTAGTAAGACAAGATCCAACACAACACCAATGGGTGAAGAAAAATGTTGAATCACAGAAGAAATTTGATACGCAAAACAAAAAGGAGATATTCAAGAAATCCAAACAAGAATTCTTGAGTCCGGACAATACATCTACATCAACTGCATAGCATACTCGGGACATACCAATGTATGAGATGCCTTCATCATTGGATCACACTAAAGAAGAACAACTCGTAGGACAAGTAAGTACCATAAAGGATTTTTTGCAATCATGTGTTAAAATACTAAATGACCCATCATCTGTTAAAGTCTTACAAAATATGTTAGAAGGATGTAGCAAAAATCTAGAGGGAAAGATAGAATAGAAAACAGTTAATCATATTCATACAAGGAGGAGAACAAGTAGAGAATTAAGATTGAATGCCAACATTGGATATTTCAACATGGGGGATATCATACTAGATTTAGGCTCCGAAGTGAATGTACTACTGAAGAAGACATGGAAATGTATGGGAGAGCCCACATTAGGATATTCAGTTGTTCAATTGAAACTAGAAAATCAACACAGGGTTATGCCAATTGGGAGGCTAAAGGGTGTAATAGTAGATATGGATGGAGTGCACACTAAATCCAATTTTGAAATGATAGAAATAGTGGATGGCACAACACCTTATATAACATTACTTGGTTTGGATTGGGAATTTGATAATCATGTAATATTCAATATGAAGATGAGGAATATGACATTCGAGTCAGGAGAGTATAGAGTCATTGCACCATTATATTCATCAAAAGGAGAAAGGTTTGTAGAACCCACTTGTCTAGACCTGGAGGAAATTAAGCAGTTATACGGGACCACCGCACGAGAAGAAGATTATGTGAATCAAACTACAGGTGGGGTACTCATTTGGAGAAGTATCACATAATGCACACCGGACTCAAATACAGGGCTAGAGAATTGGCAATAGTGATTACATGAAGTCTCCTCAAAAAGGTGTGTAAGAATAGACCGTGCAATAAGATGGGTAGGTATAGAGATAAGACAACCTCCTGGATTTCATGGGGTGAATGACTTAGAAGAATTCCTAACAAGATATGAAGATGAAGTTTAATAAAATTAGAGGCTCTTAGCTCTAGATATAGCACTCAAGAAAACACCTACAAGATGGTGGGGTGCGAACAAAGATACAGTCAAGGACTGGTACCAATGTAAGTGATTAATTCACATTAGATTTGGTGCAAAACAGGGAGGAAACCAACTCCATAGATATGATGGAAAGGGGACACCAGTTGAACACTTGGATAAGTGCATAACACTATGGAGAATGATGCCACCAGAAGAATGGTCTCATCACTTTATTAACACATTTGAAGGGATTCCAACAAATGAGTATGTAGAGTAGGAATTGCGCAGAGGCACTGAAGAATAGACAATGTTACAATAGAATATTATAGTCACTTTATCATTTGAACATGAGAACCCCAATATGGATTCAACACTCAAACAAATTAGAGGGGTAATAGTCATTCAAAAAATAGAGGTTGAACTTATAATAGAGTATCAACAACAAAACATACAAACATTGAAAGAACTATTGTCATGCTACCATGTGTAGGAAGAAGCACCAAATGAGGATGGCCCCTGCAACATTCAAATTACAAAAATTGAAGGAGAAATGGAGGTGGAAGTTCCATCTCTCGAATTAGAAGTATTTACTATGCCAATCAAGGTGAAGAAATTAAATATTGGGAAAGATGATAATCCCAAAATGGCCAGTATTGAAGATTACTGGGACGAACAAACAATAGAAATAATAACAAATTTGATGCATGAGTACAATGACCTATTCCCAACAACCTTTACAGAGATGAAAGGAATAGAAGGACACCTAGGAGAGATGAATATACCTCTCAAAATTGAGGCTAGATCAGTAACAAAATGACCATATCAATTGAACCCAATATACAAAAAAAAAGTAAAAGAAGAAATTGACAGAATGTTAGAGGCCGAAATCATAGAACCAGTGGAGGAATCTGAATGGGTAAGCCCTATGTTAGTTTAGGATAAGAATAAAGGAGGGATAAGGATTTGTGTAGATCTCAGGAAATTGAATGATGCTTTCCTACATGACCCTTTTCCTACCCTTTTCACAGATGAGCTATTCGAGAATGTAGGGGGGCAGGAAGCATACTCATTCACAAATGGATTCTCAGGCTACCATCAAATCAAAATAGCTACAGAAGATAGGTGCAAAAGAATTTTTTCTATAGAATGGGGATCCTACCAGTACACAGTCATTCATTTTGGACCGAAGAATGCACCAACAATATTCTCAAGAGTAGTCATAGTTGCATTCAAAGAATTCATCCATCAGTTTTTAGAAGTATATCTGGATGATTGGACAGTCTACAGTCTCTTGAAATATCATTTAGAGGTATTGAGTTTGATGTTGGAAATATGCAGGGAGTGTTAGATATCATTAAATATCAAGAGGTGCATATTTGGGACACCTTTTGGGATACTATTGGGCCATATAGTGTGCAAACAAGGCTTGTTTGTAGATCCTACCAAGATTGCAGTGACTATCAATTTACCACCACCAAAATCAGTACGTCAGTTGAGAGAAACATTGGGACACACAGGCTACTATAGGAAATTTATAAAATTGTATGCGCAGATCACTATGTTGATGGAGAAATTGTTGAGGAAAGATAGTAAATTCTAGTGGAATGAGGGTTGTCAACGAGGATTGGACACTCTAAAAGAGAAAATTGTAACAACATCAATACTAGTATTCCCATATTGGGAAAATAAATTTCATGTGCATGTAGATGCATCAGCAATAGCACTTGGAGATATTCTGGCGCATCCAAGAAAGGGAGAGTTAAACCATCCTATATAATTTACAACAAGAAAATTGTCATATTCAGAGAATAACTACAATACTATAGAAAGAGAAGGCTTAGAAATGGTATATGCACTGCAGAAGTTTAGAAACTATCTACTTGGGAAACAATTAAAATGTTCACAAACCATTATGCCCTCAAATACCTAGTGAATAAGCCAGTGATGGGGGGGAGAATTTGTAGATGGTTACTTCTATTTCAATAATTTGACTTAGAAGTGATAGTCAAACCGGGGAAGTTGAATGCCAGACCTGATCACCTATCAAGGATCACCAATGGAGAGAAACCCACTAATTTGGAGGACAACTTAACTGATGCAAAATTATTTTCAGTCCAAGTAGTTGATGAATATTTTGATGGAATCATTCAATACTTGAGTACAGGGACTGTGCCAGAAGAATCCAACATTGTACAGAAGAAAAATATAGTAGTCATAGTTGCAGACTGTCAATTGATTGCAGGACACTTATACAAGATGGGTGTAGACAATATCTTGCGAAGATGTGTACTAGAACATGAAAGGCCTAGGATTTTAGTAGAGGCCCATGAGGGAATAGCTGGAGGATATTATGTAGGAAAATATATTTCCCAGAAGATATTGTGCACAAGAAAATGGTGGTCGTCCATTCATAGAGATGAAAAGGACTACTTCTAGAGATGTGATGTATGTCAGAGGACTGGAAAACCTAATAGATGGGATGAGATTCCCCTAAGACCACAAGTAACCTTGCAAGTATTCGAAAAATGGGAAATAGATTTTGTGGGACCAATTAATCCACCAGTAAAGAGGTCATGAACAAGGTATATCATTACTGCGACGGAGTACTTAACGAGATGGGAAGAAGCAACACTAGTAAAATATTGCAGCGCAGAGACTGCAACACACTTCCTATTTCAGCAAGTGATCACTATATTTGGATGCCCAAGTATTTTGATGAGTGACCAATGCACTCACTTCATCAATAGTACTATCAAGGATATGGCCAAGGAGTTTGAAGTTTATCATCAAAAGAGTAAACCATATCATCCTCAAGCAAATGGAACAATGGAAGTCTTTAATAAGATCATAGAGATTGCATTGACAAAGATCTACAATGTCAATAGGGACAATTGGGACTTGAATATATAAGTAGTATCATGGGCATACATGACTACATGGAAAAAGTTGAGAGGACACACACCATTCAAGTTTATGTATGGACAAGAAACATTGGTGCCATTATAATTGTTGGTACCTATTATATGCGTAGGAACAATCACTAAAATGACAAAACAAGGCGCAGTATAAGAAATTCTAAGTCAGATGATGCTAATGGAAGAAGATAGAATTCTAGTAGGATTTCACCAACAAGTACAAAAAGAAAGTGACAAATATTCGCATGAATGACATATTAAAAGGATGAGTTTCAAGGAAGGAGACCTAGTCTGGGTGTATGACAGTAAATTTCTTCAGCACCCAGGAAAATTTAGAATGCATTGGTTGGGACCATATGAAGTAAACACTGTCACAGATGGGGGAGTTGTACAGTTGAAATATTTAGGAGGTAGAGAACTCAGAGGAATGATCAATGGGATTCGACTAAATCTTTATAGGGACAGTCAACCTCCTAGTACTTAGAAAGTATCGCACAGTAAAGAGATATGTATATAGTGAAAAAAAAGAGAAGAAAATTCATAAAAAGAAAAAAGGATAAAAATAAAAACGATTCAACGCACACGGAGGGCCTTGACAGAATGGAATGGGGAAGATGGAACATGGTGTTGCAAGAAAACCAGGGTTCGAAAACATGATGCGTAGAAGACAAGTTAATAGGTAGAAAGGTACAGTGCACATGAAACACAACGAAAAGTGAAAATGTGACAATTATTAGCACGACACAATTGTCACTTCCCCGTCCCGCTATAAAGTCAAAAAGAGGGGGAAAACTGACCCATTGTGTAATTTTCTTCGGAGAAAAATGTTGAGCCGAGCATAAAAGTGATAGAGTGAGAATATTTGCTACCATCTTCCAATTTGAGATATTTTAGTTCGGATTTAACCACCATGTCACCACCGAGGGTTGAAGCATCAATAAGAATAGGAAGAAGCACAGGGAGTAGCACACGAGTACCACAAGGAGGAACCATCAAGATGCCCATAGTGGTGGATGTGGATGAAATCCACACACCAGAGTATGATCAAACCGCATTACATGTGGAGGAGGAGTAGGAACCCGCATAGGAGCCCGAGCAGCTGGTAGAGGATATCGAACAGACAAAGTCCGATGCGTCCAAGGGAAAGGGTTGCAAGAAGAAGAACTGGTCACGAATTCTATGTGGTAGGACCTAGATCCGGAACCAAATAAAGAAATGAAGCAAGAGGGTGGGGTATTGTCCCCACAAGGGAATCATAATATGAGAGAAAAAAGTAGTACGCATGGCGTGCAACAAACATAGGCATAACTAAGTATAGTAATGCTGAACATTTCTAATGAAGTGAAGACTAGGCATAACATGGTAGGAGGAGTCAATGACCTTAAATACTCTATCCATGATTTCTCTGATGCCACAAAGTTCCCAGACTTGGTAACACAGAGCTACCTAGAGAGCAGGGCAGAGGGCCCATTAGGCATGCCACTATTGAATCATGCACAATGCATCCTAGGACTATACAACACCAACATAATGAACCTATTAGACATACTGCACTTTGGGCATGGGAAACACATAAATAGATGTGTTAAATAGTTGTTAGAGAGGGTGAAAAAAGGCATATTATGGATGGATAGGCCAGTGTCGATCAATGTTTACCTCATCGTAGATATTACAGGGCTACCCAAAGATGGGGAGAAGCCGAAGAAATACCTAGAAGACAAGACTAAGGAGAAATCCATTTCAGATGAGATCAAAGTGAAGTATGGCACAGAGAGGGGAAATAGAGGTATCAGGACTAATGATATCAATGATATTGCGACATGATTTTCAACTAGATTACTCTATTGCAAATTAATGTGCAAGTGTCAAAATGAAGAAGTGCCTGCAGGAGTAGTAGCATTTGCAGCGCAGTTTGCAAAGGGGAGCTTGATGAGTTGGGCCTATATACTCAACTCATTCCTTAAGTATTGTAATGATGCACAAAATTGGGGCGTTGAGTTCAACTACTCATGGTTACTCATCTTCATTTCACTTATGGGGTGGCACAAACCTAAATATATGATGTTCTCGCCAAGGACATGCAAATGTGGCACAACGCGCGACACATCGTTGCAAAGAATAGTAGATCCCAAGGTAAATAAAATCAACAATGACATGTTCTCTCAGTACTTAATAGATTTTTAGAACATCTTGGTGGATACATGGAGGATCTCACAAGAAACTATCCAGGAGTATGGATAGATAGTGAATTTTCGGGCATCACGTCACAACATGTGGCTACAGGAAAAGAAGGACCCAACCAAGGATTGGTTGTAGCTGAAGTACTCTGTGATGACATAGGACATCCACATGGAGGTCCAAGAGTGGCATGAGGAGTTGAAAGTTCTAGAGATTCCAAGAGAAACACCAACAATACAAGTACAGACACAGGGTAGCATAGTCCTTGCGTAGAAGATAGGTAGGAATGGAACTACTTAGAAAAATAAAACAATAATAGGTACAATGGGGGATAGAAACTCAATTTGGAAGAAAAATAGAACACAAAAGAAGTCACAGTATGGTCCTACATAGGGTCCACAGGATATAGAGCAGGCACCAAGAGGATCGACAAGATAGGTGAGTGCAGAGGAAGTGCAGATGTAGGCACAAGATGTAACCATGGATGAAGAAGTTGAGCAAGATACATGCATGGATACATGGATGAAAAAAGCATCTGAACAACCAAAGTCCCAAAGTTTTAGCACTAGGAGTCACATTTTGATTGCAAGGAAGGTAAGCCCAGTACCCATCAGATGATATGTGAAAGTATGAGTCCTTTTTGAAAGGTCGAATGGAAAAACTCGAAATGATAATATCCTCACTCAGAAACAGGGCTAACATGTAATAGAAAATAAGGTCTTGAATAATTTCAACTAGTAGTTTGGGATTAAATGTGGATAGAAAGAAGACTTGAATGAGAGGAATGTAAGAGCTACTTCAAACATCAGGTCCACAAAATCCTAAGGAAGAAAGTTTCTTAAAACAAGATCTTCTTGAAATTAGAAACTAAGGACCTAAATAAACACCATGTAAATAAAATGATCAAACATCCATCATATCATTACCACAATCATCCATATGAAGCATTCAAATATGAACATTTAGCATTAGAAGAAAATGGTATGAAAGAGGAGATGATTTATATTAGTCAAAAAGTCTTAAGTCCAGTACATACTAGATCACAGTCACTTTATCAAAAATATTATAGTTTCTTGGGAGCCTTGCTCTACCATCCGAACCCCTTAAAGAAATTTATCTATCTATTTATAAAAAGAAAGGGAGGCAACCACTGGAGGTACGAGTTGGCCTCTTTTCCTTAAAAATCTCAAAATATTTATTTATTCTAACAATTAAGGTAACAACCTATGTTATAAAATAGGGAAGTGTTGGTGACTAAACCCAATCATGCTTCTAACTACTTTGATCCTATTTTGTTGCTCAGCTCTTGTTTTTCCATGTGTCCCTTTGGAGCTTATAGTTTTCCTCTGCATGCTAACTGCTACTTCTGTCATTTATTCCATCATTAACTTATCCAAAACTGTTGGCTTAGTCTTCGTAGATCCCTGGTGTTTGTTGGCTACTCCCTTAGGTAGCAAATCTATGTAGTGCCCCCTGAAATGGAACAAGGAGAGAAGGTAGCACCTGTAGGTAGTGCCACTATGTTGCATATCTACGCCAACATTTGTCCTCTGTTGCAATATTGAGTAGTGCATGTGTGTGAACCTGCTCTCTGTAAAATATTACACAGCACCCGTGGGTAGCGCATGTATGCCAATTTTGCGTTCTGAAAATTATTACGCAGCGCCACCTACGTTGTGTCTGCATAAGGGTTTGGGTAGCTATGCCAAAAATGTAGCGTCTTTGACTCCTGAACGTATGCAGAGCTGTTTGTGTCCTTCCATGATGACAAAATCATTTTACTTAGGTGCCTTTAGCACTAAGTGAAACTAACACTTAGCAAAAAATTCAAAATTCACATAGCTAAACACATAGAAGCCTGTATAAGTGGAAAAACTGGTATGTGCATATCAGTTAACTTTCCCAAGAAGGAACAATTCTTCAAAAATGGGGTTTACCAATACCGGATACTTTGTCATTTTAACAGTTAGTCTCACACTCTTTCTAGTGGAAAGAGTATCTCCAATTAACTCAGTAGACTTCTTCTTCTTAACCCTGGTAGGTTTCTTCAGTATATTTGCACTCTCCTTAGTTATTTGTTTGTCATCTTCAATGGCAGCCTCAACCAACACCTTTAAATTATTTTGGGTTACCTCATCTTGGAAATGCTTCAATTCTTCCTTTAGCTTCCTGTTCTGAGCCTGGAAACCCATGTTCTGCCTATAGAGGTTATGGAGATGCCTATGAAGGGGTTGAACCCTTCTTGCTGCAAATTTTTCTAAGTAAAGAGTATCACTGTAGCCCTCTATAAGCTTTGTCATCTTGGCTCTCTCAGATATGGTTTCCCTTTTCAATTGGGCCACTTCCTTTCTTGATTCCTTAAGATTTCTTATGAGTCTCTTGAAGTTCTGATCACCAAGGGGGTTGGGAACATGTGCAATCTCAGCAGGCTTCTTCTCGTCCTTTTCTTCCATCTGTACTAGAGTTTCCTTGCATGTTTTGTATGCCTTCTCAAAACCTTTTCCTTTATGCTTCTTCTCTTACACAACAACCTTTTCTTTATTCTTCATAGGTTTTTACAATCCTTCACAAGAATTTCATCTTTCCTCTCCAAAGGTCTTTTGGTACCTTTACCCCTATTTTTCTGTACAGGGGTTTCTGGATTCTCTTCTACATATTTCTCAATCCCTTTCCCTTTCTTCTTATGTATAGGGGTTTCTGGTAAACGCTATCCTTTGAAATCCCCCTTAGGGATTGATGACATAGTGAAAGGTCGTTTACCCTTGATTTCAACTGCTGGAGGAGGAGAGGGAAAGAGAAGCTTCTTCCCTTTTTTAGATGTCACCTTGGTAGAATATGGAACTTCTTCTAACCCTGGTGGAGGTGGTGGTGAGAAACCTCTGTGTGGAGAAGGACAAACTTCCTCCTCGGCTTCTCTAACATTCTTATTGATCTTTGAAATAGGGTCCCTTCCCTTTCTCTTCTTGTTGATCCCTACTTTAGTACTGGTAGGTGATGAAGAGCCTTCAATCTATGATTGGGGGGTAGGTGTTGGGTACAACTTGAAGTGAGAAGTAACCAAAAACATTTCTTAGGAGATCTCTTTCTTTCCTAACTCTTCAGAGACAAGCATCCTAATAAGTGCAGAGTGGAAAAGACTAGAGTCCATATCCTTAGATTTGGCTTGCACCCTATCTGCCATTTTACCTATACTTCTCAGCAGGTAATATGGAACATTCATCTAAACCTTACCAGAAAAATGAAACAATAGCCTTATGTGGTAATGATACAGGATATTAAATCTTTCTTCACAACTAAAATATATTTGTATGATTTTCAACATTCTGTCAAACTGGTCAATCAACTGATATCTTGGCATACTCTTAGATAAATCATTGGCTTGGTATTCAGGCTTGAAGAGATCTTTAACAAAGGGAGAACTCAATACCATGGCCTTGAACCAATTTTCCCCTGAAATAGGGATCCCTATTGCAGCTGAGATGGAGGCTTCAGTTACCTCAAATTCCAAATCTCCAACTCTGGTTTTATTGCCATCAAAATTTAGTGCAAATTGTTGGCTACTTTTGGTTCACCTCTTTGCATGTTTTGGCAGAAAGAGAGGCATCCTTCTCTTCGAAACATTTCCCTTGCCATGGGTTCTGTGTCAAAAAGGCGCATGTACACAAGTTCTATTCGAACTATATTTCCATATTTGTGTGCTTTCTTCGACTGAGGGGTCTCCATGACTCAGAAAGAGGGTTCTTAAGAGGCTGTAAGGGATGTTATTGACCAGAAAACTTCAATTCATGTTTCAAATGCACAAGGATGGCCCTCCAAATTATAGTTCTTAGAAAATGAACTTGGCTATGAGAAATGGACCTTCAGGCTTATACAAGTTTTCAGAGTGTAGACTGTGAGGAGGTAATCCTGAAATGACTCTTCATATAGGATGAAAAGAAGTAAAGAATAATAAGAGAGGCTTGAGCAGCACCTCTGCGTAGAACAAAGCATACACAGAGGATATGCTATTGCAGGTCTGTGACTTTCAAAGGCTATGACAAACAATAATAATCAGACTATGGATACGAGCGATGATGTTTACAAATATGCAAATATGGCTCCCTTACTACCCTGCAAGCTTAACAAACTGAAACTCGAGCACAAATCTCCTATGAAAATTAATATGTGAAGGAGGTTGCACAGGATACCTGTGAAGTCGACATCTATTGAGCTCCTCAACGCGATCTTAGGATGAGATTGGGGAAATTTTGGCCCTGAAATCTCTCACAGCATCAAATTTAGTTCACATGCGATCTTCTGATCCGAACTAGAAAACTTACACAGCGCATTACGGCTGAACTTTTCAAATTTAGAAATCGTTACCAAGGATCATAAATTCAAGATCCTTTGAAATCATTTCAACTGACCTCTGGCACTGAAAACAATGGTTATGGTATCAGTCATGGAAATCATGACTTGGAGTGGATGAATCATAAATGTGACATGCACTACGGAACTACTTGCTAAGTGGGAAACACTTTCCAAATCAAAAAATGATTGGAGAGGTGAGTGGGGATGATGAGGTATGCATGCGAGGTCATGAGTGAGGAGAGAGGTGTGTCACATCAGCCTAGTCATAGGAGGTATCAACCTAGGGATGAATCATGAGAGGGACATAAAGAATAGACCATGAGATTAAAAGGGTTTAGGGACCAAGAATTGAAATGTGGATCAACATATGAGCTATGACTCAAAAGGTTTAGTCATCCTAAGGGGTCATATCATAAATAACATTTAATTTAGTCATCCTAAGGGGTCCTATCATAAATAACATTTAAGGGATGAGAAAATTATTTTAAAAAGAAAATAAGAATCTTAGGTTTTTTTATTTTTATTTAACAAAACAAACTAAGAGACCCAAGGTAACTTAGTGTGATAACACAAAGGAAGAGAAAAATGGAGCAAGCAAGTGGCACCAAGAATAAATCAAAGGCCCACAGGAAACAAATGGAAACATCAATGAAAACAGATGACATAGAGTTGATAGCCACAAAAGTACAAGATCGACTGTTAGAAGTATGGGAAAATGTGTAAAACCATCGAGATTCAATTTTGGAACAAGTACATGAGGTAAAAACTTTGCTAGAATAGTTGAGGATCAAGGCGGAACAACAACAAAAAGAGAAAATGGTGCCATTAAGAGAAGGAGCATTTGTCGGAGAGACAGTAAAAATCACAGCATAGGAAAGTGATAACTTTATCATAACACCAAATATGTTGTTCATAGATGAGGAAACAATGTAGAAGCCCATGAAGGATGTTGAAACATTGGACTTGGCATTTCCCGTGATACCAACAAAGGTGTTTTATAAGTTACATGTTAGCGTCACATAGGAGATTTAGTCATGAGAAAGGTCTGATGTGACAAATCTACAAATAGTGCAAAAAAAAAATATGGTACTAAAGGAAGCCATCAGCCAGGAAGGGCATACTAAAGAGATAGCGCAACAAAAAGTGGACCAAATGGAGAACTAGATAAACAAAGTCTTTCTAGCCATCTCAGATGACACAGTATCAGAGGAAGCATCTTCGGAGGAGAAGATAAAAAATATAGCACATACTCTGCAACAATATAAAGAGAAGATCAAGAAACTAGAGGAGCACACAGTACCTATGACTCCCCCAACAGTCTAAGTGCAAAGAGAGCAAGACGCAAAAACATTTGTAGAAAACATCATGTAGAACATAGATAGAGTGGCAGAACTACTAGAAAAGATCATCCATCTATGGACCCATATACTAGAATATGGGAGCCTACAAGAGTTGTAAGGGAAGGAATATAGATTTCATGTAGCAATGACATATGTCAAGTAGCGACAGAGGACAATGTCACTTCCAGAGAAGATCAATATGGCCGCAGAAATGAAGAACCTTCACGCATAATAAAAAGTGGTGCAGGCACAAAAGATCACACAACAGGCTTAGTTGGATCCCCTACAGGAAAAGGATTAACAGTTGGTCATGGAAATCAACACAAAAAAATCATGTCTTGAACAAATAGAATTGAAGGGGGGTGATAGCTTACGACTGTTGGTCACTATGTAGATGTTCGAAGCCATGTGAACAAAGAGCAGCCAAGCTTAGGAGCAGTACCAATGGATAGTAGATATGTATGAAGCATTGGCACAAGAAGTGGTAGACACTGGAGTTAGGCAATGACTCAGGACAATTCACAATGTGAGTGTTGGTTTCCTGTTGGCCACAGGCTAGTTTTGAGGGAAAATCACAACGTGGGAGGTGAATGCGCATGCAGAAGAAGCAACACATGTAAGGCAGACACACATGTAGTAAAAGAAGCAGGTGAAAAAGAGATGTGCATGTAGAAGAGGAAGGCATGTGAGGAACACATGCAAGAAGACCTAGCCATGATAGGGTTATGGTTTTGGTAACAAAATGTAATGGCTGGTAAGATGAAAATATGTATAAATATGTACCTAGGAGGTCTAGGTAGGGGTGTGTGTATATTATTGTGTTCAAGATGTTTTTTGGAGGTTTGTTGTTGTTCATTTTAGGGTTGGTCAATGTTACTAAGATGTAAAAAGATAGAATGACTGTAAAACCCGATTGATATTGTAAGTTGTTGAGCTGAGGAGAGGGAAAAAGGGAGATCTTGAGGGTTAGATCATAGGATGAGGAGCCTATTGTGATCTAGTCCACCTCATTGTATATCTTGAACTATTCGGATGGAGAATTGTAATGTGTGAGGTGCTATAGTTTTGTAACTAGAATAATAAAAGAGAAGAGCAACCAAATCTTTGTGGACGTATCCTAGGAGGCGTGAACCACAGTAGATCTTGTGTTATGTGATTGAATGTTATGTATATATTTTGTTGTTAATGATTAGATGTTTAAAAAATGTGTGAATGACTAGATAGATATGTTACTTTACGTGCATAAGAAAGAATGTCAGGGTATTCCATATAAGTTGAATGTTAAAGTAACAAATGAAGACTACAGAGTTTAATCGAAGATCCCTACTCATTTCCTAGGTTGCAAGAACCTGAGTTTTGTAGCCACCCATAAGAACTATCTTGGGTGAGACTATGTAGTGCATCCTTTGCATTGTGTTACCTTCTCATTTACCAGGAGGGTCGATAGTTCTAGGGTTTTTTTTGGAAACCAGTTGGACCTAAACCTTGGTCATCCAAAGAAGGGTAGCAGGAGTAAACTATAAACTAACAAAAATTTCCTGCAAATGGAACCGAGAAGGAGCACCCTAATAACAATGTCGAGGAACAAGATAACAAATAGGGTAATGGACAAGGAAATTAATAGGGAAATGATGTAGAACATGTGAAGGAAATAGATGGAGAGAAGAGGAAATATAATGGAAAGGGTCCAACCCTCCTATGTGCAAGAAGAATAAATATCACAAAGATCGAACCATTTATACTATGACAGATGATGACATTGATAGAATCAATTATCAAGTGAGGGATGTCATAGAAAACTCAATTGAGTAAGCATCGTGCAAAAAATAATAACTCCACCAATAGGTGCAAGAACATTTAAAAACATTGCAACATCTCTTGGAAGCATCAAGGATAACACCAAAGCACAAATCCGGTGAAGGACCATCAACAAGCCTGACTAGGGAAGCAGGGTCCATAAAATATTTCTTTTCACAGATGGAAATAGGGCACATAGTGTTGAATCTATCACTAGATGTGATTGATTTCCCAATGCCCGAGATGCAAGAGAAGGTACAACGATTAAGTCACTTGGACTTAGTCGTTTCATGGATACCCACAATAGTACTACAAGTATTTCACATCAATATTACGCAGGAGATACAGTTTTGCACAAAGTCAACCTCAAGAATTTTGGCAAAGGTATCGGATGAGAAGACATAGCTTCAACAAGAGTATACAACTACTTTACAGAAGAAGAGCACGACCGAGGAAAAGGATGAAAGGACATTGAAGGAGAAGAGAGAGGTTGAGGAAAAGGATGAAAGGATATTGAAGGAGAAGAGAAAGGATGCGGAAAATGTTGAGATAATATTGAAGGAGAAGGATGTGATTGAGAAACAAGATGAATGAATACAACAGGCAATATATAAAATATATAAGGATATTCTAGAAATACCAATGGAGGTAGAAGCTACACTTGAATAAAAAGTCTCCAAAATAAAGGAAGTCATTAAAGGCTTCCACACCAGGATCAAAGACATAGAATCATGCACCACATGAGAGACACCACTAGAGGAAAAGGAAGAAATAGAAAGAATCATTATGACCAAAGTAGCAAGTATTAAAATACTAGAGGAGGAATGCATGAAGCTATGTGAGGAAAGAACATAGATTTGGACAAACCTGATGGAGTATCTAGAGATGAAGTTTGTGGAAGATATATTGAGAGATGTCCAGGAAAAGGTGTAGAAGGCTTCGGAGAACATAAGTACATTTCCACTAGCTCAGTGCATGACGACCATACGGGCACAAAGGAATTCATACAATGAAATAGAAAATATAAGGGACCGATAGAATTTTCTCCAAGAACGATTAGTACTGCTACAGGATGAAGCACTAAAGGTAATAGGGGAATTGGAAGCTATGTAGGGAAAGGTAAAGAAAGAAACACATGAAAGTGAGGAGAAACTCATGACCCTAACTGCATGGGTCATAGAGGAGATTTTGGAATAAGAAGCTAAAGTAAAGAAATAAGTCACGACAACAAAGGAAACCTCCCAAAATTTCATGGAAGCATGGAGGGGAACGATGCGGAAAGATTAAGTGGCTTGCGACGAGTCCCAGGTGAGTGTTGGGGGCATGTTGGATAGGAAATTAAAAGAACCAAGTTTTGAGGGTGCATGATGTTGGAATAGGGGAAGACTCAGGGTTCAATTCTTCAACAACGCACCAAAAAAACCCTAACTAGTGGCCCTTTCGGCAACACCTGTGAAGAAGATAAAGTCTCACCTGAGGTAGAGGCAGCGGGGGTTGCAGGACTCAGGTTTCTACAACCAAGCTAGGACACAGATCTGTTATTACAACACTTAACAAAGAACTTAGTGAACAAGATGCATTAGGTTATGATTCTCATGTACATCACAGATTAACCCTTATTACAGAGAAAGACAGTAGTAATCAAGATCTAACACTTCCAATCACTTAGCACACAACATTAAATCAGATCTAGCATGTATTTACTATCAATAGATCACTAAGAATCCATCAATCATTCAACATATGTAAAGATTGACATGTTAATAGATAAACCACATAAATAACATTTAGAACATCGCACAAAGCACATTAAACACAGGATATACGTGGTTCACCCCATTGTGGGGATATGTCCACCAAGTGCTTCTTCTTCTTTATTAGTCTTCGATCTCCTTACATTCATTTTCTCTTGTGCACAAATCCATAGAGACCAACTCCACAGTGGATAGGTGATATGTGCACCACGCACTAGATCCACCTTCCTCAAAATTAGGTCAAGGCATAGAGCCAACTCCTTAGTAGCACAAAGCACTTACAACTTCTTGCACTAAGCCAAAAGAAACTCATCATGCACATATCCACTAGTAGTCATGCACTAAGCCAATTTCCATATACCTTGCTTAGCTACTACTTATTTATACAATTACAAAATTCCTAAACATGGGTAAACCCATGGGCCGACATCCCATAACCCGTTACATAAACCCTAAAAACCCTTTGGTGGGTCCACAAGCCTGCAAAACAAGAGAGATCACGTGATCTCTACTCTGCCTAGGTGCTCCATCTTTGACCAGCGTGTCGAAGTCCCAAAAGTGTTCAAGCACAACCAATATTTCCTCAAAAATTGGTCAAGGGCCAGTAGGCCCCCAACACTCACATGTGACTCTTCCCGAGTCACTTAGATCTGGGTAGTGTTGCTTCGAAGGCCTTGAGCTTAGCTCGATCTGCCTCAACTTCCTGCTTTGCTAGAGCCTCCTACTTGGTGAACTCCTGAATCACTTGCTCCGTAACAGGCCCTTCCAAGTGTTGTTCCATTGTCACAACTACTTGGTCTAGCTACGAGCCTTGGCCTTCAATATCTTGAAAAATCATGCAGGCTTCATCCTGCAGCAGCTGGAGTCTCCATGTCACCTCCATGAATTTTCTCTGGATGGAAGAAACCTGCTTTTGGATGGTGTTTTTCTCCTATTATCACTTCATTTTCTCAACTGCAGGAAGCAGCTTCATCTGTGCTTACACGGTTGATGCCTGGTGCTTCACCTCCTAGAGTTGTGCTTCATGTTTCTTCATCTTTGGATCTTCTGCAAGGCACTTATAGGTTTGTGCAATAGGTATGTCCAAGGTGAGTGCCCTGATTCTTTATGTTGTGATTTTGTCGATTTCTTCCCTTTGATTGCACACTTCTTATGGAGTGCTCGACACTTCTTGGAGCTCTAACTCTATTATCCTTTCTTGAAATTGTTGAATGGCTTCGACGAGCTTCCCCACTTGCATATCGATTGACTCTGGTTCCTCATGTTCCAAGACTGTCACAGAAAGAAGTGATTTAGTCACTACCTCTTTTACCATAGTTTTCTCTACGAGCAACTGATCTTTTTCTTTCTGAATCTTCTCTTTTTCCTCCTCGAACATCTCCCTAATTTCATATTTCTCCTGCTGGGCAACTCTAAGTTTCTCTAATACCTTCTCCTTTTCTTACTTCATGGATTTTGTAGCCTTCTCCTTTTCTTCTTGGACTTGACGAATTCGAGCCTCTGTTGCATATGCTAATTTTTGTAATTGGGTGGTCTCATCCCCCAATTCTACAATTTCCACTGAATAAGTCGCATTAGGTACTGCGTGGCTCGAATGGATAGCTTGTTGTATGTCCTTGAGCTCCTTCTCTATTCTGTCATACATTGTTTCTTTCTTTTCTTCATGTCTCTGTAAGATATCCTCTAAGGTGTCTTCTACGACTATGATGATGAGATCGACATCATCCACTGTGGGCACATTCTTCGACTAAGGATTATTGGCTCGGGTCTTCTTTCATGATGAGGGTTTCTGTGGGGAAACGTTCCTTTTATTTGATGTCTCAAACTTTGTAGGGGGATCCTTCAACGGTGTAACTTCTCCTTTGTCTTTATTTTCTCCTTCTTCCCCTCCTTCTTCTTGGTTCACTTTGTCTCCTCCTCCTCCTGAAGGTGAGTCACCCCTACTTTCCTCTGAGGCGATGTCCTCCTCATCAGTTTCTATGTTCTGCACTTCCTCCTTTTTCTTCTTTTTCTTCATGCTAGCCTGTCCATCATGTTCAACCCGGGTGACCAATGGACTGCCTATGATATCAGGGTCAAAGAGTTCTGCATATTCCACCAGTACAAGGAACTCTTCTATACAGTCTTTGGTGATCTCCTCCATGTCTTCATCGATCATCTTGTAATATGAATGTAGCTCCTCCTTACTTTCATCCCTACGCACAGTCATATAAATAAAGTGTTGATCCACGCGAAACTTCGTTGGTGGCCTATACTAATGTAATGTGTTGGGTATCATTCGTGGGAATGCTTAAATAGCATGCTTCAACTATAGCTAGTGATCATGGAACATCGCGTTCGATTTCCACTACTTAACCATATCATTTGTATACCACGAGGTGGAGAACCTTGCGACCAATGGCTCCAATGGCTCCACTTCCAAGAAGGATTCTCTTTCTGGCATTTTCCAAGAGACAAATGTGATCAATATCAGTAACCAACTAAAATGAAACTCATATCCTTGATGTTGCGCTTCACGAAATTCCTTCTCCAACTCGTTGATGAGGTAGCTCGCCCATTTCATTTTCATTGCTTCTACACACTTCCCAGCAAGGTCTACTACAAATTTAGTGACCTGTGTTGGAAGGTTCTTTCAGACAATCTTACCAGCTATAATATGACAAGCTAGGCACACTTTGCCATCTTGGATGGAGGCTACCTTGTAGCCTCGCTTTCCTTTCTGTACATCACTATAGTATTCCTTTATGCATTGTGCCAGGGAGTGATCTACAACCTTCCCTGGGTAGAAATGTTAAGGGTATGGTCCCTACATGCTCAGTCCTGTGATCATGTCGATTAGTGACGGATCCATAGTGATGCGCCTGTCGAGCCACAGATATCCTCCAAGATAGCAAGACAGGAGGATTTTAACACAAGCATTAACCTCCCGGTGTCTTCCAAAGTGGGGGATCTTCATTACATTTAGGATCTTTGAGTGCACGAGCTCCTTTATCCATCACTGGGAGACTATGTGCAGCTTCTTCCCAGTCATTTTTATCAAGTACCTATGCAGTGTGAACATCACATAGTTCTTCCAGTCTCTGAGGTTGAAGTCATTGTTATTCATCGTTGGGATATGTCCTAACTGAGGTCCAACTACGCATATCCCCTTCAAGATGTATGTAGTGATCAACATGTACTCAAAATCTCGTGGGATGTTGTCGTGGTTAACTATGCCAGCTAGAGGTGAGATGTAGTCCGACAAGACCGATGGGATCTTCTTCACGTTAGCTAGATCATCCTAATTCTTTATTTTCTTCTCAGTCATGGTTCAACTAGAATGATTTCCAGTTGAAAGGGAGGCTTGCAGGCCCCTAGTCAATGACGCCTGTAGTCCTAGAGACATGACTTTGTCAGTCATGAGGTATACAAGTATCTCCTCCACAAACTTCTCTAACGTGCTATGTTCGCCTGACATTCACACTTGTAATAAAATAAGACAGGAAGGTGAATGGACAATCAAGGTAATCAAATGAATGGCGAGGTCTAGAAATCACAACATGATATGAAATTGATTCTCTGTTAGCTCGGATATCTAGGTTTACAAAAAGTGGTCTTGGCACAGCGTCTGACGGGTTAAATAAGAAACGTCATAACGAATTCCTCCAATGGGAAGGAACACCTCAATCAATATTAATTCATCCATTATGGCGCAGTCTCAATGGTCCAACGATGGTATTTCTAGCAATAACTGCGTTTCTAGCAATTCCAGAGCATCATTCTAACATTCGGGGTGCCTCCAATGGTCATATAGATTTGTTGTGGCGAGGTCCCATTTTTCATGGTTCTGTTATTATGGTGAAGTTCGAGTTCTGTAGATATGCCTCCTACGAAGTCTTTTCTGGAATTTCTCATAGTTTTTCTAAATTGGATTTATTCTTACTAAGCTTCGTTGCCTTATTTCTTGTGACCCGATTCTCTGGATTCCTCTTTCCATTCTTATTCTTATCTTCTCTTAGCATAGTGACTTCACGTTGTTGATGTTCTTTCATAGGGTTCAAAGGTAATACCTATTTTCTTACTAGGTCTTGGGTGGACATACTTTCTTCTTGCATGGATAGGTCCTTTAAACCTTCCTATGCTCTTTCAAAGTTGACAACTACTTCTCTTTCATTATGTTGCTTCGACTCAACTTCTCATTCTTCTATCAGTTAATCTATTCTTCGAGCTATGAAATCACTTAGTTCTTGATTTTTCTTTTCTGTGGCTTCCTCCTCTGCTTTCCTTCTGATCTGATCCTTCTCAATCCAAGTCTTTCCTAGTAAAAGTGGGAAAGGGGCATTGTTCTCAACAAGCCTAATAACTTCAAATTCTTCTTCAGTCATAGTTCCATGAGGAATCATACGTATATTCATAACTCTTCC
This sequence comes from Picea sitchensis, assembly GCA_010110895.2. NCBI lineage: Eukaryota > Viridiplantae > Streptophyta > Pinopsida > Pinales > Pinaceae > Picea > Picea sitchensis. The sequence goes on from SNQJ01S0000562.1 coordinate 193,055, forward strand.
ACATAGGGCTATCATATTTCCTTTAAACAAGCCTATCCTTCCCAATGAAGGTATCATAATAGGCTTTCCCAAAATTTCCCAAGTGTTTTCTGGCATAATATTCACATGTGGTTCTTCATCCAATACACAGTCTATGTCATAGTCTTATATCCTTGTATCTATGCATTGTTTTTATTTTAGTATCTCTGGTAAACTGATGTCTTTGTGATCATCCATTTATGTTTTTAACTGTATTAACATGGTCTCTAACTCTTGTTTTGTATGTTTCTCAGTCTCTTTCAACCTTCTTTATAGTTTTCTTATCTCTTGTTCATCTTTTCAACTTTAGCAATCATTCTTGGGCAATCCTCAACCTCATGACTAATAGCTTTACAATAAAGACAAATAGGACCTGCACCAGGGTATTCTTGAGAAATATGTACCGATCTTCTGCAATTATAACACAGTGTCAATACTCTCTTTCTTTTAAATGATCCCCAGTCTTTCCTGTATTGTGCACTAGGATCACACTGTTGTACCTACAATCTGCAAAAAATCTTTCTAGGTTCTTGCATCCACTTGTTAGTCCAAAAATTCTTTTTATGCATAGGAATAACATATTTTTCCCTATTTCTATCAAATTTATTCAGATCAAATCTTTCTTCTAAGTATTCCCTTTCTTTCAGACTAGAACAAAATCTATCAAACATACCTATATTCATACTTTCGAAGAAAAAAAATCCACTTATCTTACCTTCACCAGAGCACAAATCTTTAATATATTACCTCTTTCTTTCATATCCAGTTTCTGTTCTTAGCATAGATCTTCACAAGTCAAGTAGAACACTGTGCACTACAACAACATATCTACACACAAATCTTTCTCTTTTCTTCATTTCCCAGCAATCATAGTTTGAGGTCCTGGCAACGTAACCATTTGTTGGCATAGGGGCAAACCCAGGGCTTAACGCTTCAATAGTGCACCAACAAAACCCTAACTACTGGCCCTTTTGGAAACACCTCCGAAGAAGATGAAGTCTCACCCGAGGTAGACGAAGGGGGGGTTGCAGGACTCAGGTTTCTACAACCAAGATAGGACACAGATCTGTGATTACAACACTTAATAGAGCACTTAGCCAACAAGATGCATTAGATTATGATTCTCATGTACATCGCAGATTAACACTTATTACAGAGTAGTGTAGAAATAATGAATATCTAACACTTCCAATCACTTAGCACAGAGCATTAAATCAGATATAGCATGTATTTACTATCAATAGAGATCTAAGCATCCATCTATCTATTCAAAATATGTAAATATCGACATGTTAACAGATAAACCGCATAAATAACATTCACAACATTGCACAAAGCACATTAAACACAAGATATACATGGTTCACCCCAGTGTGGGGCTATATCCACCAACTTCTTCTTCTTATTTATTAGTCTTCAATCTCCTTACATTTATCTGCTCCTGTGCACAAAGCCAGAGAGCCCAAATCCACAGTGGACAGGTGATATGTGCACCGTGCACTAGATCCATCTTCCTCAAAATTAGTTCAAGGCACAAAGACAAATCCTTAGTAGAACAAAGAACTTACAACTTCTTGCACTAATCCAAAATCAACCCATCATGCACATAGCCACTAGTAGTCATGCACTAAGTGAATTTCCATCCACCTTACTTATCTAATACTTATTTATTCAATTACAAAAAGGCCTAAACATGGGTAAACCCATGGGCTGACATCCCATAACCCGTTACATAAACCCTAAAAACCCTTTGTTGGGTCCACAAGCCCTCAAAACAAGCGAGATCCCATGATCTTCGCTCCGCCTGGGTGCTCCATCTTCGACCAGCCTCTCGAAGTCCCAAAAGTGGTCAAACACGACTAATGTTTCCTCAAAACTTGGTCAAGGGCCAACACATGAAAAAGGAGGAAGTATAACAGTTAGGCATGAAAAATAAGATAAATGTGCAAAACCAAGAAGAACAATAGTCAAGAATGTAAAAGAAGCATGCAGGTGTCAAGGTAGGAAAAACATGCCTAAACAAAGAGTTGTCAGAAGTTGTAATCATGAGTTGTCATAGGGTTTTGGGATAATTGAATAGGGTTTTGAGCCCTAAATTCTATGTATAAATATGCAATGGGTTGGGTAGAATAGGTTGTTGATTTTGAGCGAATAGGAGGTTGAATGTTGAAGTTGTGTTGAAAATTGATTTGATGATAGGTTTAAGTTGAGAGAATAGACTGAGAATGAGAGAGAGTATATGTTTGAAGGTTGAAGGAGAGTTTTAAGAGAGAGTCTTGCACTACAAAGTGGCTAGGCAGGATGGAGAAGTACATCATAATGTATCTATTGTAAGTGTAGTGTGTAAGCCTGAGATGATTGCACAAAGGATAATAAAGAATCCATTCATTGTGGACGTAGCCCAAGAATTGGGTGAACCACGTTAAATACTATGTCTGAATGTCTTTTTATGTGATTTTCCATGAATGTTCTATTTATTCATAACTAGATCTATATCTATGTATTAAATTATTCATGCATAATAATGACGAGTGTTACAATGAATAGTTTATTTTTCACTATGTGTCACCATGATGTTGCATAATTAGCATTTACTAATTAATCAAGGGAAAGGGGACAAAGAATATGGTGCACAAGGTAGATAAGTATGAATAAACATGATAATGGCCTCACATCCCCTCATCGTAGAAATTTGGTTCCTACAGTCCCAGTAGATACCTCAGGTGAGACTTCACTTGTGTGCAGGTGATGCCAAAAGGATCAATATCTGAAGGGTTTTGTTGGTAATATAACTTTAAACTAGAGTATTACAACCATGTTCCAACAAGCACCAAATCAATAGCACATGTAGGCACCAAGCTATAGTTACAATATTTGTAAGCAGTAACCTGCTAGAGACACCAATCTCCTTAACTCAACACCAACTCAACAAGGTGTAGGAACCAACCAGTTGGAGACACCAATCTCCTCAACTTTTCTATCTAGATTAAATTATTCTTAAACTATCATCTGTGAAAAATCGTCACTTCACTTCAAGATTCCATTTGTATAAATTTGTTATTCCAATAGATCATCTATTTTTTTGTAATAACCATTAGACTCTTCACCTATTAACAATCAACAAGACTTATGCTATTCTTTTTTTTACCTCACACCTCCCTACCACCCTTATACAATTACATATCATTGTCTTTCATTGTCTAGTACCCGACAACCTAAGAGCATCTGCTTCAAATCCACATTATATGAAATGGATTAGTACTTCCTTATTTATAGGCCTCACCATAGGGAAATTTTGTGGGTCGACCCTAAGTTGATAAAAAAAAAGTCAACTCCATACACCAAGGCCAAATTCCCAAGGATTTTTATTTATACCAAAAATTGTGCTCATAGGGTCAACTCCAAATTCCTTGCCTCTTATTTGAATCGGGATTAAAAAAAAATCCTTTGAAACTGGTCCCAATTTCCTCCCATTTTACATGTGATATTTTCACTGCTCATCATATTAAATGGGCCACCAGTCTCTTGAAACATACACAACATAAACCTTAACGCTCTACAATTTTCACATGAATCTTGGATTAAATATCGATCGTCGATCTCCATGGTTGATTTATCCCATATTCATAGGGAAAATCATTTTCAATGTTTTTATAATGAAAATTTGTCATTACATCATTTGAATGTGGGTGGGTGAGTTATGGAACTTTGCATGAAGGTTAAATTTTAGTCGTGAGGTCCAATTTACCTTCCACTGAACTAAACACCTTCATTAATTTACAGGACCACCATGCACCTTGACATTTAACATTGTGTTGATACTCTGATCTGGTTAGCTCGACATCTGATATCCCCGATATCTAATATACTAACCAGAGCACACAATCATCGATTAATTTACCCACTGGCCCATTGGGACTTTTAACAATGTACTAATGCTCTAATTCAATATATCGAGCCATCAGGCACTAGGATCACTGGGTCACTGACCCACCAAGAATCTGGGACTTTAACACTTCATTTATACTCTGATCTGATTTATTATCAATGGTTAATGATCTAGTTTTTTCCACATCACCATGATCCCCCCCGTGGTACTTTGATCTTGATAACTAGCCAACCGACCACCGAGGGAACCAAAACTCACTTTCTAGTAGAAGAGTTTGAATTTTAGTCCAGTTAGTGGTGTTTTTATAGATAGTGGCTCTACCATATTTAGGATCTTGCTAAATATAGAAAGGTTGGTAATCTCCCCCTATATTTGAAATCAATGAAAAAAATACTTCCAACAAAAACCCCCTTTGTCATTGATGGAAACCCTTTGTCAAATATAATACTCCCCCAATCTACTGTGACTATATCTCTCACACAATGTCTCTCTTAAACTTGATGAATTTCAAAAATTTCCTCATATAAGTTTCCGACTTCCATATCTTCTTCAATTATTTATTTTTACAAGTCTCCCCTATTCTCTTTCCTCTCCCCCTTTGATTTCAAGGGAAAAGTTATTTTCTCCCCCTTACTCTTTACTCTTTACTCTTTTCTCTCCATATCTACAACCAACAACCTTCTTTCATTTTGAAACTCCCCATGATTTTGTGCTTCTCTTGAAGAAATTTAGTGGTTGGATGACATAGGTACCAATCCTAGTTTCTATCTAAGACAATACTTGAATGTTTATCTAGGAAGAGGTTTTGTAAAGATATCAACAATATGTTCCTTTGGACCAATCTATTCCAGCTTGACATTTTGGTGTGTGACTTGTTCTCTTAAGAAATGGTATTTTTTTGTAATATGCCTTGTCTTCGAATGCATAAAAGTATTATTTGAAATATTTATTTCACTAGTATTGTCACACAATATTGATATTGGTTGATTATACTCTACCATAATGTCCTTCAATGTTTGTCTCATCAAGAGAAATTGTGTACAACATATTGTTGTTGTAGTGTATTCTTCTTTTGTTTTGGATAGAGAGATTGATGATTACTTCTTTCTTAGCCAAGATGCTAGAATGTTTCCTAGAAATAATGCTCCACCACTGGTTCTCTTTCTATCATCCATACTACCTACCCAATCTACATATATGTAAGTTGTCATTGTAAATTTTTTACCCGTGAGATACCATAAACCAAAATACAAATTTCCTTTTAGATATCTAACGATTATTTTTACTACCTTCACATGTGTTTCCTTTGGTGCACCTTGAAACCTTGCAACTAACCCTACTTCCTACATAATATTTTTCCTTGAAGTTTTCACATATAGTAGGCTACCAATCATTGATCTGTACAGAGTTTGATTTGCTTATTTTGATTCATCCTCTTTTCTCAATTTACAATCAATGGTAATGGGTGTGTTGATAGGTTTACATTATTCCATTTCAAACTTCTTCAACATATCCTTAATATACTTGGTTTGTAAAATAAATATCCATTTACTCGATTGTGTAATCTGTAACCCAAGAAAAAATGATAGGCCACCAAGCGCGGACATTTTAAACTCTTTTTTCATTTATTTGGAAAATTATTTACACGTATCATTTTTAATGCCACCAAATATAATATCATCCACATAAACTACAATAATTAATTGATCTTATCCTTTTGTTTTCATATGGATATTGTTATCTGCAATTCCTCTTTTGAAACCTTATTGTGGCAAGTACTTGTCAAGTGTTCAATATTATGCCCTGGGAGCATGCTTTAGTCCAAAAAGTTCTTTCTTCAATCTACAAACATGATCTTTATTTTTTGATAATAAGAATCCTTTTGGTTGTTCAATGTGCACTTCTTCCTCTAGATTTCCATTCAAAAATGTTGACTTGACATCCATCTGATATACTTTAAAGTTCTTGAAACTTGAAAATGCCAAAAACATTTTAATGGCTTATAATATTGCAATAGGAGAAAAGGTTTCTTCAAAGCCAATGCCTTCCACTTGATCATATCCCTTAGAGACTAGTATTTTCTTGGTTCTAACTATTTTTCCATATTCATTTAACATATTTATGAATGCCCACTTTGTATCATCATATCTTTGTATTCCATAGGCCTCGGGATGAGTTCCCATGTTTGATTTTTCTCAATATGGTTTAATTATTCCTTCTAATAATTAACCCAATGTTTATCAATACTTACCATTAACCAATTTTTTTATCAAAACTAGCCTCTGTAAAACATTCAGACTCTATTTTGGACAACAAGGTGAGGTTTACCTGTTAAGAAGTGCTTGCCAATTTTCTCCTAGTTTGTGTTTTGACATTTTTATCACCAAGAATTAATGTTTGTGGATGGTTCTTCTAAAAAAATTGTAACACACCCAACCCCCTAAGTTTCCTTTTAATGGATGGGGTATTAAAATTATCTCTTTCCCTGGCTATATCAAAACCTATCCCCGACTATACCATCATCTTCTCCTCATCAAGAGCTTTCCAACAATTGTAACCCTGCTCAATTCCAAGCTCATGATCAAACATTATGGCCTCCAAATGTTTCTCAGGATTTCATAGTCAAAATCCATATCACTTCCATGTGGCACCTCATCACTTGAGCCACCTGATGTGGAATCTTCCACCTATGTGATTGTTCCATGGGCCTAATCCCTTGGCCCCATTTTCATTTTCATCGGGATTTCTTATTTTTTGGTTCACTTTCACTATCCCAAGACTTCTGATGATTATACACCAAGGTGCACCATCCCCAGATCCTACATCTCACATCCCTTGAACTCTACGGTTCTGAGCACATCCACGATGTCTTTTCACACGAAAGTTAACTACCAACTCCCAATGGTTTACAAGGTGTGTAGATGTGACCTATGAGATATACAATGGAGATTTTACCTCATCACTCATTCGATCAACGGTTGTCATTAGCCCCATATCCCATCATTATCAATGATTTCTCCATCTTTTTTATATTTCCTTGGTCGAGCATGACCACGATAACCTCCCACATTTCTGACAACAATGCATCTAGATCCAATGGTCCATACCACTTTGTCAAATATCCGGTGTGATCAACATCTATCATCATCTTCCCTTTTTTGACCCTTGTCATCTAAAAAAAAATTGACACCTATCCTCCTAAGGATGATTTGGTTTTCTTGTTGGCATGTCACATCCATCATGACATCATCTTCCTCCTTCCTCATGTGAATAAAGATTGCAGAATATCGACGACTGATATTCCTCTTTCCCATCGACATGTGGATGTTTCTCATTGCATTTTCTATTACCTATGTCATTGACGTTCTTTCCTCCTCTGGGTTCACCCACCTTCTACCTCCAATGAAAATGTGTTAGATATATATGGCTTGGTTTCCTGAGGATGAACTTTGATAGGTCTAACAGTCTAAAATTAGCACTTGGATTCCTCCATCTGGGGTGTATTCATTCCCGTATATCAAGATACTCTGAATAAACCTCTACTATGGATTACATTGATGCACTTACAATCTCCATGATCAACTGTTGACATTCACTTAGTGGTCCAAGGTTCTCCTACCCTCTCTATCTAAATTATGACATATGACACTATCACAACCTACCACCTAGAATGACACATGACCCTACCACTACTTGTCACATTACGTGACTGCACGTAGGATATCAATGACTCATATCTCCTCTTGGTGTCTCTTCATTCACGTAAAACCAATGACCCAGATCTCCTTTCAGAGTATTCCCATTGAAGTTCTCCTACCTCCTCATCTAAGACCATTATGATGAACCCATTGTGATTAACAACTCAAACATATCCTTTATCATCTAATCATATCTATTAGTCCCTAAAGTTTCACTTGACTTCTAAAGGGAAAGCTAGCGCATCAACAAGTTATTGCAATGGAGTTTATAGATAAATGTATATTGGGTGGATCAAGATAAGTAAGAAAGGTATAGGAAATTAGGTTCAAATCCAACTAAAGGGTAGCATTTCATAGGTCAAAGGAAAGTTGATGAACTACAAGCATTTAGAGAGATAACATGAAATGGAATGAGAAAACACTTAATGAATGTGAAGGCCCTGCAATATGCTCATCCTTCTACATTCACGAAGAAGATATTTAGACCAAAATATCATTTTAATCTAAATCAAAAAATCTAGAAAAAAAAATACAATTCATAGAGAATGAGCAGTAGAATATTTTTTGTTAGTAAATATGCAATTATATAATGACTAATTCATTGAAATAATCATAATTATCATCATATAAGAAGAAGGAAAACAAATACGACACATAAGTAAATTGTTCATAAACTTGATGCTCTGAGCATGAAAATGCATAAATTACAGAGAAAAAAATTATATCTTGTTCAAGACTATAATCTCTCCATCTCAAACCCCTCTTGGTTCCCCCCTCCATTTTTCATATTTGTATTACAATATATAGAATATAATCTATCAGTTTCAATCCCCAAACTAGTGGATCAAATATCTCCTAAAGACCTAGTATAGAAATTAGTTACCACGGATATATGATCTAATAGGATTGGATTAATTCTAGATCATATTTATAGTAAAGACTTGAATATTCTATATTTATCCTTTATATATGCTAAATGGATTAGACAAAACCTATTTGAATACCAAAATGTTTCCCAAAGTTGGAACTCCATCCCCCTTGTTTCCCTGATTCTATGCCTAAATGATAGAACTGATTTTGATTTTCTTAAATAGATAAATACCTTGTCATCTAATATACTCTTCCACATGTCTTTTTGAATACTTGAATTCTTGCTAAAAATATATAAAGACTTTGAATAAATTATTCATGAAAGTTTGCCAAAAATATCCTTGAAGATGATTATGCTGGAAAAGTGGATATGCATGATTGTCTCCTAATTTGTTCCTTATAATATGGAATTTGTTAAACCCTAAATAGTGGCTCATTACCCCTTAATTGGGGCATATTATTTTATTTATGTCAGCTTTAGTCCATTAGATGTAATTATACCTCACAGTCTCCTATATATACCAAGGAGACATTTTCATTTGGAATCATCTTGTAATTGAACATTTATGTGGGCATAAGGAGGTTTCCCCCTCAAGGAGGCTTACTATCTGAATTTATCAAATTTTCAAGGAGTTGAGTACTTATTCTGAGGTTTTTCTATGCTATATTGATATTTGGTTCCTAACATATGGTATCAGAGCTCAAGGTCTTGGGGTTTCACTACTACATTTGAGACACCTTGGAATTTTCGCTATAGCATTTTTTCTACAATGATTCAGAAGGAACGAATTGTAGGCTATTTATCAGACGGATCAATGTACGTTGGGTTAAAATTGCATCTTCTGATTCCTTATACTTTCAGAGATACAACCTTTATAATATAGGGTTATGGAATCATCATGAATTGAGTCATTGTGGAATTTTTGGTATAAACGTTTTTCTGTAATGGTTCAGACCATGAAATCTGGAGGATATTCACAGAAATTAGTAAGTTATCTTTGGTAACAACTTCATCTTTTGAGTCATCTTAAATTTGTATATACAATCTATGGAAGATAGGGTATCTGACTAGTCCTATTGACTAGTCTCAAGAAAGTGTTCCTGGTAAAACAACCATAACTTCTTCCTAGAGTATCCAAATTGAGTGAGAATAGTTTCATTAGATAGTGGAGAGACCTTGGTAGTTATGGTATGAGTTTCATAATTTAATATCAATTATTTTGTGCGGGCAATGTTATACAAGTGAGATCTCCTGGAAAGGATAAAAATCAGCAAGTTGTGGGGAAGTTACCATAAATTCCACTTGGCACATCCAATTTTGATCAGACATGTGGCATTACAGAGAAGAAATATTAGAGACCTACAAAAAAGAAAATTTTATACTCATAAGGGCCTAAATTTTGGAGATACAATAAAAGGAATATTCTCTAGCAGAACCACCTAGAAATCAAGGTTTCAAGTGATACTTGGCCAACATGCCACCAAAAAAGGGAACTTCTACACCAAATAAGCCTCCATACAATCCTACTTGGACTCTTGATGGAGGTGAAGGAATTCTTAGGGACATACATGATTTACAAAAGAAGACAGTAACAAAAGATGAACTACAAGAGATGGAAGCTAAGTTGGAGGCAAAGATGGATGGTTTAAAAAAGGAGATCATGGAAGGATTGAAAATTTTCGTAATAGAGAGGACACCTGAAAGTAAAAATGTATCCCATGAAATTCATGATGAGGACACAAGGAAGGTGAATCAAGAATGGATAAAATCTAACTTTGGGTTGAAGACCAACCACGTTCCTAATATTGATATGAAGAAGTTTGATGGTAAGGACCCTATCACATGGATACTTCAAATGGAGCAACTCTTTGATCTACATAATGTGCCACATACACAAAAGGTACGAATTTCTTCTTTATATTTAGAACCCAATCAATTTGTATGTTATATATGGATTTGTTCTCACAAATCACTCGTCACTTGGACAATTTTCACGGAAGAAATGATAGCACACTATGAGGATACAAGGAGAAATACCTTCTTTAGTCAATTGATAAATCTCAAGCAAAAGGGTTTAGTTACAGAGCACATTGAGAACTTCCAAATATTGAATATAAAGGTAACAGATATTCCAAATGAGCACTTGATTGATGTATTCATAGGAACTTTAAGAGATAACATTCAACATGAGGTTTGCCTTTGGGAACCCAAATCATTGGAGAATGCATTTAGGGTGGTAAGAAATGTTGAAAGTAAAAATATGGCTAGGCTACTAGAAGGACCAATCCTAACATCTATAGAGATAATAATTCTCATTCTTCTAAAAAACCTCAACCTACAAGGTTGGCACCTCAACAATTGGAGGAAATAAAAGCAAAAGGTTTATGCTTTAATTGCGACAACAAGTACAGTAAGGGACATAAGTGTGGTGAGAAGAAATTATTCTACATAAATTGCGAAGAGGAAGAAGAACAAGAACAAGAACAAGAACCATATCAAGATGAAAACATAGAATCAATTTCATCTGAAGATTTGACTCCCACGATATCATGTAATGCATTGGCTAGAATTAGCACTCCTCAAACCCTCAAGATCAAAGGATATATCAAAAAGAAAAAGGTAATAGTCCTAATTGATTTTGGCAATACTCATAATTTCATTCACTATAAATTAGCTAAAGATCTCAATTGCTTTGTATATCCAACACCAGAGTTTCAAGTAATGATTGTAGATTGAGGAACTATCAATTACTCAGGAAAATGCAATAAGATCAATTTTACTATGGGGGAATATGTAATGAATAGTCCAATGATTTCTATACCCATGGGTGGTGCTGATGTTGTACTAGGAATCCAATGGTTACAATCATTAGGAACAATGGATTTTAATTTTCAATAACTTTTCATGAAATTTTCATTGGACGGAAAATAAATTGAGTTAAGAGGTATCACAGGGAAACTCGGTAAGGTGATAATCTCTAATGGCATGACAAAATTATTGAAAAAGGGGCATCAAGGTGTTATTTCATAACTATTCTCACTAGATGTTCAAACATCTAACCCATCTATTCCTCTAGATCTCCAAGGGATCATTGATAATCACTCCAAAGTATTTGAATATATTCCGAAAGGTCTTCCACCCACTCGAAATCATGATCATGATATTCACCTAATTCCTGGGAGTATTCCTCCTAACATCATGTCATATAGATACCCTTATTCCCAGAAGAGTGAAATTGAGAACATGGTTGATGAAATGTTAAAGGATGACATTATTAGACCTATCCAAAGTTCTTACTCTGCACCGGTGATAATGGTATTCAAGAAATATGTCTCGTGGCGTATGAATCCAGATTATAGAGAGATCAACAAGATCACTATTAAAGATGAGTTTCCCATTCCCATCATTGATGAATTGTTAGATGAACTACATGGAGCAACTTATTTCACAAAGTTGGATCTTTGTTTAGGGTGTCATCAGATTAGAATGAAGGAAGAATATATCCCAAAAACAAGGCCATTATGAATTTTTGGTCATGCCTTTTGGCCTTACAAATGCACCTTCCACATTCCAAAGGTTGATGAATTCCATTTTCAAGACCTTCCTTCGAAAATTTGTGTTAGTATTTTTTTATGATATACTAATCTATAGAAAGTCTTGGGAGGATCATGTGTGACATGTTTACAAGGTGATACAACTACTAAAGGAGCAACAACTATATGCCAAACCATCAAAATGTTTCTTTGGAGTGAAGGAGGTAGAGTATTTGGGTCATATTATATCTCATGAAGGTGTCAAGGTAGACACTAACAAGATTAAGGCCATGATGGACTGGCCTATTCCCAAAACATTGAAGAATCTTAGATGATTTTTGGGTTTGACAGGTTACTACCGCAAGTTTGTTTGATACTATGGAAGAATAGCAGCACCTTTAACGAAACTAACTAAGAAGGATGCATTTTCATGGACTCAAGAGGCAAATAAATCTTTTGAACAACTTAAAGAGGTGATGTGCAAATCTCATGTCTTGACCACTCTAGACTTCACAAAAACCTTTATTGTGGAATGTGATGCCTTGGGAAATGGAATTGGTGTTGTCCTAATGCAAGAAGGAAGGCCCCTGGCTTTTGAAAGTCGACCACTCAAGGGAAAGGACTTACACAAACTTTTGAAAGTCAACCACCAAGGAAAGGGAATTTTACACAAACCCATTTATGAGAAGAAATGATGCGTGGAAATAATATGCATTGAATAAATGGCATCCTTACCTAATAGGTAGGCACTTCCAAGTCAAATAGATCATGATAGTTTTAAATATTTCTTTGGAACAAAGACTATCTTCATAAGAACAACAAAAATGGTAACCAAGATATTGGGCTATGATTTGAAATCATTCCAAAAGGGAAGAAAATGTTGTGGTAGATGCACTCAAGAAAGGATGAATATGTGTTATAGCATTTTTGTTATCTTGATCATCCAACCCTATTGGATAACAGGAACAAGGGATGAATGGAAGAACATGAAAAAGTGTGGACTCTCATTCAAAGGTTGCAGCAGATTCCAGTACATCGATATTTATATGGAAAAAATGATTCACTATGGTACAAAGATCACTTATATTTATGTAAGAACTCCTAACTCAAAACAAAGGTACTATTGGAATTACACAACTCTCCAATAGGAGGGAGTGGCACCTCGGGATTTTTAAAAACTCATCATAGGGTCAAGGAAGGAATTTTTGGGGTTGGCCTAAAACTCCATGTTCAAAGGTTTGTATGCACGTTTGGTTTTCCAACAAAAATAAGGTGGAAACAATTAATACCTCGGGTCTTTTACAACCATTAGCCACCCTAAGTCAACATTGGGAGGAGGTTCCATGGGATTTCATCACAAGCAAGTCAAGTTTCATGAAAGAGTGTCATCATGGTGATTAAGCTGATAGACCTAATTTCAAGTACACACACTTTGTGCACTCTCCCATCCCTTTAAAGATAGCATTGCCACTACATTCATGGAGACATTTCAAAAGCCACATGGAAACCCAACATATTGTATGTGACATAGATCCCATCTTCATCGGACATTTTTGGACATAATTATTTTCTTGTTTGGGTACTCTCAATTGGCTCACAGCTCATCCTATCATCCTCACCCAGGACAAACCGAGATAGTGAACAAATATCCTGAAGGCCACCTTCATTTTATCTTTGATAACAAACACAATGGTTCAAAATGGTTACCCTTGCTGCATACCCTTGGCAGAATGGTGGTATAACACTTCCTTTCATACTGCAACAAAAATGACACCATTTATGGCACTCTATGGATACCACCCTCCTTTCATCACTTCTTCTCTAAAAGAAAAATCTAAGGTTCAAGAAGTGGAAAATCACATCGAGCATCAACAACAAGTTCTCCAAATATTAAAGGACAACCTGACCATGTCACAGAATCGCATGAAACAACAAGAAGATCAACATCGTAGTGAAAGAAGTTTTGAAGTAAGGGATTGGGTGTTTTTAAGACTACAACCATACAAACGGATGTCCCTCAAGCAATCCAAGAAGGATAATAAGTTATCACCAAATTACTATGGCCCTTATAAGGTGTTGCAAAATATTGGTACCATGGCATACAAATTGGATTTGCCTGCATCTTCATGAATACACCCAGTTTTCCATGTTTCATGCGTAAAGAAGGTTATAGGTGACAAGATCCTAGTTCAAACTATATTTACAGAACTTGATGAGGAAGGAAAAATCATATTGGAGATTGAAGCCATCAATGACACAAAAATTCACCAACTGAGGAATAGATCCTTTTCAGAGTATCTCATTAAATGGAGGAAGCTACCGACTGAAGATTCCACTTGGGAAGATGAGTCTTTTATACAAAATCATCCAGAGTTACTCAAGCGTTGCGAACAACACTTGTCTCAAGGGGAGGGGCATGTTAAGCCCTAAATAGTGGTTCATTACCCTTTAATTGGGGCATATTATATTAGTAATGTTATTTTATCTATGTCGACGTTAGTCCATTAGTTGTAATTATACATCCTAGTATCCTATATATACCAAGGAGACATTTTCATTTGGAATCATCTTGTAATTGAACATTTATGTGGGCATAAGGAGGTTGCCCTCTCGAAGAGGCTTACTATCTGAATTTATCTCTTTTTCAAGGTGTTGAGTACTTATTCTAAGGTTTTTCTATGCTATTTTGATATTTGGTTCCTAACAAAATTGTTTGCAACTCGAAGAACATCCCTTATACATGAAATTGCTAAGAATTCCTCATAATCAGTATGTATCTTTGAGATGAAATTTCAATAGAAATATGCTTTCTTAACCATTCATAGACTGCTAAACGCACTTCCTAGGACTGTTGAGGAGAGGATACTTTTCTTGTATCAATGGACCAGTCAATATCATATGCAATAACCATATCATATTCAAGTTGGGGTGTACTTGTTGAATTTGGGCCTTTTCTACGAAATGAGTTCCTCTCAAAGGAGGCATTGCTATTATTTATTGATGATTTTGTAACTTTGATGATCTCCATGAACACGAGAATGCAACCCCAAAACTGCAAGTTTAAATATAGATATATATCACTGTGTGTTTAAAGGACTCCACTGCCATCACAAACATGATATTTTCCATTAACATCCAACTTCTTTTCATCTATCATAGATCTTCATGTGTGCAATCATTTTTTGTACAAGCTCTTGTTCCAAGATGCCAAGGACGCATCACAACATACAAAAACAAGTTAAGGTCATACAAATGCAACATCAAGACGTCTATAATGACCATATCCACTCTGTAGGATTCAAACAATATTCAAACCCTAGTCCATAACAAGCCGTTCTCTCATTGACAAGGTGTTTCTCACAGTTAATCATCAAATTTACTAGAGGAAGCTTGGAAGCAACCTAGCACCAAATTGCATTGGCTACTCCATCTGGATTCTCATACTTGGAATATCTTTTAACCTTTACCAGTTCTAGTTCTATTTGATATTGAAAAATCCTCTCTAATCTTACACTCCTAAACATTGAGGCCAAGTATCCTAGTTGTACCGTGTCAGAATAAGTTACAAGGATTGCCATTTTTTGAATAGTATATGATGTCTTCGAAAGGTAATTCAATATCATCACTAATAATTACAAGGATTGCCATTTTTTGAATAGTATATGATGTCTTCGAAAGGTAATTCGATATCATCACTAATAATTACAGGTACACGCAAGCTCACTATTGCATAAAGAAATAGTATGTAGAAGGTGTATCCTTGACAGGGTGCAAACGGAGCTTTGAAGTGTGCATTCCTTTTTTGCCAGGAGTTGAATTTTATACATTAATATAATATGTTGGTTCTTCCATGGGCATCCTTGATGGATGTGGATATACCCTTAGTGCACTTTGAGACTTATTTTGATAGTTGGGCACTTTTTATTTTAAACTGAAACCTTGGGTGGCCACCTTGACATTTTCTTCCAGTGTTTTGAAACCATATGCAGAGTAAATTTAACACCTAGGAGCTCCTCGTAGCATTCTCGGCTTGACAATTTGGACTGGGTGCTCAAGTTTGATTCTGAAGATCTTATTTTGTTGGTGTAGTGGGATATCCCACATGTATAGAAACAAATGTATTTCATGAATTTATATATACAATTGTTTCAGTACACTCCCGACATGTTGTTCACTTTATGCTTCACCATGGGATATCCCTTAGCATTTGGCATGCGAGCATTCCCTGGTTTGTAGTTTTTAGAGTGTTTCTTTGTGACTGTTTTATTGATGACCAAGTCACAAAAACGTTTTTCAAAAACAAATAATATTCCCCAAAATCTTTCAGTCCCGAGACGCTTAAGAACATATGCCATTAAATAAGAGAATGGATTTATGAATAAGATATTAGGCCCATTAACAATGAAACTTAATAAGAAAAACACAATAAGATTTTCAAGACATTCTGATATATCCATCTCCTAAAAGTTTTCTTTGTAGTGCTATAGGAATAGAAATATTTCGGTAGTTCTTTGTAACTTTTAACATATAAAATGTGCTATAGGAATTTGAAGCCTTACAAAAAAATCAAGATCATTTTGTTAACCAAATAGAGGAAAAAATTGAGCATCAATTTGAAAGGAGCGCAAACCATGATTAAAATACTGCTAACATTGGCTCCATGGGGGATGGATTCCTCCGTGCGAGGATCCAAGAACATGCATACCATTGTTCCTTCTTCCTATGCATCTCTTCTGCAACATGTTTCTACAACTGCTCAACTAAATAGGAAAACTCTTCCGCAAGCTAGAAAACCAAATTGAAATTGGAAATACTTGAAGCCATTGTCTCCATTGGGCCATGTCATCATTATTACTTATCTAAAACACACCATGAAACTAAAAGAAAACTACTAAGTTCTGATCTTATTCAACCATCCTACTCCTAACCAGTGGAAACCAAACCAATCAAGTGAAGACAAATTTCCAAAATAACCATTCAAGTAGCAAATTGATTGGTTGAATCTTTTGCATGTGTTTAAGAAAAAATCAATCTTGAAAAGAAATATGTGGCTCACCAGACAATTGAGCTTTATAATCCCACTGAAAAAATGATAGAATATTTAAACTTGAAAAACCCTCTAGATATGCAGCCATGGAATCATAAATATCATGAAACATTACTATTGAATCAACAATAAACACATAGTCTTCCAACTCCAGATGAACATATTGTTTTTATGAATAATTTGATCCAATGGTCAAGCTACACTCTACGTGTTCTGCTGAAATTAGTGCATGAATATCATTTGTTTTATGACAGTGAACAAAAACATCTTGGATAGGATGATTTCGTTCATCTATTTCTCCAACATCATATTTATACTCATCAAAAATGGGCTCACTTTTGCATAGGTCAATGAATGTTGATATGAAATTATACTCTTCTCCATTTTCTATTTTTGTTATATAAATAAGCTCAACACTTCCTTTTTCAATACCTTCCAAAATTTTAGATTCAAACTTGTCAAAGAAAGGTTGATTGTTTCTCCAGTCAATGGAGGGTAATATGAAATTTTTCTCTTCTCCATTTTGGTATTCATCATATACAGCTTGACTATTAAAAAAAAAAATGAATTTTGAAATTCAAAAAATTTTGTTTCATGATGCTCGTCAAAGAAAGAACACAAATGAACAACCTCGTAGTTTGGAACAAAATATTCATTATGACAACAACTTCTAGAACCATCCAATAAATTTGTTATAATACTATTAATGACACTATCATCAACAACATATTGAAAATATTCTCATTGAAAAGAAGAATGAGGGAAAGGTTCATGAATGATAAAATCTTCTTCATCATCATAAGTTGGAGACTTTTGATTGATTTCAAATGACAATGATAAAAAAAATTGTTCACCAACAATATAATCTTCAAGAATTTCTTCACTAAAATATTGGTCTTCAAAAAAAATTTCAACAACAAATTCTTGATAAAGAGACTCATTCAAATGGCCATTAAAACTGTTAGGAGCATTATGAGAACATTCCAAAATATCTTCACTGATCTCATCACTAAATCCATGCTAGAAACTTTAGCTAAGAGATTTAAATTGCTCACAACAATCTTCAAGAGGCACTCGACAGGATAAATTCTCTTACAATATGAATGAAAAGCAGAATGGAAATATTTTAATGATGAAATACTAGAAACAGAAAGAGAATGGTACCATTCTCTTGTATCACCTTCCAACGAATACATAAACATATTCATTAATACGTCTTCATGATAAATATTTAGTTGGTCCATGTATTGATGAAAATCAAGCAAGTGTTGAGCAGGGTGATCATGATCATCTCCTCTAAACCTTGGAAGGTGGTTTATCCACTCATACACAATAGGCACATCATTTGGGAATCCAATAACAACATAGAAATTGAATGGAGTGAAACTATGAGCCAAAATTGTTTCCATGTCCTTTGACATCCTGGATCAGTGGAGTCGCCAATAAATTCTTGCTTCATGGAGTCGCCAAGTGAATAATGTAGTCATAAATTGTCACCAGCTCTTGTTCACCATCAAGAACTAGTCTTAGTCGTTTTCTTATATCCCAGGGAAGATAATCTTTGTTACTCCATTCCCGAAAATGGTGTCAAAAGATGTTAGTCCCTAAAGTTGCACTTGACTGCTAAAGGAAAACCTAGGTCATCATCAAGTTATTGCAATGGATTTTATAGATAAATGTATATTGGGTGGATTAGGATGAATAAGAAAGGCAGAGGAAATTAGGTTCAAATCCAACTAAAGGGTATCATTTCATAGGTCAAAGGCAAGTTGATTAACATGAAATGGAAGAAGAAAACACTTAATGAATGTGAAGGCCCTACAATCTTCTCATCCTTTTACATTCACGAAGAAGATATTTAGACCAAAATATCATTTTAATCTAAATCAAAATATCTGAAAAACAAAATATAATTTACAGAGAATGAACAATAGAATCACTATTGTCAGTAAATATGCAACCGTGTAATGACTAATGCATTGCAGGAATCATATTTTTCATCAGATAGGAAGAAGGAAAACATATATGGAACACAAGTAAATTGTTCATAAAATTGATGCTTTATGCATGAAAATGCAGAAATTATAGAGCACAAATTTATATCTTTTTCAAGACTATAATATCTCCCTCTCAAACCCCTCTCAGGTCCCCCCTCCATTTGTCATATTTGTATTACAATATATATAATAGAAGCTATCAGTTTCAATATCCAAACTAGTGGATAAAATATCTCCTAAAGACCCAGTATAGAAATTAGTTACCACAGATATAGGATCTGATAAGATTTGGATGAATTCTAGATCGTATTTATAGTAAATCCTTAACTATTCTATATTTATCCTTTCTCGATGCTAAATGGATTAGAGAGAATCTATTTAAATTGCAAAAAATTTCCCAAAGTTTGAACTCCATCCCCCTTATTGTGTTGATTTTATACCTAATTGATAGAACTGATTTTCATTTTCATAACAAGTTGGATACCTTGTCATCTAATATACTCTTCCACCTATATTTTTAAATACTTGTATGCTTCCTAAAAATATGTAAAAGACTCTAAACAAATGATGCATGAATGTTTGCCAAAAATACCCTCGAAGATGATTCTAATGGAAAACTAGATATGCATGATTGTCTTCTAATTTGCACCTTATAATATGGAATTGTTTACAACTCGAAGAACATCCCTTATACATAAAATTGATAAGAATTATTCATACTCAATATGCATGAACGCACTTCCTAGGACTGTTGAGGAGAGGATATTTTTCTTGTATCAATGGATCAGTCAAGCTCATATGCAATAAATACATCGTATTCAAGTTGGGGTGTAGTTTGTTGAACTTGGGCCCTTTTTTGACGAAATGCGTTCCTCTCAAAGAAATTGTTGCTATTATTTATTGATGATTTTGTAACTGTGATGATATCCCCGAACACATGAATGCAACCCCAAAACTGCAAGTTTAAATATAGATATATAACACTGTGTTTCTAAAGGACTTCACTTCCATTAGAGACATGATATTGTCCATTAAGATCCATGTTATTTTCATCTATCATAGATCTTCATGTGTGCAATCATTTTGTTTACAAGATCATGTTCTAAGATGCCAAGGATGGATAACACCATACAAAAACAATTTAATTTCATACAACTACAACATTAGGATGTCTAGAATGACCATCTCCACTCTGTAGGATTCAAACAATCTTCAAACCCTAGTCCATAAGAAACCCTGCTCTCTTTGACAAGGTGTTTCTCATAGTTAATCATCAAAGTTACTAGAGGAAGCTTGGAAGCAACCTAGCACCAAATCGCATTGAATGCTTCATCTAGATCCTCATACTCGGAATATCTTTTAACCTTTACTAGTTCTATTTGGTATTGCAAAAGCCTCTCTAAGCTTACAGTCCTCAACATTGAGGCCAAGTATCCTGGTTATACCGTGTCAGAAGAAGTTACAAGGATTGTTATTTTTTGAATAGTCTATGATGTCTTCAAAATTTAATTTGATACCATCACTAATAATTATAGGTACACACAAGATCACTATTGCATCAAGTAACAATATGTACAGGGTGTATCCCCGACAGGGTGCAAACAAATATTTGAAGTGTGAATTCTTTGTGTTACATTAATATAATATGTGGGCTCTCGCATGGGCACCCTTAACAATTGTGGATATCCTCTTGGTGCACTTTGAGACTGCTTTTGATACTTGGGCGTTGTTTATTTTAAACTAAAACCTTGGGCGGTCGCCTTGACATTTTCTTCCAATGTTTTGAAACCATATGCAGAGTGAATTTAACACCTGGGAGATCCTCGTAGCGTTCTCTTCTTAAAAATTTAGACTAGGCACTCAAGTTTGATTCTAAAGATCTTATTTTATTGTAGTGGGCTATCCCACATGTATAGAAACAATGTATTTCGTGAATTTATATATACAAGTGTTTCTAGACACTCCAAACATGGTGTGCACTTTATGCTCCATCATGGGCTCTCCCTTGGCATTTGGCATGTGTACACTGCCTGGTGTCTGGTGTTGTGATCACTTCTATGTGACCATGTTGTCGATGACCAAGTCACATGTCACTTCTTTGTGACTGTGTTGTCGATGAACAAGTCACAACAACATTTTTCAAAACCAATTCATATTCCCCCAAATCTCTCAGTACCAAGATGCTTAAGGATATATGCAATTAAATAAGAGAATGGATTTATGAATAATATATTAGGCCCATTAATAATGAAACTTAATAAATAAAAAAATAACCTTTTCAAGACATTCTAGTAGATCCATCTCTTAAAACTTTTCTTTGTAGTGCTACAAGAATAGTAATATTTTGGTAGTGCTTTGTAGCTTTTAACATAGAAAATATGCTACAAGAATTTGAAGCCTTACAAAAAATATCAAGATCATTTTGTTAACCAAAGAGAGGAAATGATTGAGCATCAATTTCAAAGGAGCGCAAACCATGATGTAAAAAATACTTTTAACATTGGCTCCATGGGGGATGGATTCCTCCCTGTGAGGATCCAAGAACACATAGACCATTGTGCCTTCTTCATCTGCATATCTACTACAAATTGTTCCTACAACTACTCAACTGAATAGAAAAACTCTTCCCTAAGCTAAAAAACCAAATTGAAACTGGAAAGACTTGAAGTGAGTATCTCCATTGAGCCATGGAGTCATTATTACTTATCTAAAACATGCCATCAAAATAAAATCAAAATGCTTGGTTGCGAGCTTATTCAACCATGCTACTCCTAACCAACATAAACCAAACCAATCAGGTGAAGACAAATTTTAAAAGAACCATTCAAGAAACAAATTTGATTCGCTTAATATTTTTCATGTGTTTAAGCAAAAAGAAATCTTGAAAAGAAATGTGTGGCTCACCAGGAAATCGGGCCTTACAATCCCACTGAAAAAATGATAGAATATTTAAACTTGAAAAACCCTCCAAATATGCAGCCTTGGGATCATAAAGATCATGAAACATTACTATTGAATCAATAGTAAACACATAGTCTTCCAACTCCAAATGAACATACTCTTTTTGTGAAGAATCTGATCCAATAGTCAAGCTACACTCCACTTGTGCTGCTGAAATTAGTGCATGAATATCATTTTTTTATGACAGTGAACAACAACATCTTGGATAGGCTGATTTCCTTCATCTATTTCTCCAACATCAGATTCATACTCATAAAAAATGGGCTCACTGTTGCACAGGTCAATGAATGCTGATGTGAAATTCTTCTCTTCTCATTTTATGTTGTTGTTATATAAATAAGCTCAACACTGTCTTTATCACTACCTTCCAAAATTTTAGATTCAAATTTATCGAAGAAAGGTTGAATGTTTCTCAAGTCAATGGAGGGTAATATGAAATTTTTCTCTTCTCCATTTTCAAATTCATCATATACAGGTTGACTATAAAAAAAAATCTGAATTTTGAAATTCACAAAATTTTGTTTCATGATGCTCTTCAAAGAAAGAACACAAATGAACAACATGGTCTTTTGGAACAAAAAATTCATTATGACAACAACTTCTAGAACCATCCAATAAATTTGTTGCCATACTATTAATGACACTATCATCAACAACATCTTGAAAATATTGTCTTTGAAAAGAAGAATGAGGGAAAGTTTCATGAATGATCAAATCTTCTTCATCATCATAGGTTGGAGACTTTTGATTGATTTCAAATGACAATGATAAAAATTTATGTTCACCAGCAATATAATCTTCAAGAATTTATTCACTAAAATACTAGTATTCACAAACATTTTCAGCAACAAATTATTCATGAAGAGACCCATTCAAATGTCCATTAAAACTGTTAGGAGCATTATGAGAACATTCCAAAATATCTTCATTGTTCTCATCACTAAAGCCCTCCTGGAAATTTTTTCCAAGATATTTAAATTGATCACAATAGTCATTCAAGAGGCACTCGACAGGATAAATCCTCTTACAATATGAATGAAAATAAACATGGAAATATTTAATGATGAAGTAATGGTAACATGAAGAGATCGATACCATTATCTTGCATCACCTTCTAATGAATACATAAACATATTCATTAATACATCTTCATGATAAATATTTAGTTGGTCCATGTATTTTTTGAAAATCAATCAAGTGTTGAGCAGGGTGATCATGATCATCTCCTCTGAACCTTGGAAGGTGTTTTATCCACTCATACACAGTAGGCACATCATTTGGGAATCCAGGAACAACACATAAATCGAATGGAGTGAATCTACAAGACAAAATTGTTCTATAGACTTTGACATCCTGGATCAGTGGAGTCACCAACATATTATTGCTTCATGGAGTTGTCAGGTGAATGATGCAGTCATAAATTGTCACTAGATTTTGTTTACCATCAAGAACTAGTCTTAGTCATTATCGTATAGCCTAGGGAAGATAATCAATGTCAATCCCCAAACTAGTGGATCAAATATCTCCTAAAGACCCAGTATAGAAATTAGTTACCACATATATAGGATCTGATAAGATTTGGATTAATTCTAGATCATGTTTATAGTCAATCCTTGACTATTATATATATATCCTTTCTCTATGCTAAATGCATTAGAGAGAAGTTATTTGAATTCCAAAAAAAATCCCAAAGATGGAACTCCATCCCCCTTGTTGCATTGATTATATGCCTAAATGATAGAACTGATTTTGATTTTCTTAACAAGCTATATACCTTTTCATCTAATATACTCTTCCACCTATCCTTTTGAAGACTTGAATGATTCCTAAAAATATGTAAAAGACTTTGAACAAATGATTCCTGAAAGTTTACCAAAAAAAACCTCGAAGATGATTCTACTGGAAAAGTGGATCTGCATGTTTGTCTGCTAATTTGCGCCTTATAATATGGAATTGTTTACAGCTCAAATAACATCACTTATACGTAAAATTGCTAAGAATTTCTCGTAATCAATATGCATCTTTGAGATGAAATTTCAAAAGAAATATGTTTTCTTAACCATTCATATACTGTTACATGCACTTCCTAGGACTGTTGAGGAGAGGATACTTTTCTTGTATCAATGGACTAGTCAAGCTCATATGAAATAACCACATCATAATCATAATCATAATCATAATCAATATAGGAATTAGGGCCCCTTTTTATGAAATGCATTCCTCTCAAAGAATTTATTGCTATTGTTTATTAACGATTTTGTAACTGTGATGATCTCCACAAACATAGGAATGCAATCCCAAAAATGCAAGTTTAAATATAGATATATATCACTGTGTTTTTAAAGGACTTCACTGCCATCACAAACATGATAATTTCCATTAACATCCAACTTCTTTTCATCTATCATAGATATTCATGTGTGCAATCATTTTTTTTACAAGCTCTGGTTCCAAGATGCCAAGGATGCATCACACCATACACAAACACGTTAATGTCATACAACTACAATAGAAGGATGTCTAGAATGACCATCTCCACTCTGTGGGATTCAAACAATCTTCAAACCCTAGTCCATAACAAACCCTTCTCTCTTTGACAAGGCGTTTCTCATAGTTAATCATCAATTTTACTAGAGAAAGCTTGAAAGAAACCTGACACCAAATCACATTGATTGCTCCATCTGGCTCCTCATACTCAGAATATATTTTAACCTTTACCAGTTCTATTTGATATTGAGAAATACTCTGTAAGCTTACACTCCTCAACATTGAGGTCAAGTATCATGGTGGTACCGCGTTAGAATAAGTTACAAGGATTGTGATTTTTTGAATAGTCTATGATGTCTTCGAAGGTAATTTGAGATCATCAATAATAATCATAGGTACACACAAGCTCACTATTGCATCAAATAACAATATGTAGAAGGTGTATCCCCGATAGGGTGAAAAAGAATCTTTGAAGTGTGCATTCCTTGTGTTTCCAAGCATTGAACTTTATACATTAATATAATATGTGGGCTCTCGCATGGGAACCCTTGATAGTTGTGGATATCCCCTTGGTGCATTTTGAGACTTCTTTTGATACTTGGGGGTTTTTATTTTAAACTAAAACCTTGGGTGGTCACCTTGAAATTTTCTTCTAGTGTTTTGAAACCATATGCAAAGTGAATTTAATAACTGGGAGCTCCTTGTAGTGTTCTCTGCTTGACAATTTGGACTAGGCGCTCAAGTTTGATTCTGAAGATCTTATTTTGTTTGTGTAGTGGGTTATCCCACATGTATAGAAACAAATGTATTTCATGAAGTTTTGTATACAAGTGTTTCAAGACACTCTAGATGCGTTGTGCACTTTATGCTCCATAGTGGGCTCTCCCTTAGCGTTTGTCATGTGCGCACTTCTTGGTGTCTGGTGTTGTGAGTGTTTCTCTATGATTGTGTTTTTGATGACCAAGTCACCAAAACGTTTTGCAAAACCAAATAATATCAATGACCTAGTCACAAAAACGTTTTGCAAAACCAAATAATATTCCCCAAAATCTCTCGGTCTTGAGATGCTTAAGGACATATGAAATTAAATAAGAGAATGGATTTATGAATAATATATTAGACCCATCAATAATGAAACAATATGAAAAACCCAGTAAGATTTTCAAGAAATTCCGATAGATCCATCTCTTAAAACGTTTCTTTGTAGTTATATAGGAATAGCAATATTTTGGTAGTTCTTTTTAACTTTTAACATATAAAATGCGCTACAAGAACTTGAAGCCTTACAAAAAAAATCAAGATCATTTTGTTAACAAAATAGAGGAAACGATTGAGCATCAATTTGAAAGGAGCAGAAACCATGATGCAAAAAATAGTGTTAACAATATCTACGGCCCGCATTCGACCTCGGAGATTCTCCTTCAGATCTTTTCCCACAACATTCGAGGGTTCTCTCTGAAGGTTCCTCTCCGAAAAAACCATTGTGATCTAGGTCATTGGATATAAATTGCTCAACTTATTTACTACAATGATGATTTCATCATGTTGTTTAATTTTGTTTGGTAAACTTGTGATAAAATCCATGGAAATCGCTTCCCATTTCCATTCTGGTATATGTATAGGCTGCAATAATCCAGCAGATGTTGATTCTCTACTTTTACCTATTGGAACTCCAAACACTTTGCAATGTAATGAGCAATGTATTTCTTCATTCTAGGGAAATAATATAGTTGTCTAAATGTTCTCACCATTTTCCAATAACTAGGGTGACCCACATAAGGTATTTTATGGAACTCATTCATAATCAAGTGCCTCAAATCTATTGAAATAGGCACATACAACCTATTGTTGTATATAAGCAGATTCTCATCCCTTATTTGATATCCTTAATGCTTATTTTCCCTAGGTTCTTGTTGCAAATTTTCCTTCACTTGATTGAAGAAATTGTCTTCCGCCAAAAGGGTCTTAATGCTATGATGAATGTCAGACTCTCCTACACTTGTTGTTACTAAGTGTATTGTATGAATGCTTCAGCTGAGCATGTCAACCACTTTTTTCTCTTTTCCTTTTATGTGTTTGATTTTGAAGTCAAACTTTTTGATTAGCATTTTCCACCTGGCCTATCTAGCATTCAACCTCAACTAGTCAAATAAATACGTCATACCGCAATGGTCAGTCATGAGAACAAATCTCCTCTCGAGCAAGTAATGTCTCCACATATTCAATGCATGTATAATTGTTGCAAGTTATAGGTCATGCAAAACATATTTATGCTCATGTTCATTCAACTTACGTGATTATTAAAAAACCACTTTCCCATCTTGCATGAGAACTCTAATGAGTCCTTCTTTGCAAGAATTTGTGAGAACCAGGAAGTCTTTTTATGGGTATGCAATCTTTAAAAAATGGGCATTAGCCAATAGTTTCTTCATTTGTTGGAATCCATATTCACATTCTGGTGACCATACAAAATTCTTCCCTTTCCTTTGTAATGAGGTAATAGGGTTACCAATCTTGGAGAATCCCTTGATGAACCTTCTATAATATCCAAACAATCCCATGAAGGATATCATTTCTTTCACATTTCTAGGGGTAGGCCAATCCATTATTTCCTTGATCTTTGTGGGGTATACTGCCACTCCTTCAGTTGATATTACATGGCCTAGATATTGTATTTCATTTTTAAAGAAATCACACTTTCTTAAATTGGCGTATAGATGATGCTCTCTTAACACCTGTAACACCATTCTGAGGTGTTCTTCATGCTCCTCTCGGTTCTTGGAATACACCAAAATTTTGTCCATGAATATTAATACAAAATTTTCTAAATATTTTTTGAGCACGTTATTCATCAAACACATGAATGTAGATGGTGCATTGGTAAGTCTAAATGGCACCACAACAAACTCACAGTTCTCATACCTTGTCCTAAAGGTTGTATTATGGATGTGTTCATCTTTAATCCTAACTTGGTGATATATTGACCTTAAATATATCTTTGAGAAAATTATATCCCCTCTAAGATGATCAAAGAGATCATCTATTGTATGAAAAGGGTATATTTTCTTGATGTTCATCTTGTTCAGCTACCTATTATCACATACTATCAAGGTACCATATTTATTCTTTACAAACAGGGCTGGTGATCCCATGGAGACATGTAGTAATTTTAATACAAATTATGTATTTCCTGGATTCTCATGATCTAAAAGTGATATGTCACTGTTAAATATAGAATCGATTCTTCAAATATTCTTACGGAATTTAAAACACGGTCGCCAATTGCAATATCAAGAAGAAAGATCAATCACACATAACACATATGTTTTACTGGGAAAGCATAAAGCTAAAAACCCCACTATGATATATTATGTATATATCATGGATCATGAAACAATCTCATACAAAAATCTAATCCAAGAGCTCTTAGTACAATATACAATCGTCTCACACTGTCATACAAAAATTGACAAATTCATGTGCCAATTTACTGCGTCCAGATAGCCTGCCTCCTCTACGCAATCCATGCTAATGGAAATCCCTACAATGAATGAATTCCTCTTACCTAGGTTGCACAATCCTCGTGGGCACATCCAATGTGTGTGTGGTTTCATGAGTGAACTCACTAATGTCACAATTGATAGTTAAATTGTCCCTTTCACTTGTTATCTCAACTGGGTCTCCACTGGGTATGACATGCATGTAGTTAACAATGGTAAATATTCAGTTGCATGTGAGACCTTTGATTGTGAATTAATTAATAATTAATTCACTGATATCTCACTAGTGTAAGTTCAGTTACAACTAGCACAACTGATCTTAACTCACTTAACTGAGTTAAACTACTTTACAACTCACATAAATACACATATAACTCTGTTACAACTTCGAATCAATCAGTTACAACTAATTCGACTTGCATGTCCCACCAGTCAACCTTTGAACTCGAATTTCCTATAGCTAACTAATTTTCCACTTTAGTTAACTATTTCAAAGTTCTCATTGAGAATAGATTAATATTTATTGTCCAACTATTATTAAGGGATAATAATAGTCGACATACATCTATAAATATAATTTGCTCACCATCTATAAATAGACGTCATCTATAAATAGAATTTTATCATCATCTAAAATAGACTTCACCTAAAAATAGCTTGAGGCTCCATCCTAGTGTAGGTGCATAATTTTCACTACGATCTTCTTGTTGAATCTCAACACTCCCTCTCAACAAGAAAAATGTTATCCTTCACCTCGATCTTGTCTCTATGGTATTCAAATTTGCTCCTGGTGAGCGTCTTCGTTAGAATGTCTGCATCCTAATCTTTCGTAGGAATGTACTGAAGCAACATGATCTTTCATTTCACACAATATCTTATACGATGATACTGTATATATATATATATATTCTTAGATCTATCATGAAACACAGGATTAATTGAGAGTTTAATGAAACTCTGATTATCACAATGAATCACTGTCGAACCTAAATGAGAACCAAACAAACCAACCAAGATCTTTCTCATCTAGATAGCCTCACATGTAGCTTGAATCACTACCATGTATTCTTATTCCGCTGATCTAAGTTCCACAAATATCTGCTTCCTGTTGTACCAAGAAATAGTTGTACATCTGATACTAAAGATCCCCCCTAATGTGCTCTTTCTATCCATTGGGCTGCCCACCCAATATGCATCCATGAATCCATCCAAATCCACCTCATCCATCTGTATGTACCATAAGACATACTCAGATGTTCCCCTCAGGTATCTCATGGCATGCTTACCCGCCTTCCAAAATAACTTGGTAGGCTTAACCATCCCTTGACTCAACTGGTTAACCGCATAGAAAATGTTCGGTCTCATGTTCACTAGATACATTAGCGAACCCACTAATTGTCGATAGACAGTAGCATCCACTACCTCTCTAAAAGTAGCATACTCTTTCCTCCAGTTTCTTGGAAGAGGAGTATCCATGGGTTTTCAGCCCTCCATGTGAAACTTACCTAGTATCTCCCTTGCATACTTTCCTTGAGACACAAAAATTTCACCATCTCGCTGCCATATTTCCAATCCAATGAAATAATGAAGGAGGCCCATATCCTTCATATCAAACTCCTTTGAAAGGTCCTCCTTGCATGATTGTATCAACTGCTCATCACCATTCAGTATTAAATCATCAACATAAAGAACAATGATTAAAATCTTACCCTCCAGCACAATTTGGTATACATTTGCATTCGCTTCATTTTTGGTGAAGCCCAGTCTGGTGAAATAGCTGTCTATCCGAGTGTACCAAGCACGAGGTGCTTTCTTCAACCCATACAACGCTCTTTTGAGTCGACACACATGCGACTCATTGATGAAAATCTCAAATCCTTCAAGTTTCTCTATGTGCACCTCTTCCTCAATGATCCCATTGAGAAACATAGTTTTTACATCCATCTGATGAATACGCCAACCCATCTATGTTGAAAGTGAAAATATGGATCTTATGGAAGAGTACCTTGTGACAAGTGCAAAGGTATCATCATAATCTATCCCTAAGCCACAAATCTAGCCTTGTATTTCTCCACACTCCCATCAACAACTTTCTTTACCTTGGAGATCCATCTCGAACCTACCATTGATTTGTCGACCGGTCTTGGGACAATTTCCCATGAACTATTTTTGACAATGCAGTCATAATTATCCACCATTGCATCAACCCAAGTGGGATCCTGCACTGCTTCCTGAAAGGAAGATGGTTCAGTCACAATACATTTTCTCATGACAGCCATGTATCCAGTAAATTGATCAAGGGTTTGTCTCTATCTACGCTATGAAGTAGGGGCTCCTACATTCTTTGTAGCATCTAGTCTCAATATATAAGCTTCCGTGGTGCGCTTTCTTTAATTTCTGATGGATGGCTCTACATGAGTGGCTTCCTCCACTCCATGAACCTCCTCATGTGGTTTATCCACATCTTGAGACTCATATTTGGGAACCAACAGTTCCTCCTCTACATGCAAGTCTAGCTCCCTCTCAAGTGACAACCGCATGGCTTTTCCCTCATCGGATTTTATATCCCATCGCATAACAGTCATCTTACTGTTAGGAAAATACACATGATAATTATGGGGTGTTTCTCTGTACCCTAAAAATATCCCAACTTCAGCAGTCGACTCTAGCTTCTTCCTAGCATTCTTTGTCACATGCACATAAACAGATGAGCCAAAAATATTAAAATGAGAAACATTAGGTTTCTTACCAATGAAATCTTCTTCAGGTGTACTCATGCCAAGTACTCTATGAGGACAACGGTTTTTCACATA
Source organism: Picea sitchensis (assembly GCA_010110895.2). Classification (NCBI taxonomy): domain Eukaryota; kingdom Viridiplantae; phylum Streptophyta; class Pinopsida; order Pinales; family Pinaceae; genus Picea; species Picea sitchensis. Next base: position 223,869 of record SNQJ01S0000562.1, read on the forward strand.
AACCATAGTGTTGCATTCTTCTTCCCACAAATGCATTGGTAGGCCTTGATCATGCAACATCACTCGTGTTGCACCCATGATCGTTTTGTTCTTCCTCTTCACGACCCCATTTTGTTGTTGGCTATGAGACGTTATGAGTTCTCTTCGAATTCCTTCTTTACTACAAAAGTCTCTGAATTTTTTAGAGATGTATTCTCCACCATTATCACTCCTCATAGACTTGACTTGCTTCCTCGACTCTTTCTCCACCAATTCTTTAAACTCACAGAACTTTGAGAATGTTTGATCTTTCTTCTACATGAAGAAGATCCAGCATTTATGAGAAAAGTCATCAACAAAAATAACATAGTAATTATGTTTTGTTGTTGAATCAACCGAGAATGGTCCACACACGTCTGTGTGAGTTCTCCCTAGGATCACCGAAGAACGGTTCTCCTTTTCATGAAAGGTGGAATTTACATACTTTCCCATGGTGCAACCCTTGCACTGATCTAACTGAGCAAGTGTTCCCATTGGAAGTCCAGTAGATATTTTTTGCATGATTTTCAAGTCTCCATGATGAAGATGGCCCAAACACATGTGCCATAATTCACCCTCATCATGGTTCACCACTTTTTCTACCTTGCCCATCATGGAAACACAACCATATACCTCCATCTTGTAGATATTCTTAACTCAAATCCCTATCTTCTTGACTTGACCGATTTTTTTATGTCGTAGGAAAGATTTTCCATTGCTAAAAACAACGTCATAGCCTCTGTCCTCCAACATTGTGACTGAGACCAATTTTTTCTTCAGACCTGGAACATGCATAACATATTTCAATTGAAATAGTTTACCTGAATCCCTCTGAAAGGTAATGGTACCAATGCTAGTCGCACTTTATATTCCATCTCCGCCCATCTCTATATGCATTTTGAGATCTCTCTCCTCCAAATCACTGAAAATATCCTTATCTCCCGTTATGTGGAAGGAAGCTCCACTATCGAAATACCACATTGATCCCAATGCACTTGACACCATGCATGCAATCAAGGAGAAGTCAAGTTCAAATTGCAAGGCAAGGGCCTCACTAGCTGCAGCTCCAACAACCTTCTTTTTCTTCTTCTTCTGTGGATAGTTAGTAGCGAGATGCCCATGTTCGTGACAATGAAAACACTTCACTTTGGAAAAATTCAGCTTCTTGCCTTTAGACTTGGATTTTGAATGGAATTTATTCCCCTTCCCTTTCCTTTCCTTGGAAGCCAAAGAAAAATCCTCTTCATCATCATGCTTTGATGAAGAGCCATCTTTGGTGTTCCGCCTGAACTCCTCCTGCACAAAATCTGACCACAGTCATTCCCAATCTGGAAATTTTTCCCTTCCATTGACAGAGTCTTGATAACTATGCCAATTTTTGAGAAGTCATAGGAGAGACAAGCTCATCAAATCATCATCAATGACTGTTATTCCCACACTCCCCAGCTCATCCTGACATTAGACAAACTTCGTGATATATTTTGGAATGGAGTCTCCCTTCTCCATCTTGATCTTCTTGAGTTTATCTTTGAGCACCAATTTCCTATGGTCGCTACTGTTTTGGAATAGATTCGTCAAAGTATTCCACATTGCATATGGTGTAAATTTCCCATGGAGGCTTGATACAATGTGGTCTCGTACTCCCTCCAACAATATCCTCCTCGCCTTTGCCACTTTATTTTTCCAGGCATCAATATTTGCAGCGTCTGCAGCATCTAGCTTAGGAACATATTTGTCAATGAATTCCTTAAAGACATTGTCTTCGAGTACTACCTCCATCCTGTCCTTCCAATAAATTTAGTTCAATATTCCCTCGAGTTCATACTCTAACCTCAAGCCATTGAAATCCATTTCGATCTTGAATCAACTATAGCACTAAGAAAGTCTTTCTGCAAATTTGAATTCTATCCAATCACAAACTCAGCTTCTGCAATTTTCTGTTCTCTCATACCATGTAGAAATTTTAATACAAATTATGTATTTACTGGATTCTCCTGATCTAACAATTATATGCCAATGTTAAATACATAATCTCTTCTACAAATATTCTTGTATAATTTAAAACACGATCGCCAATTGCAATATCAAGAAGAAAGATCAATCACACATAACACAAATGTTTTACCGGGAAAGTATAAAGCTAAAAACCCCACTATCATATATTATGTATATATCATGGACCATGAAACAATCTCATACAAAACACTAATCCAAGAGCTCTCAGTACAATATACAATCATCTCACACTATCATACAAAAATTGACAAATTCTTGTGCCAATTTAATGCTTTCAGACATCCTGCCTCCTCTGCACAATCCCTGCTAATGGAAATCCCTGCAATGAATGAATTTTTCTTACCTATGCTGCACAAGCCTGATGGACATATCCAATGTGTGTGTGGTTGCATGATTGCACTCACTAATGTCACAATTGATAGTCAAACTATCCCTTTCACTTGTTATCTCAACTGGGTCTCCACTGGATCTGACATGCATGTAGTTAAGAGTGGTAAATCTTCAGTTGCATGTGAGACCACTAATTGTGAATTAATTAATAATTAATTCACTGATCTCTCACTAGTGTAAGTTCAGTTTCAACTAGTACAACTGAGATTAACTCACTTAACTGAGTTAAACTACTTTACAACTCAAATAAATACACATATAACTCTGTTACAACTTCGAATCACTCAATTACAACTAATTCGACTTGCATGTCCCACCAGTCAACCTTTGAACTCAAATTTCCTATAGCTAATTGATTTTCCACTTCAGTTAACTATTTCCAAGTGCTCATTGAGAATATATTAATATTTGTGGTCCAACTATTATTAAGGGATAATAATAGTCGACATACATCTATAAATAGAATTTTCTCACCATCTATAAATAGACATCATCTATAAATAGAATTTTCTCATCATCTAAGAATAGACTTCCACCTAAAAATAGCCTGAGGCTCCATCCTAGTGTAGGTGCATAATTTTCACTAGGTTATTCTTGTTGAATCTCAACAAGACACACTCGGCCTGATGTAACCCTTGTCCAACATTTCTTTCAATTTCATTTTTAGTTCTACCAACTCTGGTGTGCTCATCCTATAAGGCACAATATCAATTGAAAACTCAAAATATATTTCCGAAGGTAATCTAGGTACCTCCTCAGGAAACACATCTCTGAACTCCCATAACACTGGGTGATCTTCAACCTTCAACTCCTTGCCTTCTATTGAGTTTAATACTTGTATAACATACAAGGGACACCCCTTTATGATAAAATTCTTAAGTTGCAATGCTCATATTTTCCTCATGGAGATTGAATTCTGAATGCCTTGCAAAATTTTGGTATTTCCTTTCTCATCTTCACATTCTAAAATTTTCTCATAAAAAAATATTTTTTCCATATGGGTAGCTAACTAATCCATGCCCAAAAACACTTCATATGATCCAAGGGGTAGGAGATTCAAAATGATTGGGTATGAAATCCATCCATCCCAATTGGAAAAGATTCAACTACGTTCGCCACTTTCCTCTTTGCTCAAGTGGCTAACTCATCTAACCAGGATTTGGTGTGCTTCTTTCTTTGTAATGAACATGCCTCAACCACTCGAGGTGAGATATAACTAATATTATATCCCAGGTCAATTAAAAAATAGATCGTTCGTTCAATAATAATACCTTCCAATTCCACCACGAAGGCTTGGTGGTGTTCTTGCTAATTTTCTACCGCTACATAGATTCTCAACACACTCCTAGCTACGTCATTGAATGTAGCTACATCCTGTACATTTTAAACTTTTTTATTGTCATGTTTGTGCTGGGGAAAATCCTTTAATGGATGTGTCTCTCCACATCCCCAACATTGAAAGGGTCCTTTCTTGGTCTCCTCTGTTCTTTCCCTTATTTTGTCTGCTAATTTATTCCTACTTTGAGACGAAATTTTTTGTTTATGTACACTCCTGCTTGGTTGAACCATTTGTACATCCTTTCTAGAAATATTGTGGGGGAAAGACTTGAACCTTTTATTATGGAATCCACTATTTTCCTTCCTTTTCCAATCTTTTGAAGACTCATGCTTATGCTTAGACTGATCATAAAAACATTTGGCCTTCTGAATGGTGTCCTCCAATGTCTTGGGTTTATCAAACTCAATTCGATCTTGGTAGGATTATGTTAACCTATTGAGAAAAATTTGGATTCTCTCTTTGTCATACTTAAGGTAGGAAAAATACATCAACATATCCATAAATATTTTGTCATACACATCCAAGTTAAGTTGTCCCAACTTAAGCTCATGGAATTCCTTTATCTTCTCATCATAATACTTTTCAGATAGGTAGGATTTACAAAAGTATTTATAAAATTGTTTCCAGGTTCATTTTATTTCCTTTATCCTTTTTATTTCCTTGATTTCTTCCCGCCAAATGGAAGCCCCTGCATTCAGGTTAAATATTGCAATCCTTGTCTTGGTATTGTCAGAATAATTATGTACTCGAAAGTAATTTTTCAAACCAAATATACATGCTTCAAATTCTTCCCCTTTATTTATCTCTCCATCAAATGTAGGCATCTGAGCCTTCTTGAATTCTCAAGTAAAAAAAATATGAGAATTATTACTCTTTCTCTTCTTAGAAATGTTGGATTCTATGCCACTACTGGACTGTCCTACTAAAATAGACTTCTGACTAGAGGACTCTATGGAAACACCTACACTCTATTCACCTTTATTGGTACCCCTATGCTTCCTTTTGGAATAACTCCTTCCTGTATCACTGTGATCTAGTCCATGCTTTTTAGCATCCAAAGTGGTTTCCAACCTCTCTGACTGCTGTAATTCTACATTGATAGGGCCTTATTGCATATGTTTTTGAATTTTAGACAGACTTTGCAGTATAACTGCATTCAACTTTTCATATTTGGCATGGGCTCTTATAATTCTCTCATTATCTTGATTCATACTTCTCACAATGGCCATCAAATATGGAGGGGTTTCTCTTGTCCCTTCGACCATCAGAATATTTGTCTCTGAGGTACGAGGTGTCATCCATATTTCACTACACCATTCACCTCCGTGAATTTTTCAATTCATCCTACATGTTGAAATGACAATCATCATTAGGATTTTATTTCAATATTTTTAAAAACATGCATTCAAGATAACATAAAATCCTTCTTTTTTTTCTTTTTTTTTCCCTTTTTAAAACAATCTTAAGTGGTCTTGCTGACCCATTCAATCCTACCATATTAAAAAATCATACAAGCATACAAGCCTACCATTTATTTAAACAATATTAAGCGGTCTTGGTCTACTCAGATACCACTCTGTAACACACACAACCCCCTAAGTGTCCTTTTAAGGAATGGGGCATTAAAATTATCACTTTCCCCAACTATTTCAAAACCTCTCCTTGAGTGTACCATCATATTCTACTCATCGTGATCTTTCTGTTGATTAAGTATGGTTTTCATTGATGTCAACCCTTGAATAAAGTCTGGTAGTGAATTATGGTGGCACAAAGGTTTGGCTAATGGATCGAAGGGTGTTTCATGTATAATGGTATGAGTTTTAATATATTTGAAGGTAATACTATTTTATATGGATAGTACAAGTCATTCCATTTCTGGTGGTATGTTTAACGTCACATAAATCCTCACGGTTAGAGAGTTATGGCCATGAGAAGTTGGAGAACCCAGGTTTGGGTAATGAACCTAAGTTTGTTTGATGGATAATGGTATGATTTTTGATATATTTGTAGGTAATACTATTATATATGGATAGTACATTCCATTCCATTTATGGTGGTATGTGAAACATCACATAAATCCTCACGGTTTGAGAGTTATGGCCTTACAAAGTTGGAGGACCCTCATATGTCATCTAAAAGCCCCAAAAGGTCAAACTAGTCAAAGTGGTTTAAGAGATTTTAGAAGGTAAATAATAAGGTGAAGTGATGAGTGTACTATAATTCAAATTGAATACAAAATAAATTATTTGAATAATAACTTTAATGGAGAAATTAGAAGTGGGTTAACCATAAAATAAGGAAAGTAGGCAAAGTGACCTAGAAGATGTTTTTAAGGAAGCTACTTGGAGAGTATAAATAAGAGGCAAGTCTCTCTCATTTTACATCACACTTGAGAATATTGAATATCTATAGGTGACCGAGGTAACCAAAGCATATCTAATCCTAATTTTAGAGGGAATGTGAAGAAAAGAAGGCCACAATTCAAGGGAGGATAAATTGTTTTAATGATGGTTTCCAAGGTATGTTATTTACAGGTTATCTCACCATTTTTGCAATAATTATTTTTATAGAAAGATTCAGACCGTGAAATTGATATGCTATTGAGGAAACATATCCAAGTATCGGTGGTAAAAGTTTCAGCTTGTGGGTCATATTTTTGGAGTTACACTCAATGGAAAATAGGGTTTGTGGCTAGTCCTGAAACTAGTCCAAAACATGTGTTTTGGGTAAAAACGTCATAAATTCTTCATAACATATCCAAATCCAGTAAGACAAAATGTTTTGGTTATAGTATAGTATTTAGTATTATTTTTAACATTTTCAAATCCATTCAATGAATATTCCATGTGGGGCACGCTCTACAAGGCCACTCTCTAGAATAATCCAGAATTTGGCAAGGTATGCCATTTTTGCTATAGCTCCTTTTCTGAAAGGTTCCAAGTAGTGAAACTTGGAGGAATTGCATTAAACAAACTAAATAATTTTTTTTACTATTTTTGTATATTTATTCATTACAGGTACATATTTATGATTATTTCAAGTTAGGGTTGTTGACTAATCCCAAACTAGTCATGTGAGACTAAATAAAAGGTTGATGAAAATGCTAGTCTCTTGTTGTGAAAGTTAAGGAATGTTTGAAGGTATATGATCATATTAAATAGGTATATTACAGAGTTACAAATCATATTTGGATGATGAAATTGATGAGGGATTTTGGTTAAGGTACATGTTGGGTACATGGTTGAGACAAGTAGTTGATGAGTTGGCACATACATGAGGTGTATAGTTGATGATTTTAGTACATTTTGATGAGTCATAGTTGATGAGTAGTTGACACATGATTGGTACATACTTGGTACATGGTTGGATGCAATTTTTTATGGTACAGGTTGATTAAAGGTTGGTGCATGGTTGATGCACTTGTTTATGGTACAACTTGAGGTACAGCTTGATGCATGGTTGATGCATGATTCAAGTTTATTGGTACAGGTTTACAATGATATATCTCACAGTGATAGTGTGAAAATGGTTCCATCATTCTACTTATACTTTAGGGTGGTTGGACGGGGCAAGGACAAGTGGTTGTATCCACCTTTCGGTTGTAGCCGGAGAATATAGGGGGTTGTAGCCTCCTTCTAGTTATAGCTAGAGAATAGGGGAGTTGGAGCTTCCCTTAGGTTGTAGCCTAAGAAAAAAGGGGGTTGGAGCCTCCTTCTAGTTGTATTTGGAAAACAAAGGAAGTTGGTTCTTCCAATGAATGTAATTCTTCAAGACATATAAAAAAAATCATTCTGTGGTTTTCTCCAATTTTGGGTTTCCACGTAAAACACTAGTGTACTGTGTATGTGTATGATTTTTCATTTGTTCATTGCTTATTTACTATGCAGTTATTGGATGATAATGATACATTGATATAACACTTGGATTATATGTTTAAAAAGGATTAAATTGATCTATTGTTGATTCACCCCTCCTCTCAATAATCCAACAATTGGTATCAGAGAAGGTTCCTTTAGAAGTCATTTTAACCACTGAAAGGTAGATCATGGAGAGAAACAACTTGTATAAAAATGAAATACCACAGTTCAATGGACAAAAGTATGAATTTTGGAGCATAAGGATGAAAACATATATAAAAGCACATGGATTTGAAATTTGGCAATCAATTGTAGATGGATACACAACACCAACAGTTCCACCAACAAATGAAAAAGCAGTGAAACTCGATCAGAATAATTCCAAAGCCAAAAATGCACTTCTGAATGGTCTTAGTGAAACAATATTCACCAAAGTTTCACATTGTAAATCCGCTAAATAGATTTGGGGAAAACCTCAAAATATTTATGAAGGAGATTCAAAAGTCAAAGAAGAAAAGATTCAAACTTACAGAGGTCAGTTCGAACAAATTAAGATGAAGGAAGATGAGAATATTGCAGCTTATTTTTTACGAGTTGATGAAATAGTAAATGCAATCATAGGACTAGGAGAAGAAATCAAAGAATCTATAATTGTTCAAAAAGTACTAAGATCTCTTCCTATGAGATTGGACCCTAAGATATCAGAACTAGAAGAAAGATCAGATCTAAACTCAATAAGCATGGAGGAATTACATAGAATATTCACATCATATCAAATGAGAACTGAACAAGAAAATCCAGATAAAATAGAAGCAGCCTTCAAAGCATCCAAAAATTCAAAGAAAAAGGGAAGGTAAAAACAAGAACATAGCAGCAACAGTGACATCTCAAAATATTATGAAGAAGTGGCCAACTTTGTCAAAAGACTGAACAAGGGAACCGACGGTTGGTATAGAGGTAAGATTCCTTTAATTTGTTTTAATTGTGATGGTATTGGTCATTTTTCTAACAAATGTCCTTATAAGAAAAAGAGAAATGATGAATCTTACTCAAAAGGTAAAAAAACATATAAAGGAAAAAGAACCACAAAGAAAGTTTTCAAGAAAAGCTTATGCACCAAAGAAGACATCTCATCATGAGATTAAGATGAAGTCAGTGACAATGAGACATAAAGAGTTATATTCGTGGTAGTAGAAGACTGTGATAAAGAAGACTCCAAAGAATAATATGAAGAAGCTGAAGAAGAATATGAGGAAGTTGAAGAAGAAATTGAAGAGGTGGAATTTGACTACCGAGAGGAATTAATGTGTGCCATAGAAGTTATCAGAAGAGAAAAGAAAAAAAATAAGAAACTACAAGCAGAACTAGACAAGAAAGAAGACACTCAAGAACTAGAACAAATGATCACAAATTTGAAGGTTCAAATAGAAGAAGATAAAATAATTAAAGAATAACTCAAAGAATAGCTAGAAGAAAAAGACAAGATCACTGAAAATTTGGAAGCAACGATTGTCACATTAAGAAAGGATATTCAAAAGAAAAATATGTAGAACAAGTCAAAAATTTTGGATGACATTATCAACAGTCAAAAATCTCATCATGACAAGTCCAGACTTGGATACAATCAGACAAAAAAAGGATCAAGCTCCAAAACAACAGAGCAAGAAACATATCCAAAAATCTTTGCAGAAACAATCAAGGGGGATATTAAGATAGTCAAGGAAGATTACAGGGACACTCCTCCACCGAGAAGATTTAGATTTCATAATCAACAACCGACAGATATGCCTAAGGAAGAAGAATAATTCATAAGAGTGCCTCCTTTCAGAATATCTTCAACTCCCAATTATCAAAATATCTTTTTTGGTTTATGTTATGCATGTAATAATTTTTTACATAAAAATGTGAATTGTAAAGATAACAACATGAAAAAAAACAAATTTTAAAGTCATACACAAAGGGGTTATCCAAAAAGGCCTAGTGAAACACAGATAATAAGATACAACATGTTAGAATCTTTGAGCACTTAAGTGGAATGTTACAAATGTAAAAGTTTTGGACACATGGCCAAAGATTGTAGAATGAAAATACCTCCTAGAGAACCGCAACAGAATAACAACAGACACAGATAGGAACCTCAGAAAAGGACATGGATAAGAAAGGAGGACCAGTATAGCAATGAAGAATGCACACTCTCTCTACAATATAAGCAGAAGAAACGTGGTTGGTATGTTGACAGTGGGTGTTCAAAACACATGACAGGTTTCTTACATTACGAAAGGAAAGATATGGATCAATCTCCTTGGGAAATGATGATTTAGCCAAAATAATTGGAAAAGGCACAGTCAGAATTGGGAACAAGAATAAAAAGGAAGAAAATGTTCTACTAGTAGAATATATGAAACATAATCTTCTAAGTGTGATTCAAATGTGTGACCAAGATCATAAAGTTACTTTCGATTCACAAAAGTGTGAGATAAGAAAATACGGTTCAGTAAAATTGATTGCTACGGCAGAAAGAACTTCAAGCAACATATATGTGTTAAGTGAAATTGGAAATGAAAAGTGTTGTCTAGGAAAGGAAGATGAAATTTGTCTATGGAAAAGAAGAATGGGTCATATACATTTTGATAACCTTGTCAAAGTTAGCAAAAGAGAAGCAGTCAAAGAAATGCCCCAGATCACAAAACTAATCAACACTTTATGCAAGCATTGTCAACAAAGAAAGAAAACAAAAACCAGGTTCAAATCAAAGGAATATTCAATGACAAGACCACTGGAAACTGTGCATACTAATCTAGTTGGACCAACTACAACAAAATGTCTTAAAAGGTGAGAAATACTTTATGTTATTAGTTGATGATTATACAAGAATGACCACAATTTTCTTTCTCAAGAATAAGTCAGAACCTTTTGAAAACTTCAAGATCTACAAGGAAATGGTTGAAAATTAAATGGATTCAAAAATAAAATGCTTGAGATCTGATAATGGAGGAGAGTTCACTTCAAAGGAATTTATGGGATACTATAGCAGTCATGGAATAAAAAGGAAATTCTTTGTTTCTAGGACACCTCAACAGAATGAATTTGTTGAAAGAAAGAACAGGACAATACAAGAAATGGCTCGAACAATGCTAATGGATTCAAAATTGACAAATACTTTTTTGACACAGGCAGTGCATACGATAGCTCACATTCAAAACAAAGTAATTCTCAAAAACAACACTGACAAAACTCCTTACGATCTATGGAAAGGAAGACCAACAAATGTAAAGCACTTTAGATTTTTTGGAAGCAAATGATACATCAAAAGAGAAGATGGAAGAATGGGAAAGTTTGACTCTTGTGTGGACAAAGGAGTACTTGTTGGTTACCCAACTACAAGAAAAGAATACAAGTGTTACAACCTGAGATTGAAAAAAGTGGTGGAAAGAATCAACATAACAATTGATGAAACAGGTAGACAAGAATTAAAGGAAGAAGAAAATGAATCGATGTAAAAAATTTACGAAAAAGAAACAAAAGATGAAAAAGAAGGGGAAGATGAAGAGGATCTGACAGAAACAGAAGAGAAATTTCAACAAGTAACTCCAAAAACACTTAGCAGACAAGTACATAAGAATCATCCTGTTGGCCCTTGGTTATGAAAGTTAGCGAAGATCAAGGAAGAAAAGGAAAAATGTGAACTGTGCAGAAGACACAGTGACTATTACTGGGTTGAAGTGAGAAAAAGAGAAGAAAAGATGGAGTGAACTAAAAGGAAGCAAGCTGATGGACGAGGAGATTGAGGATGAAAAATCAGCAAGGAATAAGGATCGTGGACATCTCAGTAAGTAGAAAAAACCATTGTTGGATGCTTTGAAGCACCACACGAGAAGGAAGGAAAGATAGGCTAACGAAGCCCTGAAAATATGGGTCAAGTTGACCTAGGGTTTTAGACACCTAGGGTTTTGGTACCTAGGGTTTGTGACACCTAGGTTTCGACCTAAGGATGTAAGTGAGATATTGTAATGTATAAATAGAGGTCTAAAGGACCTGGGATGGGTTGTTGTTGGTATTATGTTTGTTTTTGTTGTCTTTATCATTATGTGATCGAGTGAGTAATATTGAGTGAGAGAGAAGTGTTGAGTACAAGAGCGTTCTGTATTGTAATATCTTTAGTTGGGTGCGAATATCAACCCTGCATCTAGGTGCGCAGGGAGGGGAGAGATATCGAGGAGAAGAGAGAAGATATGCTAGCTGAGAGCGTAGACAAGAACAATATGCTTCATCCTAATATATTATAAAGAGAAGTTCTGTGGACGTAGACCTAGAGAGAGGGTGAACCACGTATACCTTGTGTAGTGTGTGATTTATGTTATGTTCTTTGCCCTTTGATATATTTCTATTGGATTACTGTGTTAGATCTATCATCTGATAGATAGTTGTGTTGAGTAGATATAAGATGATACGTGATATATGCATGATGTACTATTTTAGTACTAGATCCACATGATATTCCCCTTGGTTGTAGACATCTTTGTCCTGCAACCCCCCCATAGCTACTTTGGGTGAGACTGCATCTGCTTCGCAGGTGTTTTCGAAAGGGATAGTATTTAGGGATTTTTGGTGCGCTCTTGGATATGAACCTTGGGTCTCCCCCTGTACCAACAAATGGTTCTATTGTTGGGAAAGGAATCTTCTTGAGGGAATTTCAAGGTGGTTCCCATCAAAGACAAAAATTCAAAAGTGGATAGAGGATCAAGAAAGGGACTTCGCTGAAGCCCAGAACAAGAACCCAAATATTAATATGAAGGATTAGTTAGGAAGATCTATCTTTACCGATATACATGAGATTTTCTTTGGAGGAATCCATCAGGAGCTATATGAGTGGTTAGCTAGGTTAGCATATAACCAGTTTGAGATCAGATCTAGACCTCCTGTTGTTTTGACATCGACATTGATCAAGAAGGTCAAGAGAGTTGATAACGCCATGTCAAGAGAAGTAGATCACTGGTTTGATAGTACCATTAGAGATTATATCACTGAGTTTGATATTGACAGAGTAGAGTCATTTAGCCAAGCTAAGAGATATTTCTTCAAGGGACCCAGAAGAATTTTTTTACATTTTATGAAGTTGAGGATCAAGATGTTATTGTATGAGAAGAACATATTGAAGATACAGTAGATTGGTCGTATCTGGAAAAGATAATGTTCAATAATTCAGACAGTGAAAGTGACACAGAGGCTAGACATACACGTAGTGGGAGAGAGTTCAGAGAAGTTCATCTTACGAACTTGTTTAAGTAGAAATATGGAGAAAAGGGTTTCTACAGTGGAGAAGAGGCATATATAATGGACAAAGAGCATTCATAACCCGCTAGGGAAGAGGAAGGGAAAGCTGAAGAACCTCATCACGAGGAGACAAAAAATTTAGGAACTGTGCAGACTGTTGAAGTAAGTAATGTTATCCCTCCTGTTGATTTAGCATCATTAAGAAATCAAAGTAATCCAATCCACTAGAGTGTCCATAGCACTATCACTATTAATCCACCACATACTCAGTCAGGAACCCTAGGAAGATCTATGGCAGATGAGATGAGACTCCCTATTTTTAGGGGAGATGGATCTGAAGATCCTGATCAACACTGGTTCCTATGTGAATCCGTATGGAATATTAGGAATGTCAGCAACGAAGCTATTAAAAGAACTCAGTTTAGTACTACCCTAAGGGATCGTGCACTGAGATGGTACATGAAGCTTGTCCAAGTACTTGTACAGCCTAATTCGATGAATGAGATCAAGCATGCATTGATTGCAGAGTTCAAGAAACCCAAGTGGGAGTCACAATGTATTGCATATATGAAAGAGATCAAGAAGAAGGTAGCCGAACTTGTTTGGGAATTAGATCAGAGATTCAAGACCTTAACAGGTCAATTGACTTTTCAGATCCCAGATGAGCAGAAAAAATAATGGTTCATTACTTCCCTCTTACCACACATGATATTTCCTTTGATGCAACAAAGATTGCTTCGTAGGCTGAGGCACTGGATATCGCCATGAAGTTAGAATCAGCCCCTATGGGAGAATCCATCTCAGGTATGAGTCAAATCTTGAGTCAGCTAACTAGTTTGTCTCTGTAGGTCGAAGATATGAAGAAAGACAAGGGAAAATATAAAAGAGAAGACATCTAGTGTGTTAGATGCAGATCGGAAGGCCATGAAAAATAACATTGTCCCCTCTTTCATGAATACTTGTCCTCTGGAGATCCGAGCCCTTTGAAGCAAGTCACCCTACCCTGGTGTGAGTTATGCAAAAATAGACATCGCCCTGGTGAGTCACCCACAAATTTGTATTGCACATTATGTAAGTCCATATGACATGATGATAGGTATTTTATGGATTATGACCTCATGCATGAAAGGTCAAGAGACATATACAAAATTCAAGGTGAAGTACAACAAGAAGGAAACACTACGTAGTATAACTCCCCTGGGAGAGGAAACTTCAATCCTCGCGGTGGATTCAGAGGACGAGGATGAGGAGGAGGAGGTATGGGTCGAGGCTGAGGACAGGTCATTTATTATAACTGCGCACAACCAAGACAATTAGCAAGGTACTGTCAGAACCCTTTCACTACTTACAACTACTATAGTTCCTTTGAACTCGTTATAAAGGATTGTCCTGTGTTGCTAGGTAAGCTTCAGGAAAGACGAGGACCTCTACAGAACCCACAAGTGCAACTAATATATGTTGAACCTCACGAAGAATACCCTAGATTCACTATTATCACTAGATGAGGCACTGTTACAGGAGAAGACAGATTGACCCAAGGAAAGACTACAAAAGACTCAGGAGTCCGGAAAGCTACAGAGAAAACCCAAACTTTTGATGCAAAGAAAGAAAGACAAATATTTGAAGAGGCAAGAAAAGAGTGCAAAGAAGACCAAGGCTCATCATCAAAGACACAACCAGAAGTAAGAGAATATGGAATGCCTCTAGAATTTGATCAGTCTGCTTCACCAAAAGAAGGACAATAGGTAAGAAATCTCATGGAATTTTTATATACTTGTATTAAGTTGATTCAGGATGAGAGCATTGTACAAGAACTATAAAATTTATTCAGACAGTATGAGATAGGAAGGATATATCCTTTACTAAATAAAGAAGTACATCAACTATCCAATAAGAGAAGGACAAATAAGGAGCTACACTTGAATGCTTAGATAGGAAAAATGATCTAGACTATGTCATCCTCGACTTAGGGTCGAAGGTCAATGTCATGACAAAGCCAACCTGGGCACTGATAGAAAAACCAAAGTTGATCTATTCCCCTATCAGACTTAGGATGGCTAATAAGAAAGTTGTAAGCCCCTTTGGAATATTGGAACATGTCCCTGTGAACATCGATGGAGTAAGAACATTTGCAAATTTTGAGGTAATTGAGATAGTTGATGACAACTACCCTTACCCTGAGTTGTTAGGAATTGATTGGGGTTTCAATAATTCCACTGAGGTTGATTTAAATAAAATACATATGATGTTTGAAATATATGTATTTAAGGTCATTTCACCTTTAGATCCATATGAAGGTCAATGATACATGAAACCTATCAGAGAAGAAGAACGCACATATGAACTAGAAAACATATACAAATTAACAACCAAACAATAGGATTACATTAATCCTACGTCTGATGGAAACCTAAGCTGGTGAAGTGACAATGCATGTTCATCATATTCAGAAGAAGCATTGGAGAACTGGAAGAACAAAATGTATGAAGTATCTACAAGGAGATGTGCTATATTAACCAGGGAAGTACGTTGGATCGGCACAACAATAAGTAACTTACCCACCTTTTATGGTTTGAATCCATTAGAAACCTTCTTGTCGAAATTCGAAGCAAGTGTACCAACACAATAGAGATTGTTGGAAATGGATGAGGCCTTAAAATCCACACCAGCAAGATGGTGGGGGACACACAAAAACAACATTACAAAATGGGTATAATGTCATACCATCATGACCACATGGTTCTCAGCACAAGTGGAAGGCTACGAAGTTCAGTACAAAGGTCAAAGTTTCCCAAAGGACCATGTGTGAAGTTGCGAGGAATCCTGGAGAAACATTCCTCAAGAGAAATGGGTGCACAAGTTCATTAACACACTAGACACAACCCCTATCAACTGGTACCTTCAAGCAGAGCTGTGCCTCATCATTGCAGGTTGGGAAGGTATGACTCAAAACTTTGTAACCAACTTCTTATTTGACAGTCAATATCCTTTAGTATATCAAGTGTTACAGATTGTAATACAAAAAGTATTTGAGGAGGCCTCTATCCCCCCTTTAGAACAAGAAGAGGATGAATGGACTGCACCTCTCCAAAAACTACAAGGTTGTTAGAACATCAATGCTGATGAAGACGATGATCCTAGGAAGGTGAACATTGTCGAAACAGAAGGCCAGAGAGATGTGGAAGGACCAGGAGTTGAGTTACCATTCATTGGACAAACTATCAAGATTAATAAGGTCAACATTGACACAAATAAGACACTGAAGCTTCAAAATGTTGGAGATTATTGGGATTTTACTACTGTTGACAAGATAACAAAGTTACTGCATGAATATCAGGACTTGTGTCCGACCAATTTTATTGATATGAAGGGAATTAAAGGGCCTATGGGAGGGATGAGGATCCATTTGAAACCATATGAAATAATAGTCAAACAGAGAGCCTACAGATTGAACCCTAATTATAAGGAGAAAGTGAAGACTGAGCTCAATAGAACACTGGAAGCAGGGATTATGGAACCTATCAAAGAATCAGAATGGATTAGCCCTATGGTGGTGCAATACAAGAAGACATGAGAGATCGAGATCTGTGTAGATCTTAGGAAGTTGAATGATGCCTATTTGCATGACCCCTTCCCTACACAATTCACTAAGGAAATGTTAGATAATGTGGAAGGCCAAGAGGTATATTCTTTTACCAATGGATTTTCAGGATACCATCAGATCCAGATTGCCAAGGAAGATCACCATAAGACCACATTTGCAACAGAATGGGGATCCTACCAATATACAGTGATTCCATTTGGATTGAAGAATTCCCTAGCCATATTTTCCAGGGTGGTGGTTGAAGCATTCAAGGAGTTTCTGCATAAATTTCTAGAAGCATATTTTGATGATTGGACTATTTTTAGTTTATTGAAAAATCATATTGAATGTCTAAGGCTAATGTTGGACAAATGCAGACAGAGTCAAATTGCCTTGAATCTAAATAAGTACATCTTCTTCTCACCATTTGGAGTGCTATTAGGTCATATTGTATGCAAGCATGGATTGTTGGTAGACCCATCTAAAATTTCCATTATCGTTGATCTACCACCTCCTACTTTAGTCAAATAGTTGCGCACTACACTGGGACATACTGGATATTATAGGAAGTTCATTAAAGGATATGCCCAGATTACAGCACCCATGGAGAAGGTTTTGAAGAAAGATTGTCAGTTTCACTGGACATGGTAGTGTCGATAGATCTTCGACACACTGAAACAGAAAATGGTTATTGTGCCTATTCTGGTTTTCCCAGATTGGATCAAGGAGTTCCATGTGCATGTCGATGCATATTCTATTTCCTTAGGAGTAGTTTTAGCACAACTGGGATCAGGAGATATTGACCATCCGTTATATTTTTGTAGCAGGAAACTATCCACAACTGAGATTAATTACACCACCACTGAAAGAGAAGGGTTAGCCATGGTGTATGCACTATAGAAATTTCTCCACTACTTGTTGGAAGGACACTTAAAAATGTTTACTGATCACTCTGCACTAAAATACCTAGTCAGCAAGCCAGTGTTGGGGGGGAGAATATGCAGATGGATTCTGCTATTTCAGGAATATGACTTTGAGATCATAGTTAAACTAGGAAGAATGAAGAAAGGTCCTAACCACTTGTCAAGGTTGGAACATGGCGAAGAGCCGACTAGTTTGGAGGATGCACTGTCAGATGCACAATTATTAGCCATTAGAAATATTTATGACCACTTCGCAGAGATTTTCCAATTCTTGTCAACAGGAATGGCACCTAGTGAGTATACAATTCCCCAGAAGAAACAACTAGTAGTGTGCGCTGCCGACTTTTCACTTATAGTTGGACAACTATACAAAATGGTACCTGATGAGATATTGAGAAGGTGTGTTATGGAGCAAGAGTGACCATTGATCCTTTCTGAAGCTCACAAAGGCATCACTGTAGGATACTACGCAAGGAAATAAACTATGCATAAGGTTCTTAGAGCTTACCTTTGGTGGCCTACCTTACACAAAGATGCTAAAGACTATTACACAGCCTGTGATGTATGCCAAAGAGTTAGGAAACCATCTAGAAGAGATGAGTTTCCCTTAGCACGACAATTAACCCTACAAGCATTTGAGAAATGGTTCATTGACCTCATGGTACCTATAAATCCACCAGGCAATCACATAGGAGCAAGGTACATAATTACTGCGATAGAGTACTTGACCATATGGGTTGAAGCAAGAGAAGTTAAGGATTGTAGTGCAACTATAGCTATGCGTTTCATATTTGATGACATCATAACCAGGTTTGGATGCCCAAATATCCTTATGAATGATCAAGGCACACATTTCATCAATAAAATAGTTGAATCCCTAACTGAGGAGTTTGAACTCCACCATTAGAAGAGCACGCATTACCATCCACAATAAAATGGGACAATGGAAGCATTCAACAAGATCTTGGAGACAGGGTTGACGAAGATTTGTAATGTGAATAGGGATGACTGGGATTTAAGAGTACCAACAATACTATGGGCCTATAGAATCACTTGCAAGAAGCTAACAATGCAGACCCCTTTTACGTTGGTGTATGGTCTCGAAGCTGTTGTCCCAATGGAATATTTGGTACCAAGCTTACAAATTTTTTCCTTTATAGATATGGATAACACTGGAACTGTTCGAGAAAGGCTTGCACAGTTGTTCGAACTAGAAGAAGACAAATTTATTGCAGGATTCCATCAGCGGGTACAAAAGGAAAGAGAGATGGCATACCATGATAGACACATTAAGAAGAATGGATTTAAGCAAGGTGATATGGTATTGGTATATGAAATTAAATTCATGAAACATCCTAGGAATTTCATAATGCATTGGATTGGGCCATATGAGGTCGCCTATGTTACAGAAGGAGGAGTTGCATAATTGAAGACTTTGAATGGAGAATGGAAGGAAGTTTTGGTGAACGGGAGCCGACTGAAGTTGTATTATGACAACCATCTACCTCATAGCTCTTAGTAAAAGCACGAGGAAAAGGGTCTAGGTACCAGGTGCAGTTGAAACTAGGTACCAGACATAGAAAACACAGTCTGTACAAGGAAGGAGAGGAGGCATAGAGAAGAAACCAAAGGCTGCACTGCGTGGTCTGAAGTCGAAGTAAAATAGAAAGGTCAGATATGAAGTTCCTCGAGATGAGTCATAGGTGAGTATTAGGGGCCAATTGACCCTTGGTTATGAAATTTAGCGAAGATAAAGGAAGAAAAGGAAAAATTTGAACTGCATGGAAGACAAAGTGACTATTATTGGGTCGAAGTGAGAAAAAGAGAAGAAACGATGGAGCGAAGTAAAAGGAATCAATCTGATGGATGAGGAGATAGAGGAAGACATATCAGCAAGGAAGAAGGATTGTGGAAATCTCAGCAAGTGGAAAAAACCATCGTTGGATTCTTTGAAGAATTGCACGAGAAGGAAGGAAAGATGGGCTGGAGAAGCCCTGAAAATGCGAGTGAAGTTGACCTAGGGTTTTAGACACCTAGGGTTTTGGTATCTAGGGTTTGTGACACCTAGGTTTCAACCTAAGGATGTTGGTGAGCTATTGTAATGTATAAATAGAGGTTTAAAGGATCTGGGATGGGTTGTTGTTGGTGTTATGATTGGTTTTGTTGTCTTTCTCATTGTGTGATCGAGTGAGTAATATTGAGTGAGAGAGAAGTGTCGAGTATGAGAGCCTTCTGTATTGTAATATCTTCAGCTGGGTGTAAAGATCAACCCTGCTGGTGGGTGCGCAGAGAGGGAAGAGATAGCGAGGAGAAGAGAGAAGATCTTCTAGCTAAGAGTGCAGACAAGAACTGTATGCTTCATTCTAATATATTATAAAGAACAGTTATGTGGACATAGCTCTAGAGAGGGGGTGAACCACATATACCTTGTGTTGTGTGTGATTGATGCTATGTTCTTTTCCCTTTGATATATTTCTATTGCATTACTGTGTTAGATCTGATAGATAGTTGTGTGGAGTAGATCTAAGCCGATAAGTGATATATGCATGTTGTATTTTTCTAGTACTAGATCCACTTGATATTCCCCTTGGTTGTAGACATCTCTGTCCTGCAACCCCCCCATAGATTCTTCAGGTGAGACTGCATCTGCTTCGCATTTGTTTCCAAAAGGGCCAGTAGTTAGGGCTTGTTGGTGCACTCTTGGAGCTGAACCCTGGGTCTGCCCATGTGCCAACACATCCTTCAAATCAGATTACCGGAAACAAAGATGCAGTATTTGAGACTAGAAGAAGAATCTGTTCACCAGAACAAACACACCTAGCATTCACATCTACGATTGAACCAACCTATTTTGAAGAGTTTAGGAAGGATGAATTTTGGAACAAGGCCATGGATGAATAATTGTATCAAATAGAGAAAAATGACACTTGGGAATTGGTTCCAATAAAAAGGATAAGAATGTGATCGATGCAAAGTAGGTGTACAAGAATAAATTGAATGAATATGGACATGTTACAAGGAACAAATATAGATTGGTATGTAAAGGATATGCACAGGTTGAAGGAATTGACTTTGAAGAGACATTTTCCGCAGTTGCAAGAATGGAAGCAATCTGATTTATTTTAGCTTATGCATGCTCCAAAAATATTAAAGTGTATTAGATGGACATAAAATCATATTTTATGAATGGGGAACTTGAAGAAGAAGTCTACATTGAACAACCAAAAGGATTTCAATTGTCAGAGAACGCAGATTATGTGTGTAAATTAAAGAAGGCCTTGTATGGTCTAAAACAGGCTCCTAAAGCATGGTACTTTAGACTAGATAAATAACTACAACAGACAGGGTTCAAAAAAGGAAGTGCGAACATCAACCTCTACATCAAGGTAAGTCAAGATATTA
Organism: Picea sitchensis; assembly: GCA_010110895.2. Lineage (NCBI taxonomy): Eukaryota > Viridiplantae > Streptophyta > Pinopsida > Pinales > Pinaceae > Picea > Picea sitchensis. The sequence continues at coordinate 244,671 of SNQJ01S0000562.1, forward strand.
TTTTATTAATTGAAGTTTATGCTGATGATATTATTTTTGGTAGTGATGATGACAGGTTAAGCCAAAAATTCACAAATGATATGTAGAATGAATTTGAAATGCCATTACTTGGAGAATTATCCTTCTTTCTGGGACTTCATATACGTCAAAGCAACCAAGGAATTTTTATTTCTCAAACCAAGTACATCAGAGAAATTCTAAAGAGGTTTGGAATGGAAGATTGCAAACTAGTTATCACTGCCATGCAAACCAGTTGCAAGTTAAGCAAATATGACGATTCAAAGTCTACATATTAGAGGAAATATAGGACAATGATTGGCAACCTACTATATATGATAGCATTCAGACCAGATGTAATGCAGGAAGTTGGACAGGTGAAACGATTTCAAGCAGCACCAAAGGAATCACATGTGTTAGAAGTGAAGAGGATTTTCAGATATCTCAAAGGAACATAAGAGTTTGGATTATGGTATTTGAAAGAAAAGGATCTATCTCTTATTTCCTACACAGATGCAGATTGGGAAGGTTGTATTGGTGACCAACGAAGCACTAGTGGAGCAATGTTCTACATGGGTGAGTGTTTAGTATCATGGATAAGAAATAAACAATCATTAGTATCTCTATCTACAATCAAGGCAGAGTATATTTCATAAGCAACATGTTGTACACATGTTCTTTGGATGAAACAAAATCTGATAGATATACAGGTTGAGTATGATGAGCCCATTCCAATCTATTTTGATAATACAAGTGCCATCAGTATCTCAAAGAACCCATTGATGCACTCGAAGACGAAGAACATTCCAATAAAGTATAACTTTCTACGAGAACAGGTTGTAGAGAAGAACATCAGAGTTGAGCATGTGGGCACAAAATAACAAGTGGCAGACATCTTTACAAAACCACTTCCATGGGAAGCCTTTAAGTATCTTCACCAGAGACTCAGAGTTATTTCTACTCCAAAATGACTACTTTTGAATGCTTATCTTATATGTATTAGATGTACATGAGGAAGCACCATAAAGAATATAGTTCAGTTAAGGGGAGCAGGCTCGGATGAAAATATACCTTTTCCATTGATGACAAAGGGAGAGATATTTATCAAATGTAGAGGACAGAGGCATGATTCCAGGGAGAGAAATGGTCATAGAGATGTAGAGGACATAGGCATGGTTCAAGGGGGAGCATGAGTGATATGAATTCAGTATTGCATGAAATGATTTTAGTATTGCATCAAAGTGTTTCCATCAATGTCAAATGGGGATAATGTTGATTAAGGTTGGTTTTCATTGATGTCAACCCTTGAATAAAGTTAGGTAGCGAATTTTGGTAGCACAAAGGTTTAGGTAATGGACCCAAGGTTGCTTCATGTATAACGGTATAAGTTTTAATATATTTGAAGGTAATACTATTCTATATGGATAGCACATTTCATTCCATTTCTTTTGGTATGTGTAATTTCACATAACTCCTCACAGTTAGAGAGTTATGGCCATGAGAAGTTGGACAACCCAGGTTTGGGTAATGGACCCAAGTTTGTTTGATGGATAATGGTATGAGTTTTGATATATTTGCAGGTAATACTATTAAATATGTATAGTACATGTCATTCCATTTCTGGTGGTATGTATAATATCACATAAATCCTCGCGGTTTGAGAGTTATGGCCTTACGAAGTTGGAGGACACTCATATGTCATCTAGAAGCCACAAAAGGTCAAAGTAGTCAAAGTGGTTTAAGAGATTTTAGAAGGTAAATAATAAAGTGAAGTGACGAGTTTACTATAATTCAAATTGAATACAAAATAAATTATTTAAATAATAAATTTAATGGAGAAATTAAAAGTGGGTTAACCCTAAAATAAGGAAAGTGGGCAAAGTGACCTAGAAGATGCTTTTAAGGAAGCTACGTGGAGAGAATAAATAAGAGGAAAGGCTCTCTCATTTTACATAAAACTTCAGAATATTTAATATATATAGGTTACTGAGGTAACCAAAGGATATCTAAGCCGAATTTCATAGGGAAGGTGATGAAGAGAAGTCTGGAATTCAAGGGAGGATAAATTCTTTTGATGATACTTTCTAAGGTATGTTATTTACAAGTCATCTCACCATTTTCGCAATAATTTTTTTGATAGAATGATTCAGAATGTGAAATAGATAGGCCATTGAGGGAACATATCCAAGTATACATGGTAAACATTTAATATTTTGGGTCGTTGTATTTTTGGAGTTACACTTCGTGGAAAATAGGGTTTGTGGCTAGTCCTAAAACTAGTCTAAAACAAGTGTTTTGGGTAAAAACGTCATAACTTATTCATAACATATCCAAATTCAGTAAGACAAAATGTGGTGGTTAGAGTACAGTATGTAGTATTCTATACAACATTTTTAGATCCATTCAACAAATATTTCACGTGGGTATTTCTCTACAAGGTCTCTCTCTAGAATAATCCAGAATTCAACAAGGTATACCATTTTTGCTATAACTTATTTTATGAGAGGTTCCAAGTAGTGACACCTGGAGGAATTGCATAAAACAAATTGAAGAAAATTTTGTACTATTTCAGATCTTTATTCATTATAGGTACATGGTTATGATTATTTCAAGTTAGGGTTGTTGACTAATCCCAAACTAGTCATGTGAGACTCAAGAAAAGGTTGATGAAAATGCTAGTCTCTTGTTGTGAAAGTTAAGGAAGGTTTGCAGGTATGTGATCATATACACTAGGTATATTACAGAGTTATAAATCATATTTGGATGATGAAATTGATGATGGATTTAGGTTAAGGTACATGTTGGGTACATGGTTGAGACAAGTAGTTGATGAGTTGGCACATACATGAGGTGTATAGTTGATGATGTTGGTACATGTTGATGAGTCATAGTTGATGAGTAGTTAACACATGATTGTTACATACTCGATACATGGTTGGATGCACTTGTTTATGGTACAAGCTGATTACAAGTTGTTTGGTACATGTTGGTGCATGGTTGATGCACTTGTTTATGGTACAGGTTGATTACAAGTTTAGGTACAGGTTGATGCATGGTTGATGCATGGTTCAGGTTTATTAGTACAGGTTTACAGCAGTATATCTCACAATGATAGTGTGACAGTGGTTCCATCATTCTAATTCTACTTTAGGGTGGTTGGACGAGGCAAGGACAGGTGGTTGTAGCCACCTTCCAGTTGTAGCTGGAGAACATAGGGGGTTGTAGCCTCCTTTTGGTTGTAGACAGAGAATAGGGGAGCTTCCCTCAGGTTGTAGCCTAAGAAAAAAGGGAGTTGGATCATCCTTCAAGTTGCAGTTGGAAAACAAAGGAAGTTGGTGCTTCCAATGAATGTAATTCTTCAAGACAGATAAGAAAAAAAATTATGTTGTTTTCACCCGCTTTGAGTTTCCACTTAAAAAAATGGTGTACTATGTATGTGTATGATTGTTCACTTTTTCATTACTTATTTACTATGAAGTTATTGGATGATAATGCTACATTGATATAACACTTGGATTATATGGTTAAAAAGGATTAAATTGATCTATTACTGATTCACCCCCCCTCAGTAATCCAACACTTTCCAAACATTGTAACCATGCTCAATTTAGAGCTCATGATCAAAATTTACGGCCTCTGAAAGTTTCTTAGGATTTCATAGTCAAAATCCATCTCACTGCCACATGGCACATCATAACTCAAGCCACCTGATGTGGCACCTTCCACCTATGCGATCGTTCCATAGGCGCAATCCCTTAGCTTATTTTCATCGTCATTGAGATTTCTTATTTCATGGTTTCCTTTCACTATCCCAAGACTCCCGACGATGATACACCAAGTTTCACTGTCTCCAAATCCTATAGCTCACAACCCTTGAACTCGAAAGTTCTGAGCACATTGGCAATGTATTTTGGTGTAGAAGTTAAGTACCAACTCCCAATCGTTTACACGGTGTACGGATGTGACCTGTGAGATCTACGGTGGATATATTTCCTTGTCACTCAACCGATTAATGGTTTTAATTATGATGTAGGATCATCTCTCCACCTCACCAAATGCGCTAGCATGACAATACATAGATGCGCAATGGAGAAAGGGAGAGGAACCAACCCTCCCATTTTTTAATTTTGAATATAATCCTATATGGATTTTTGCATGTTGTAAGGCTGATAAATGCTAGGCCACATCTGTGTACAGGTAGTGTATAGGGTTTCCTTAAATGGTTGTCTGTAGCAGGTCCATATCGTAGTCAGGTCTGGATGAACATTTATGGAATGTAGCTATAGAAGTATGGCACTGTAATTGAGATAGCAATAGCACTAAGGCGATGGTGAGGATAAGATCGTGGAGCCCTCACTTTGTAATTAGGAGACTTGAGAGAGAGATATCTCAAGTAGAGAGAGACTCTTAGGAGAATTAGGAGGTAGAATAGTTCTGAGAGAGAGCTTGAGAGAACTGGTACTCTATTGCATTCCATTTTTTGTAAACATCTGTATAGACACACAGAGATAATAGAAAAGCAGTGCTTCCTTCACATAGTGTGTTTATGTATTGTCATCAATGAATGTTGTGGGTGTATGATAAGTTTCATTGAAATTAGGAATATATATGTATTTTATCTTCATTGATTTTTACAGTATCATTCTAGAGTTTTTAGGTTGTGCAAGGAACGCACAACAAAACAATTCAGGTTATGTAGCCAATGCAAGGAGTGTTCATCTGAACTATGCGGAATCAGAAAAATATGCGCCAAGAGAGCACACCAAAGGAATCATAAAATCAAGGAGAACCTCAAGGTTACTAAACACCTTGGAGGAAATATTGTGTAGAGGAGGTGTTATAGGATAAATCAGTAAATGAGGACATAAACTAATCTCCCTAGATCCACCTAGATCTAGAAAAAAACAGGACAGGACATGACGCTTCCCCTAAGTTATAATCATTGATCTAAGTGTCAATGAAGGAATTGATGACTTACCTTTGAGATTGCTTACTTATATATTTGTTGTTCCGCTTCGCTCTGGTGCTCTTGTGAAACTAGATCTGCAATGACACAAAACAACCAAAGTGAAAGAAACTATGATAGATTCAATGAAAAATTAGACATGTGATGAAGGAGTCATGTAATAAAATGAGAATAATTTTATGGGAAAGAAACATGCCATTGTATTATATTGAATAAAAGTGGAGTATACAACCAAAATGTATTGATGTCACAAGTTCCCTTTTAGTGGTCCTTCGTTCCAACACACACATATATTTGTTCTGGAGTTTGTATGAAGGTGATCTTCAAAATCTTGATGGATGAATGCAGACCTCAAACATCAATTGAAATAGTATTATTCACACAATCTCCAACCTATTCTTCCAACAATCCTTTTCTCAAATTTTCTTAACTGTTCTTAACCTTTTCTGTCAGAAACCATTATTATATAGGAGAAGATGAAGTGGTTAAAGGGATGGGGATGATCCCACCAGATCAGAGAAGTCAGTAGGATTGTAACCATACGAATTCCACCTCACATTCCATAAGATTCTCCTTCTAGAAACTTCTTGAACCTCTTTCCTCTTTTGGCTTTCAAATGTCGTTACACCCTGCCTATATAGTATCCTACGGAAATATCGTAGGCCATCTATAGAGTAGCCATCAGAAATATTTGATTTCTGCACTGTACACTATGGGTACCCTGCAGCATCCTTCTAAAAAGTAGTCTTGAAAAGGAGGAAAGAAGTCACTTTTCTCAGGAAAATGATGATTTTGAGGGCCTGATTACATGCTTGTAAAGTCATCATCAGGGTGACCAAAATAATATGTAACAGAATTCCCCCAAAGTATGAGGTAGGAACTGGTGACGACCAAAATACTTTATAAAATACGTGTGTGTGTCAGGAACAAAGAACACACCAATCGAGAACCTGCAAACAAACAAGCATCTGTACAATATGATACCATATCTGAAGTAGTCATTCCCATATTCAGACTACAAATTATTGAAATCATAAATGTAAGTCATGGCCACTAATTATACACCATGGATCCATGTCGTCAAGATTCTACATAGCCACCAAAAATACACCGTGGATATATGTATTAGAAAGTGTAAATTCAGACACATCCATGAGACATACAATGTGGATCTGTGTGTCAATTCAAATCATAAATACTCCATCACAACCTGGGCCAAAAATATAAGATCCAAGGTCTTCAATCTCGTCATCCGTAAGTACAAATCTAACCATGCAATTACAGGTGTTGAAGTCCAACATGGCAGAAACCACTTGATTACCGGTCATTGATTAAAACCGTTAACAAGTGCAAGGGAAATCACCAATGATGTGAATGACTCCCAAGGTACCTTAGTACAATCCAACGAATGTGAATAAATGAGCTAAATTCGAACACTCGATGAAATATATCGATCAGGGACCAATGATGTGAATCCACTGTCGAGGGCAAAGAAACCTGTCATTGAGGCATGCAGGCTCTAAGGTACTAAATGATTTATAAGTCGTGTTCCTGGATGATGAGTTGAAGTCGAAAGGAAAAAGAATTCTCATAGGAGGGCCTTGATGTATCCCCCATCAGTGACACAAAATAAGTAACAAATTAAGGGTAGATCAAAGTATGAAAATGATCTGAAACTGACACAAGGAAGGCCGATATGGTAAGAAAGGATAATGCAGATGGACGACTCAGGAGAGGGATTATTCAGACTGCTGTTGAACATATGGATGACATGATGACAGTCTTGGAAGCATTGACTCAAATACCACCCAAGATGTAAACTTGCATAAAGTCAGAAGAGAGAAAAATGGATTTCCCAACCCAGATTCAAATGATGAAGGGGGTGTCATGTTCAAGAGCGACTAGTACTGCCACTAACACAGGTATAGAGACACATTTCTTTCCCAAATTTTCCCCCACCATTTCTGGCGAGTACCTCTTTATTTTTACACAAGCTTGAGGAGGATAACATATGCTTGTAATCTAATCTCATCCTTTAGACGAGTCCCTCAGAGTATTTTTAACGAGCCCTAAGAATGAGTGGTTTGGTCCCATGTGGGTCTTTCGATGTTTGTTTAACGAGTCCAAACATAGAAAACTAAAGGGTTTTTCAAGTTTATAGAGTCTGAAAAACACTTAAAGAGAAATCTCTCAGTTCCTTTTTCATAAAATAGCTCAATGGGATCGAAAACATGATAAATTATTTCCCATCGAACGTTTTATTCAAATGCTTTTACAAGCGTGATCAAAACAAGGTAGCTTGACAATCTTTTCATTTTTATGGAGTGTGAAAAGAGCCTAAATGATACTCCATGTGTGTCACTTTTTTTGTTACCAAGACGATTACGAAAGGATGACAAAAGTATACTTGGTTGCATTCTCATCAATTTTCAAGCAAGAGAACGAACGAAGAGTGAACTCGAGCATTCATAAAAAACCCTAAAAAATATCGATATGCGTAATGAAGAGAAAACAAATCAAAGATCCATACTCCATTAATTAGGACTCTATTCTTCTTCCTAGAAGAAATAAGACACTCACGAGACTATCAGTTTTGAGGATTTATAACCAAACACATTTATATAATATAAAATATTATGAAAAAAGGTAAAAAATGAAATAAACAAGAGTAAGAGCTCTTTTTTACCATTTCATTTGTGTTTGGTCAAGAACTTGTATAAAAACCCCTTCTTCACCCCTTACTTTGGCGATCGATTGCAAGGAGAACAAGCAATCAATCGATGAACAGTTTCCGTGAAAACAATAAGGTATTCATCTTCTTCCTTTTCAATGGTTTAAAATTTGTTTTTGGTGGTCAAAAAATGATTTTTTGGGTGATTTTTGGGTTGATAGGCATGTGCTCGGGCCGTCGCAAGTGGCCAATATTGGGCCCTGCAGAAATCAAGGAATTCTATAGGTTCTCAATGTCTTGCTTTCGGAAATCCCGCACTGTAACTGAAGCTCAGTTGCGGCAACCAAAAACCAAAAAAGAAAAGCAAGCATTGAACCAAAAAAAATTCCAAAAATGCTAGATAAAGGTGCTAATTGTCCTCTCTTACTTGCATGCAGGTGTTTGATCACAAAAATGTTGGAATGGAGAGAATGTGATGATGAATATTATGACTCTATGGCTTTGAATGATCCAGGAACCATTAATTCTCTTCGGCAATGTGGCCTATTGAAATTTTTCAAAATCCATGGCATGAGAGCCCAACGAAGACTATTAGAGTACTTGGTCCATATGTGGGATGCGGAACAACAAGTATTTCATGTGGGTGTTCATGTCCTTTCCTTGGAAATTGAGGATATTTACTTTCTCATGGGGTTATCCCGTCATGGGGCACATGTGACTCTGACAGGGGGTCGAGGTGGTGGCTTTCTGGTGAGCGAGTATATCCGTTGGCACTGTGAACCTGATGCCAAAAGGCGCAAAGGTAAAGTGGATATATGAGGTGTGCAAGGTTTGAATCTCATAACCATCCTCTTTACCATTGCATGGATGGTAGGAAGCATGTCACCACACATGGTGCTCCAAAGTTATTTTCAATATGCCATTGAATGTATAGAACCTCAAGTATTCAATTGGTGTGACGGTGTGCTCTGCAGTATGAAGACACAACTCACTAAAAGAAAGAGAGGAGACCTAAAGAAGTTTGGGTATGGGTCCATTTTGGTATCTTTCTTCTTAGAAAGATTCCCTCATTTGCAGCTATAGGTAGAGTGGGAAATACCAGCCCCACGAGACCCAAGAATGAAACAATGGTGTGACCTTATGGCTCGACATGTAGCGGGCCCTATTATCAAGTACAATGATGCATTTTTTTACTAGTTAAGGCCCCAAATATTGATGATTGATGATTATGCATCTACCGGCTTGGAATTTTGGGGTGATCCCGACTTGGCTCTCCCTGAGGGATTTCAGTGGGGAGATCTAGGTAAGAAAGACATTTTGTTCTTTCTAGTGTTTTGTGGTTTTTAGGATATTAGATGTTTTTTGTGTTTTTGATCTAAATACTAATTAAAGACTTTTGAATATGCATATGTAAGGCCGCTTCAACCTCTAGGCACATCTCTTATTCATAATCAAGGAGAGGCACATGTGGTAGCAGGGTGGGATGCCTACGACTATGAGGCAATGGAGCAGAACTTAGAAGGCTTGATGGTAGTCATTCCCGATATGTCGATCGAGGAGGTCCCAAGGCATTATCAATGCCATACTGTAGGTGTGTCTATCTCACTTAGTCAGTTACTTCTCAGGGTAGCATGGGAAGTAGTGTGCTATCGCGAGAGGCATCCATGATGTTATTTTGTAGGAGCCATGGGCTCTATATTTTGATATTTTGGTCCTTGGATGGAAAACACTTTTTGTAAAAGATTTTCATTATATATATACATGAGGGTTCTACTGACTTACTCTTCTTTTATATACAATGTGTAATGTGTGATTGGATTTATAAATGTCTCAAATTTCTGTCTAACACATAATTAGCTAGAGCATCAGTTAATGTATTTAGACATCTAGGAATGTGTTGATATTCAATATAATCAAAATAATGTTCCAAGAGGCAAATTCGTAGATATATCTGTAACAAAGTAGGACTTCGGATAGTGTATACATTAATTAACTGGAGCACTACTAGCTTTGAATCAATTCATAAAATGAAGTGACGAATCCCAAGTGATATAGCATCGGTCAATAATTCAATGATTGCGCTATATTATGTGATATTATTTGTTGCACGACCGAGGAAAACACCTTGTAAACTGATAAGTTCGTTGGTGGGTGCATAGATTGCCCAAGCAGTAGAAGTTAGGTTCTGAGTACTACAGCTAGCACCATCGGTGAAGCCAATATAGGGTATAGAAGACGTCAACATATAGAAACCAAGCACAATGCAAGGTAAAAAGTTGGGGGTCAAAACCAAATAATGAAAAACACACAAGAGTAAGGTACAGTAAAAGTAAAAGCACTCATGCAGAGACAATCTAAGAATAGTACTTCTTCAAGTAAATCCCATCTTTGCGTTCACTCAAAGGAATTCCATCATAATCTACTAACTCGTAATCTCCCTTCTCTAACACTCATTTGACGATATATGGACCACGCCACATAGCTTCGAAATTTTTGGCACCTAGTAGATCACGATCTTGTTCATAGAGGATAACTAGATATCCCTCAAAGAAAACATACAGCTTGACATGATTTTCATATTGGTCTTTTACATGTTTCTTCTGGGTTTCAATAGCTAGGGTGCCATCATGTCGGGTCTTATCTAATTGCATAAGACACAATAGACGTTCCTCTTCAGCATAGGTGTTTGGGAGAAGTTCGAATGCTAGCTTAAAATATGGTATTTCACATTCAATCGGGAGAACAGCTTCAATGTCGTAGACTAGTTGAAAGGGGGTAAATCTTGTAGCAGACTTCACAGATGTCTAATAGGTCCATAATTCCAAAAACAACATCATGTGCCAACTGGTCTTATGGATTCCTATTATCCGACGAAGCATAGTGATAATAATTTTATTTATTGCTCCAACTTGGTCGTTGGACTGTGTATAGTAGGGGATTGAGTTTTCATGCCGAAGACCCAACTTGTCGGTAAGTTCATACATCATAAAGTTTTGAAAATGGCTATTGTGATCAGTAACGATAGCTTGTGGGATCCTGAATTGAGTAATAATATGATTAAATATGAAAAGGGTTGAAGTTTTCCCGGTATTGTCAAAAGTAGGCATCGCCTCAGCCCATTTCGTGAAATAATCCATGGCTACAATAATGTATCCATGCCCCCTGGACGAGTGAGGGTTACATGTCATGAAATAGATACCCAATTTTGCGAAAGGTCCGACATAAAATACAGGGTGTAAGGGAGCGGGAAGTGATCTTATTTTATTATTGTACATTTGGCAAGCATGGCATTTTTGGATGGCGGTAATACAATCTTTAAATAAATAAGGCCAAAAATAACCTACTCGTAAGATCTTTTGGGCAGTAGCATACCCAGACATGTGACCACCACATGCTCCAGAGTGGCAGTCATTCAAATCTTTCTCAGCTTCATCATAGGTGAGACATCGTCGAAAAATGGAGTCAACCCCATGGAAATAAATAGTGTCACTGAGGATAATGTACTGACGGGCTTGGTAACGTATGCGATGATGGTCAGTGCTAGACAAATCGGGCCGAAAAGTCCGAGTTTGGAGGTAGATAATGATATCCCCATACCAAAGGTCATAAAAAATTATCAGAAAAAAGGGATTCATCGGGTAAAGAATCCTTTTCTACATTCTTTGTCTCAGTGTAGGGAAGGTCACATATAAGTTCGGCAAACACCGAGGATTTATTAGACTTAGAGCATTCGAATTCTAAGTCAAACTCTTGGAGAATTACTATCCATTTGGAGTATTTTCCCCCTAACAATTGGCGTGTAATAATGTGTTGAATGGGGTTGCAATAAAAAATTACAGTGGTCTTGCGTAATAAGATATATTGATGGAAAGGCTCGTCTCTCAGGAGTTCGCAGTGCTCTGAGGAAACCCTAGCCCCAATTTGGTGCAGACTACTGCAGACCAGATGCAGAACACTCACGCGGTGATTTTTTAGTGACGAGAGGAGGTCAATCGGCTCTTACTGACACACCAGAATGGGCAAAGAAGAGGGGGGGAAACCCCCCTCATACCTCAATATCACCGCCAATGACCGCTCCGGCACCAAAGCGAAATGCTCCAGCACCAAAGCGAAATGCCCCACATTAGAGTTGCCCTTGCAGGAATGCAAACAACTTTTGGCTAGAGAATAAGGCCTCAGGAAGGAAATGGAGACGAAAGTGGGAACCTCCCATCCAAAGGCACCTCGAGGATGGGAGTTGGGCAAATGCATTCCACAAATGGAGAAAACACCACGATACCTCATTAGCTCAACCAGAGTAGGAGAACACACACAATTTATGAGAGAGCATGTCCTTATTGGCAAGTTCCTGGGACTCTAGCCAACAGAGAGGGATCTCAACAAATGGATCAAGCACTGGTGGAACCCCAAGGGGGACTATGAGGTTCAACTCAGCTCTAAAGGCTTCTTCACAATCATTCTATATAATCTAGAAGACAAGGACAGGATATTTGAAAATGGGTCATACTTATACAACTTAGCAGGGCTATTCTTACATTTCTAGACTGAAAGATTTAGCCCAGACAAAGAAGACTTCACCATGGCCCCTGTATGGATCCACCTATATTCCTTACCGCAAGAGTTCTGGCTGGAGGAGATTCTAATGGGCATAGGGAACACTCTAGGACAGTATGTCAAAGATTCAAAGGCCACAAGGCAACGAAAATATACTTCATACGCCAGGATCTATGTCTACATGAACATCTCCAAGGCACTCCCTAGAGTGGTGACTCTCGAATACCATGATGACGACTAGAAACAAACTCTGGATTATGAGCACATTCCCTTTCGCTGCAGGAGATTTCATGAGCATGACCACCTCTTTAGATATTTCCCCCTGATCAAACTAGCCACCACAACAAATGACACCACACAAAAATATGGCTTCACCACGGTTGCGGAAAAAAAAAGAAACCCACCAAGGAGGCATATCCCAGACCCCAGACAAAAAATCGCAACCAAAAACTCTTATGAGATTCTGAATCAGCTACCAGAAGATGAGGAAATCTAAGACCCACATAAGGATTCGCAACAGGCTCAAGGAGACATCCCAAATCCTTCCCCCCCTCCCCAACATCATGAAACCTACACAGAAGAAAGAGGAGAAGGGGATGGGGACACCCCAATGCAGCTAGACGATAGAGATCTAGCAGGCATAGATCTAGAAAATCTCGAAGAGGCCTTGAATCAAAAGGACCTGCAGACCCTTCCTAAAGAACAACTGCGCAAGGTACATAAAGTATTTCTCAACTCCTCAGTAGGATCCACATCACACTTGGGTATAGCCATGGACACGAGCTTAGGCTCGAAGAGAGTCCTCCGCGATAATAAAAGACGAGGGTAAAAAACAGTGCAACAACTGATCAAGGAGGCGAGCAATCTCATGATAAATTTAGGTTAGATTCACAAGCTTTCGGAGGGATACCTCCACACAACACCACCCTCTTAATGATGAAGATCATTACCTGGAACATTAGAGGACTCAATGGTAGATCTAAACAAAGGATCCTCCGAGATTGTATCAAGGAAGAAAATCCATACATTCTAATGTTACAGGAAACCAAATGCACGAGAACCGAAGATGAAACCATCTTTCAGTGTATCTGGTGAGAATGCAATTCCATATCAACATAATCCACAGGAGCCTCAGGAGGCCTTGCTATCCTCTAGAACCCATCCAATATCACTATCAGCAAACCCTTTTCAACTGTAGGTACAATGACGGCTCACTTCGAGGTTATTGGCTCGAATCAGGAAGGATCCATCACTAATGTCTACGCCCCCCACATCCATCAGGACAAAGACAAACTCATGGAGTAGATCGAACTAATCAAGACTCTGGTGATAACTCAAAATTGGATCTTAGGAGGCGACTTCAATATGATCCTGTCGTTGGAGGAAAAAACAGGCGGCCCTAAGAAACTAGATCAAGACAACGGTAAGATCAAAACTCTCATTGATTATCTAAAGTTAGTTGATATAGAAAATAACAATGGCACTTTCACCTGGTCCAATCGTATATCAGGAAATCAACACATAGTTTGTCGACTGCACTGCTTCCTGGTCACTGAGGAATTAATGGAGACATGTTCTTATCTAGAAAGTCTTATTCTACCAAAAGCTGGTTCAGACCACTGGCCTCTTTCTCTCAATCTAGACATAGGAGAGACACCCAAGTATAAGCCCTTTCGCTTCGAAAAATTCTGGCTCTCACACCCAGATTTTCAACAGCTAGCCAAATCTTGGTGGGCACATGCAGAAATAGACCATGCTCCAGCATGTACAAATTCTAGCAGCACCTTAAAAACTTTAAGTAGTTGTTGAAACAATGGAACAAGAACAACTTTGGAAATATACTTCAAAGCACACAGAACATAGAAAGCAAGCCGACGGAGATACAAAAAACCTTCATTTCTGGATCCAGAGCCACTGAACTAATGAGAGAGGAGGCGAAGCTCCAAGAACAATTAGAAGAGAGAAGAAAGCAAGAGGAAATTCTATGGAATCAAAAATCTAGAGTACAATGGCTCAAGGAAGGGGAAAAGAACACAAAATTATTCCATAGATCTATGATGCACCGGCGCCACATCAACAGAATCACCCACTTAGAGGACATATAGGGCAACCCAGTCAGAGAACACTCTAAAATTGAGGCTGAGCTGATCAACTACTACTAGGACCTTCTAACGGAAACCAAGGAGGATAGAACGATAGCCATCCAAATAGTCACCAGACACATACCCTCACTGGTAACCTCCAAGCAAAACGATGCATTAACATTGCCCATCACCCAAGAGGAAGTGGATCAAGCAGTAAAAACCATGCCTCCCAGAAAGGCCCCAGGCCCGGATGGGTTCACTACTGATTTTTTCCACCATTGTTGGGACCTGGTCAGGAAAGAAGTATGGGAAGTAGTAGAGGAATCAAGAGAATTAGGCTACCGACTCTCAATGCCACCTTTCTCACCCTCATTCTGAAAGAAGAAAGAGTCACAAACCCTAAAAAGTTTAGACACATCACCCTCTGCAATGTTATCTACAAAATCATAACGAAGGTAGTAGCCAATCGACTCAAACCCATTTTGACACATGTCATCTCCAAGGAACAGGCAGGGTACATAGAAGGAAGACAAATCATGGATAGCGTCATCCTGGCTCACGAGGTCATCCACTCCCTCAAGACTTCAAGGACCCCAGGTATGCTAATCAAACTTGACCTTTCAAAAGATTTTGACAGAACCAACTGGAAATACCTTCGAGCTGTCTTAGAATCTTTTGGTTTCAATCAGTGTTGGGTGAATTGGATCCTAAATCTCACCTCCTCGGCCTTCTTCTCCATCCTAGTAAATGGTGTTCCATCCAGACCTTTTTCACCTTCCAGGGGAATCAGGCAGGGGGGGGCCCTCTTTCCCTTCTTGTTTGTACTTATGGCAGAAGGCCTCGGAAGGTATATCAAGGAAGCAGTCACCGATGGCTCCCTCAAAGGCCTGCCACTACACAACATTCAGCCAGCACCCTCTCATAGTCAATTTGTTGATGACACCCTCCTTCTGAACTCCCCTAAGGTCTAGGAGGCCAACTAGCTCAACTCCATCCTCTCTGACTTCACTGAAGCCTTAGGCATGTCCCTCAACTTAGACAAATCCAAACTCTACTTTTTTAATACACCTGCTTCTGTTCAACTCCATATTTCCAGACTTCTAGGAATACCCAGGAGCTCCCTTTCGTCCAACTATCTAGGCATTCCCCTCACGGGGGCGGATGCCAGATCCATTTCCTGGGATATATTTCTCCTTTCCATCTCCAACAGGCTAAGAAATTGGACCTTCAGACCCCTCAATATTGCTTCTCAGTTGGTCCTCCTCAAGTCCGTATTGCATGCCCTACCTACCTATCTCTTCACCGCCCTGGCTGCTCCTAAACAAGTTATCAGAGCCATCAGAAACCTCCAGTGAAACTTCCACTGGCATGGTCACCAACCAAACAAGAAATGGGCTCTAGTAAACTGGGATAGACTCTATACACCAAAACGCCAAGGAGGATTGAGACTTCGGGATCCAGGGAAACTCAATCAAGTAATGGCATCCAAAATCTGTTGGAGATGGATAAAAACTCCAACAACTGCCTGGGCACAAACGTGGAAACAAAAGTATGCCCCCCTTACACCAGATAATCAGCTAATCAGGCACAATAATCGAATTTAGGGTTCCAATATCTGGAACACGGCCTGGAAAAATTGCGCGATGGTCCAAAACCATGCCTTTTGGGAGGTCTGAAATGGAGAAAGTGCCATGTTCTGGCAAGACTCATGGAAGAAATTCAAACCCCTGAACAAAATGGGGGAGCTATCCAATCTCAAAAGATCTCTCAATCAGGACACCTCCCTAAGGGTTAAGGACCTTTGGAAACCTCAAGAACAACAACATCTATGGCACCAATGGAAAGTCTCTAATCAAGATCTCGGCGTCCCAGAAAATCTCAATCTACAGAGCTGGCAATTTCAAGCTAACCGCCGAAAAATACCCAAAAGAGAAGGGATGGACATCCTAAGATGGGGGTATTCCACAGCTGGCACTTTCACAATAAAACAATCTTACTTCTTACAGGGAAATCACCAAGACAAAACCAAGGATCCCATATGGAGCAATGTCTGGAACCCCGCTCTCTAGTCTAAGGTTTCCACCTTCCTGTGGCTGGTGGTGCACAACCGAGCCTTAACCTGGGACAACCTCAGGAAAAGAGGCTTCATTGGACCATCTCTCTGGATTCTCTTCTATCAACAAGAGGAAACCAAAGAACATCTCTTCAATGGATGCCACTGCAGCCAACAAATCTGGGACCAAGGAGCGCAAATAATGCGCAAATCCAACCAACATCGGAGCAACATCAATGAAACAATTGAGAATTGGGACCATATCACTTACAACAACCCACTTCTGAATCACATCTGGCAGCTTCTACCAGGATTCATTCTCTGGAAAATTTGGAAGGATCAGAATAAGAGAATTTTCCACTCCCAAGCTTCCACGCCGGAAGCCACCTGGGAGAAAATCAGCTCACTAATCAAGGAAACAATCAGAAGTAAATCATGGAAAGAAGAGGACCTTAACTGCAACTCATAGGAACAATGCATTCTTCAAAGATGTCAGCCCATTCTAATCAATCAACCAGTACCAAGGACGCACAAGCACCAACAGACTAGTCCAACCACCTAGTCCCCCCCTCCAACAAATTTCTTAAAAATAAATTTTGATGAGGCCTCCAAAGGAAACCCAGGAACAACAAGATATGGAGCAGTACTCAGAAATTCAAATGGAGAGATCCTTGGTCTCATTGATGGATTCCTAGGGGAAACAACCAACAATGTGGCAGAGCTAACAGGACTATTGAGGGGTCTCCAAGTAGTTATGGACAAAGATCACCACAAGATTATCTTGGAGGGCGACTCACAAATTGTCATCAAGTTAATCACCAAGATTCTTCACAGAAGCCACCCTTCAAAAATCTCACCAAATTGGAGACTCTTTGGATTTCTAGAGGAATTTACCCACCTCCTCCAACCCCATCTCAACATCATACCCTCCCACATGAAGTGAGATGCAAACAGGATAGCGGATTGCCTAGAAAATGAAGCATTCGAAATTGGAGCCAAAGACTTATGTTGGGAGGCCCACATCTTAGAAGACTCAGAAATCTCCACTCGGTGCCAAAACTTAGCCACCAGAGACCTACAACCCATGGATGGGGTGCCACGTCACAAACCGGAGCCACGCAGGACAACGCCAGGATGCAGTATTAATGCATCCACCGGCGACCATCCACTCAGTCATTAACCGAGTATGAATATACGCATCCAAACCCAGGCGATGAGCCCCTTCGCGCAAGTGAATGGTACAGGGCATTAGCACACTCAGCAGCAAGCCTTAATGGCTATGGCAGTCGCGGTTTCCCTCCTCCTTATCACCCGAATTGACAGAACAGAACGACATTCGCCCATCGAAGCGTCGAATGTAGATTTCATTCCACCGGAGCAGTAGTCTGAGGTCCCGTTGAAGCTCTGGAGTAGAGAATTACATTCGCAAGGAACCCTAGTCATCTCCAGGGTCTCCACCATGCCTAGAGCAAGAGGTAAACCATGCAGGGGTTCCGCTTGGTACACAGCTGAATCTTGATGCCAGAGACAGAAGAAATTTGACCAGGCATTGGCCATGGCATCCATTTGAAGGCGTAAGAAACCACGAACACTTCCAATGGCATTCGTGGAAGCTATTTCCTTGGAGGACGTCGTGCAGAGCTATCCCAAGCTCCCTCTGTTCACAGTCCCGGACAATTGGAATCCACCCACAGATTTCGGCTCAGACGACAAGCCTCCGCTTGCGGGAAATCCGCTTGGTCCCAAAGACAATAGCCCAGAGGAGCATTTCACCACTTGTTATGTAGAAGAAGAGACCCCATCCCGCACTCAGGGAAACAGAGAATCACGACCTGGTGCACCTATGGAGGCAGCGACCCAACTTTCCAACTGACTGGCACATGCAAGTGAGGGAGCAACAAGGCCCATTCCCCCAGCCTACGTCGACAGCCACTGGCAGGACCAAAAACTCTTCACCGACTCGGGGTACCTCGCTCTCATCTTCGATCTGAGGAGTTTGTTGGACAACCAGGTATTTCGCCTCACCTGAATTGATCAACATCTCGACATGTTGTTCGCGGCTCACTCCAGAACTCTTCCAAAACGGAAATGACCAACATGCGCACAGGACTACGTGCTTCTAGTAAGTTGGCGAAATCACGGGGACGAGGACAAGCGCACAGGCTAAAACGTTCAATGATGTTCTTGGTTAGAAATTTTCTTTTTCTATTTCTGAACCAGGCTTTGGCCCAGTTAGATCTTATTTATTTTGTAACTAGTTTATGGCACACAGTTTAAACTTAATGGGTGGCAGTCCTGGTTTCCTTCGGGTAGGATGAAACTCTGTTAATTTTGTTTACTGGGAAACACATGGCACAGGATGCCCAGTTGTCTTGGTTTCCTGTTTAGGCGGGACAGTTGGCATCGCAAACAATCAGTGTAACTTGATAATGATAATATAATATGTCCTATCCTTTTTTACTTAAAAAAGAAAAAAGATATACTGACGAAAATGTTGGACAACTTGAATAGTTGCCAAGGCCAATTTTTCAACATGTAAGTATTTGTCTTCGATAGTCGTGAGACTCCGATTCAAATAATAAATGACATGTTCGTCATGTGAATCATCTTCTTGGACGAGAACCATGGTGATGGTAGAGTCTAAAGCAGCTAGATAAAGGAAGTAATCTTGACTATAATCAGGTGGAAAAAGTAACAGGGTATGGGTTAAAGTCAGTTTCAAAGATTTGAAATATTTGTTGGCAGTGGAATCCCATACAAACTCAGAACCTTTCTTTAGTAGTTGATTAAATCCAAGCGTTAATTGAGAATAGTTTGGGATGAAACGACGTAAAAAGTTTTCCTTCCCTTGCAAACTTTGAAGTTGGTGAAGTGAAGAAGGAGGAGGGAGATTGAGGATCACCTCGACCTTCAAAGGATCGACCCTAATCCCATGGCGTGACACGATAAAACCTAGAAGTTGGTCGGACTCCACATAGAAAACACATTTTTGTGGGTTTAAGCGTATAATATAGATCCGACAAAGAAGGAAAATAGCTTGGAGGTGTTTTGGATGGTCACTACAATACATGGAATGCGTCGATAGGTCATCTAAATATGGTTGTAAAATGTGCTTGATATCATGAAAAGCATAAGACATGGCACATTGAAAAGTTGCACTGGCGTTATTTAAACCGAAGGGTAGTTTCTGGTAGGCAAAGGTGCCCCAAGGACAAATAAAAGTTGTTTTGTATTGATCTGTGGGTAAGATGTTGATTTTGTCATAGCTGAAGAAATCATCCATTAAAGAGAAGATTTCACTCTTGGTGCAATCGTCGACGATCTAGTCAATGAAGGGGGTGGGAGCATTGTCCTTAGGACTAGCTTGATTTATATCCCTATAATCAACGCAGACACAGATAATACCTTGTTTCTTATTAACCAGAACGAAATTGGATACCCAATCAATTAAAGCCACGGGATAAATAATGCCAGCTTTAATAAGTTTTTCAACTTCAATCTTAATAGCAGCTGCTTTATGAGGGTGGACCGGACGAAGTCTCTGCCGAATGGGTCTAGTGCCTGGGTACATCTTAATTTCGTGTACAATAATATCAGGGTCAATACTTGGCATTTATTCATATATCTAAGCGAAGATATCACAAAACTCTTGGAAAAGTGATTTATATGCGACAACCTCATCAGTGGAGCACGAAGCCCAGATGTGAACATTTTCAATAACTCTAGGTTTAATGGATATGTCAAGGGGGATGGTGGGAAAAATATTACTTAATTTCCCTTCATATAACACATCATGTGATGGCTCGGTAACAGAGGAAATGACTGCAACGGTCAATGGAGTCGAGATCCGTTGGTAACTCTCGATGGTGTGTTGTTATAGGAAGAGAATGGAACGATGATGTCCATCATCCCAAGGGGTATCTTCCATATACATAACCGACATAATCATCTCGTCTGTGGGAAATATAACATGGATCGGGTGAGGAGATGAATCACCAAGAGAGTGTGTAGAAGGGGTTTTTGATTGAATGGCTTGATAGGTGGATTCAACTGAACTTAAAGGAATTTGGTTGTTGTAGCGAGGATAATCACCAGGTTCGGGTATTACCCATGGGTCAGAAGATGTGTGAGTTTAGCGAACCGAGGTGGAAATCATGTTGATTGAGGTAACCAAAGGAGGTGGAATGTTGGGAGGTGGGATCAAGAACACGCCCATCAGAGTGGAATCTTTAAGTAGGCCCACACCAATGTTCGCATACCCAAGAGGTGTCTTCGCGATAAAAGGTATGTTTCTAGTATGGGTGTCAGAGTTGAAAAAGGCTAGTTGGTCGACAATGATGACCTTTCCCTGATGTGGAAAATGTAAAACACAGAAAAGGGTGGACACAACGGCGTGCATCGCATCAATCCAGCTATGGCCAAGTAAGAGGTTATAATCAAGAGGTGCATCAAAGACCTCAACTTCAACGTTGACCAATTTTCCTTCCAACATAATAGACAACGAAGGAAGTACACCATAGGGTTTAAATCCATAGTCATTGAAGGATTTAAGCATGTTATGTGATTCAGTAAGAGGAGGAGATTTGATGGCTTTCCAATAGGCAATAGACATTACACACGTGGAGGCACCCTCATCAATAATAGTCCTACAAATGTTCTTGTCGAAGAAAACAACTTGTATTTGGAATGCTAGTTGAGGGGGGAGTCTCGGAATGTAATCTTCGAGGTAAATAACTATCAAATTTGTATCTGTAGGATCAATTCCAATGATATCCTTTAGCAATGCCTTCCTCTGAGAAGGGAAACTATGGAGGACTTCGAGAGATGACATCACATAATGTGGTTGCGCCAGATCTTCTACAATACTGTAGTTCTGAGAAACACGTGCATGAGGGTTGAAGGTGGACTTTCAAACAACACTCTTTGGGGGAGGGTGAAGAACTGTATCGAGATTCAGTCCTTCAAGATGAAGAGGATTTTTGGGAGGTGAAGTTGAAGGAGGTTTTTGAACTAATGAAGGTGGTATATCATCAACCTTCTCCTTTGAGGAAGAATAATCTTTGGCTCGAGTGGTCAGTGTAACGTCATTCTTTCTGGAATCACAAGAACACATGAGTACATAATAAGTAGTGGAGGGAGAGGGTTGGTCATGAATGACCAGTTGGGCTTGTTGTTGAAAAGGGAAAGGTTGGGAAAAAATGACAGGTGTGGGAGGTTTCGCGGTCCCTTGGAGGAACTTAGTAACCTCAGCCCATCTTGGAAAATCTTCTGTATAGTGATCGTCACCATAGATAAGGAAAGGGTATCGGGGTTTGCGTTTATCCTTATCATCAACAGGTTGGGTTTTGGATTTCTTAGACTGCGGATTATTTTTATCCTCCTTATTCTTACCCTTTCATTTTTTATATTTATTCTTTCCAGAAGGGTTATATTGAATAGAGTTGACCTCAAAGGTTTTGTCAGTGGGAGGAGTAGGAGACAGAGCATTTTGAACATTAGAAGCATTAGACTTGGATTTGGTGGGAGAGGCTTGCATATTTTTAGGTTGATCATGGAAAGTACCAATCACACCATCATCCACATGAGAAGAAACATGGGTAGTTGAGGTAGTGGTAGTAGAAGGGAAAGGTCCATCAGGGAGTAAGTCATAAAGGGTACCCATTTGTGAATAAACAAGGTCAAGATATTGAGCACGACTGATAGCCTATTCTTTAGTGAAAACTCCACCCATGGAAATATCATGAGAGATCTCATTCACGAATGATTTTGTGAACCACTATGCCAATAACTTATTGGGAAGATCGATTTTGATCAAATGTTGTTTTCGTCTCCACTCATGAATGTGATCAGAGATGTGAGTGGCCTTAGTTTGTTTGAAGAAACTTAGGATCTTGGTTCCTATTTCATAACGGATCAATAATTGGTAGTGTGTAAGTAAATCCATGGCTACGATATTAAAATCAGTAAAGAAACCTCGTGGTAGTTCTATATACCACTTTGCAGCCGAACCCGTGAGAGTTCATTGGAAGAGTCGTAACCGAATGGAATCATCCATCAAAGAGTTGGATGAACACCAAAGGTGGAAAGTCATGACATGGTTGTTCGGATCCTATCCCGATTTACCGTCAAATTTTGGGATGTCAGATGGTAATTTGGCTAGTATAGCGGGCCAATGGGGCGAATGTAAGATAGGATCATTCAAGATTCTAGACAAAACAGGTAGATCCAAAGTGACTAGAAAGGGTAATTGTCTATTCACAGGAGGATACCGGTGACTTTGGGGAGGGAGTCTCGTCAATATACCAGTAGCACCATAAGCAGTCTGTATGTGAGGTGAAGGTCCTAATAGATTCAGACGTGTGTGCAGAGGCATGTAATCCATAGGGTTGTACTGATTGGAGATGTTCCCTTGGGGAGGGACACTACATTGAACGTTCAAACCCCAAATGGGATTGGAAGAAGTGAGGTATGACTAGCCCGAACTAGGGGGTATAAAAAAGCTAACCTGAGATTGTTTCCCCCTAGATTATTATGGATTTCCTTGAATGAGAATATTCCAATACTGGGCTAGTGATCCAGGGATGTTTTGTCCATATTGTGGATTATATCCTCCGAGTGGGGGTTATCCTCCAGGTGAGGATGATGCCCCAATTTGGGACTGACTTCCAAATTGAGTTTTCCCCCCTAGGTTATACTTTCCCCCAATAGGAATCTGATAACCAGAAGTGAATAATGGAGTAGAAATTCCTCTGAATCCTCCTACAAAAGGTGGATAAGACCCTCCGGATAGGAACTACGATGGTGTCAGAATAGAACCAGAAGCAGCATTATACCCAAGAGGAGTAAATACTCCAGAAGCTCCAGATGGAACTTAGGTAGGAATGGGGATATGCGCATTCAAAGCATTATACCCAAGAGGGAGTGATGGGATTTGTCTAGACGAATGCGGTGTACCAATAGG
Source organism: Picea sitchensis (assembly GCA_010110895.2). Taxonomy (NCBI): domain Eukaryota; kingdom Viridiplantae; phylum Streptophyta; class Pinopsida; order Pinales; family Pinaceae; genus Picea; species Picea sitchensis. The sequence goes on from SNQJ01S0000562.1 coordinate 267,957, forward strand.
AGGTTGGCTAGCCACCGTGTTCCCGGTGGGGATAATCGTAGTGTCTGGGACCATTGTAGAGTGGGCCTGCTGAAGAGGGATAGTTGAGCTAGGACCAACTTCTGAACCAATGAATAAATAGCAAGTTGTACTGTTAAAGTGATCTAAAGGTATATTAAATGTAGTATATGTTTTAGGTGGTTCAGAAATGACAGGTATGTTAGATTATGCCTCTGAGCCGGGAGGGTTCCGTCTAGAAGTCGGAGTCCAAGATATGTTAGTGGTCCAAAAAGGATCTTTGTTTTCAAGGCCAACAAGGATTCCAGTTGGTATTCTAGAAGTGTCAACAACAAGTTCTCTAGATGAATTTAGTAATAGAATACGTTTCTCATATCCAGGAGGTAAGTAGAAAGCGTCGAAAGAATCGAAAATGATTCCAAAACTTTCTAAAGAGTCAATTCTCTCTACTTATGAAGGTATGTGGTCTTGGATATCACTCTTCTAAGGAGATTGCTATGGTGGATTAGGGAGAAAGGGTTGGGAAACTTCCAGATCTTCCATAGGTAGTCCTTGCATCCTACGTGAATGACATGGAGGGTCAATGTTGGTCGAATAAAAAAAATTATGGAAAAAATCTATGGCCAACTATGTAAACAAACAACACCAAGCAAACAAAACCTTCTGGTTCTGAAGTCACTTGTTGGTGATGAAATCCAACGTCACGAAATCGAGACAAGAAGGGGCTGGGCTAGGGTGGAAAATTTATGTTGACAGCCTGCTTAACGGACTTACACCCTGGTGCAAGCTCCCACACATAATCATGGGTATACCCTCCAAGGATCCCGAGTGAGTATGGCCAATGTCAATTCCAGGTACTGTGAAGACTTTCCCCTCCACAGTCACCTCGTGTAAGACCCTAAGAAGATAGGCAACTAAGGCTACCAAAAACAACAATGATGCCTCGAGAGACAGTTGACAGTCTGATCCACGCACAAGGGAAGGGTATCTATCCCGAAATCAACTTGAGAGGCTTCCACTCATCATTGTGGGTATACCTTCAAGAAACCCCCATAATACACACAATCTCTACACCGAGATCAACAAAGAAGGGTGAGTAACTCTGTTGATCTCAATGCGACCTCAGGTTTGACCCTTGTGTGAGAAGGGCTTCCCAGGAAAAAATGTTGCAAATGTAATTTTACACTCCCTATCACAAGATGCTATTATGTGTTTTTTTCTTTGGAGAGTGTGTCTCACTGCCTATTCCAAAGCTCTAGCCTATCTAATGTTGGTGTAAAAGAGGCCTAGAAAAATTACTAGTTAAGTTTTAGATTTTTGCAATATTTTTAAAGGCTGGCGTTACTCAAGAGGGAGACGGGAATGAAACCAATGTTGTGTAAGACCTTGACCCAATAATATGCAAATAGAAATGAATGATGAAAATTTTCGTTCAATGAATTCTATCTACAACAGGGAGAAGGTGTTTCTGGAATAATGTAAACTACGAAATATTCTTCCTTTTTCTTTAAATGAACACAATTTCAAACAACCAATAAACAATGAAGTTTTTCAATGTTCTCTTCTCTTAAATGAAATAAATTTTCTTATGTATGATTATTCAAAAGAATGGATAACTTCATATTATTCCTTTCTAAAACCAGACCAAGGGCATGACAAATAAAAGACAAGAAATCCAAGAAAATCTATACCTTCAACAAGCACCCAAATCGAACTTTCAATGAAGACAAAAACCAAAAAATGACAAGAAAGTATTCCCTCAAATTCAAATGAAGAAACAACCTCTCAATCATCAAGCAATCCAGAATACGTAATCAATCCAAAACTTCAAATCCAATCCAAGATTGTTAATCGAACAAGCACTCAGATACAAGCTCAAAGATTATACCCTTGTTGTTAAAAATAAAAAATGAAAAATGGAAAATGACTAAGAGAGGTGTTCGATCTCTGAAAACCAATCAAAAGTGTGTTAAGCATGATAAAACAGTCAAACATTGGCTAAAAAATCCCCCCCCCCAGCTGACTAAAGCAAAAACTGGGCATCAACAGAGGCCAAAACCCCACTCAAAAATTTCACAGACATCGTCGCATGTGTTGGGCTCTAAAGATGTCCTAAAATATAACCTCTATGCATCATCCAAAGGTAGGAGTTGGCACAAGCATTTTACTTGTTTCCTACGTAGGTTCTTACCTTCTATTTTCAATACCCGTCCTCCAAAGATGCAACCCCTACAAAGGGACATCAATTGTAACAAAAAGAACGACAATTGTTCCGTTCAAATGAACAACACTACTTAAAAAATGAACAACAATCGTGACAAGGGAATGGCAGTCATTATATTGGGCTAAACTAATGTTGTATTAATTGAGTTGTAGTACTTTCTCAACTATTTAATTTGTCAACTCAGGGTTCGTAAACTGATGAAGCACATGCAAAGTATATCCAAGATGTAAGCGGGACTAATATAATCTAATGTTTAAGCTACAACTAAAATTGAATCATTAATCTAACACAGGACTTAAATTGAATCATTAATCTAATGCATGAAATTGAAACACACGACTTGGAATTGAATTAATCTAGTTTTGTAAATGAAATTACTCTAAGAATGAGAAATTGCATAAATGGAATTAATCTAGAAATGGAGAACTACATGAAGGAAAATCAAATACAACATGTGAAGAGTTGAATGACACAACAAAATATGTGAGCTCATTCCAATGAAGCAATCTTACATTATAATAATCAAATCAAACTTCATAACAAAATAATGAAAGAATGAAAATCAAATCCATGAATCAAAGATAAGAATCCCTTTCTCTTTCGAATCCTAAGGACTACTACTAAATGACTACAAAATAAATCTAATTAATTGAATCCTCATTAAGAGAGAGCACTCTCTTTTATACATGAGAGACTTTAAGATAATATAACCATCTCATTATTACAGATCCACTTTTCTTTCAACCTATTTCCCATTATTACAAAATATAATCCCTTCAAATCCTCACGCATATCTCTCATATATCTTGGATAAGATATTCCAACCAAATCTCCATGATCTTCTCCTTGGAATGGGATTGAATTATCTCCTCAAATCTTGAAATGGTGGAGGAAGTATTCGAGAATTCCGTTTGAATTAATCCTTCACATATTCCTACACATTACAAAGCTCACACATTTTTGAGATATATCTGAAAACATGTCAATTTTCTAACATTTAATCACAAATTCCATTTTAATACTAAAATGAACAAAGTGGAGAACAATAAGGTGAAACCCAAGTATATTTATGGAAATGATATCGTGAAAGGTTAATGGGGCGATGAAATGTGGATAATGATGAAGGGAAAGGTGGATGAAAATAGGACATTTCTGAGCCCCAACATACCCCCCAACTGAACTTGTTGCATGTCCTCATGCAACCATGCTTGGATATTCTCAAGAAATTTTGGCATCTGAATGTTGGCTTTGAGTGATGATAATGAATTTTTCCAGGATGGGATTTACATGAGTAACAACTGACATTTTATTATGGTTGGTCCTTGTGTGACAACCATGAATATAAAGAATGTTGGTTCTTGTGTTAACAACATTCATTTCATTATGTGTTCTCTTGTTGTTATGATAATAATTTTCCCATATTCTTACTGGAAAATATATGCTATCAATGTGCATAAGGAAACATCATTGAGTATAAGAAAGCTCTTTTTTGTATATTTGTGAATCATGCCAACATGTATATCAGTTCTTATAAAGCAAAGCGTAATAGAGTATCATTGGAAAATAAATGTTCAAAAATGGTAAATGAGACGAAAAATGGAATGATGGTAGTGGAAAAGTGGAGTGATGATAGTGAATAAATTACCCTACCCCCCAACTTAACTTGTTGCATGTCCTCATGCAACATGGAATAAGTCATAGAAGTGAAAAGGAAAGGAAACTGAGCTAGGTAATTTTCCAAATTATTCATTGCTAGCAGTTGAGGAATTACATGATTAAAGTTTAGAAAATAACATACCTCCACTTACCCAAAATTTTGATGAACTATGCAATAGGAATATGGTTGATGCGGCTGCTAGAGCATGGAAGATGTCACTGCTATAGAATCATGTGAAAAGTGACAGTTGTTGTAGCGACAATTGTTGTCTGCTGGATCAGAGAATGTGAACTGGAGGAATCTGAACTGCTGCTGAATGAAGCATGGAAAAGAAAAAGTATGAAAGTGGAACCATGGTACTCTCATATGGCTGAAGTCATGTTGTTGTAACTACTGATAGAGTCATGAAAAGTGTATAGTCTTCACCCGTTGCTAAACCTGATGGTACAATTCTAATCACGCAAATGAATGTGTCAATATCGATCATGAAAAGAAGTCAATGGATTATCGAACAATGATAAATGTCATTAACCAATGCAAGGAAACTCATCATTGATGTCAATGAGTGCCAAGGCACCTGAGTACATATTGCGAAGTGAAAATGAATGAGTTGTTGTCGAGCCACTTCCAAGATTTGACAATCAAGGGACATTGATGTATTCCCATGATTATCAGTGAGAGAACTTGCCATTAAGGCATGCAAGCCACCATGTACTCAAAATGGACTCTAGTCTATATCCCAGATAAGGTGTTGAGGTCGATGGGGAAAGACTTGTTGAAAGGTGGGCCTTAAGGAATCCCACATCAGTCAATGCGAGTTCTGATAAAAGAAGTGATAGGACTATAAATGAAAATATATCAGTAGTAACAGTGTGTATGGCAAGGCAATGTAGTCATGGAAATGGAGCTGGACAGTTTTATTGACAAGGAAAACTGAACTGAAAAAAGATTAAGAGATGTATGTGACTCAAAAAGATAGGCGTGTGTGAAGTCATGAAGGATAATTCAATGGAAGATGGGCTTCAACACAGGGATGACCAATCTACTTTGAAGGAGAAATGGAGGAAGGCATTCATGATGCAATTGGGTTTATGAAAAGGTTTCTGTGTAACAAGAAACGTCATGATATTTATGATGAGTAACAACTCCTTCAAGAATTCAGGAAAGCATGTCTTTTTTTTTCAAAATTTTTTGTGATTTTTAATAATCACTTCAGCAACAAGATGTGATCGGCTGCGCTCATGAAAAAAAAATTAGTACAAATCCTGCATGAAAACTTGTGAGATGTTCAAAAATATAGCATGCAGAAAGAAGGACAAATGTGACAAAGTAAATAAAATGCATTTTATACCTCTTGTCGTGATCGTTGCAAGCACGTTTGTTGCATCGTTGATTGCTTGCTTAGCGTAAAATCACAAAAACATGTTTCCATTTGTTTTCAGGAATTTATAAAAACGTCCATTTGCAATGTTATTTGTTTTTGTTGTTTTAATTTTTATAATTTGTTTTTATCTTTTATATAAACATTTGTTTTGTTTGTTTTAATTTATAATTTATTTTATCTTTTATAATTTTTATATATATTTTTTATTTATTTTTATTACGCTTTAATCTAATTCTATTGGATATATATATATATATGTTATACTGGAAACAAATTAATTTTTTATTTTTTTTTTTTATAATTGTTTCTGAGTAATAAACAAAATTAATAATAAAAAATAAATAAAAAATAAAAAGAATAAAACAAAACAAACAATGCATGTTAACTTGCATATACTTGTAGCATAGGCCACCATGAATGCGTAAGTTTGGTCTTTTCTATCCATTTTCCAAAGTTCTTTGCACAACCACAGATCCAATCAGTTCTAAGACAGCGATGGAAGGATAGTTGAGGTCTCTAGAGAAAAGTAGATGGTGATAAATGCAACTAGAAAAGATGCTTCCAAGTTTCCACAAGCCTCACAACATGCTCTGGTGGTAAGAAATGGAAACCCTCTATGCCATTCACCACTTGCACCAGCTGAAAATTCTAAAACATAAACAGTCAGCGAAGGATGCTTTGTCACTCAGTAATGGCGATGTCTTTTTGAATCCCCTGCACGGTATTATCTTCTAGTTTTCTTGTTCTCACCTTTAGCTTCGTCCTCCCCTTGGAGGCATTCATGGGTGAATCGAGGTTTTGTTACTGCATCAAGGACTAGATAGGAATTGAGTATTCTTTTAGGAGTTTCTAGTCTAGTTTTACACCCGACAATACGTATACCAGGGCCACCGATATCCATACTGCGATAATCCCTCTGAATGACAATAAGCGAAGAACCCATGCCAAATACATGAAGTGTATATACGCCAAAATATCAAAGCCTGAGTGTGTGTGAGGTCACCGATGAATGAGGAGTGACTGATTTGATTCGATTGATTAGAAATGTGTTTCAGGGGTGGGGCAATCCACCAGACGGGAAAGAAACTGATAATGGTGGTCCAACTAATGCCTCTTCTCTTCCATACTCGACAATAATCAAAATTATCCCATAGACCCCGTGTTTCAATCAACCGAGCATTCATAAGTACTTCGGATCTTCCTGCCCTCATGGTGAACTCGTAACCCATTCCAAACGCAATCCTAGCATTTAGATAGAAATACACTCAAAATTTATTGTTAGCATATCGTTTTTTATTATGGGGAGTGTAGAAAACCTGATATAACATGAAGGTCGACAGTATGGAGATAATAGCGCCAAAAACAATATTCATTGATTACAAACAACAAAGACTACAGATAATTTTGCAAATCCCAACCATTGTAATTATCTAAATATGTTGTCTTGGAACTATATATGTGGGTCGCTTCGATATAAACAAAATTTAATCTTGCAACCTCCGACAGAAATATCTCTTTATTCTGTTTGAATGTACGAGTGGATCTCATCTAGAAAAAATTGCATTAAATAATGTTCATGCATTGTTGGAGCTGATAATCAATAAGTAACCACCTTCATTCTACTCTACTGCTTTCCGTTTGACATTTTCTATCTGTAGAAAAAAGTAAAAAAACAAATACACTCATAATGAAGACCAGTAGTAGATCCAACTGACTAAGTTCCAGTTCCATCCGAAAAATCTCTAACAAATCCCGTGAGTGAGGCATCAATATTTGGGCATTCACTTACACAAAAAACACTTAGTTGATCCCTTAGGTGACTCCCTTAAACTAAACCTAGAAGCTTGGGGAAGAGGCAGGATTACGTTGAGCAAATCGAGCCACCTCGAGAGCCCTGCATAAGTGAGAACTATTAGCTCTTTATTTTGCTAGATATTTCTCGTGATGTTGTAGCCTGAGTAGTGAGAGCATAGATAGAAACACTGATAAGTTCCATGTAAGTTTTGTATGCACATGAAGTGACACAACAAAGAAGTACCCTGTTGTTACACCCGTCCAAATAACTGAACAAAGAAAGTGGTGTGCATCGTGTGCTGCTTGATGAAGAGATTAGAACCTGAGACCTGCCTTCGTCCTGTGTATTTAAAATTTAAGATATATTTTTTGTTTGCAGGGTTATTTCCAAGCATCTACAGGATAAGAAAGGAAGGAAAAATCATGGAGACGGAAAAAAACACAATAAGAGTGCATTTTTAACACCATTTTAGCTTGGAGTTTTAATTACAAACCTTATCCATTATTATTATTATTATTATTATTATTATTATTATTATTATATACACTTACTGTTTTATTGCTTTGATTCACAGATGGAGGATGCACAAAGTTTATTTATGTATTTATTTTTATCTATTATGATTTCAAGGTAAAGAATAAAATAAAAAATAAATTATTTTGCAAGCGTTTTTTTTTTTTTAAGATTTATGAGCAAATGGAAGACGAAAAAAAATAGATTATTCAAAAAATTTCATTTCGTCAATTATTTGATATTCCTAAAATCAACCAATCAATCATCCTACATTCTGATCCTCACAATCAAACGAAGGGTGGAGGAGAGCATACTTATTCTAGCAAATAAAAAACTTGAAAAGAAAACCCTACCTACACTACGCTAATTAGAAATGAGAAATTAGTTACGTATAATCAAATAGCCAATTTATCCATGCAAGCAACAGTAATGAATATATGTTATCTTTCAATTTCTTAATTGACAGTCGGGAATATGTATGAATGTGTGAAATTAGCAGTTGAAACTATAAATTAAAAAAAGAAAAAGAAAAACTAAATGAATCTAACCTAGTACTTTCTTGAAACCAGCATTCGATCATGCTTTCGTAGGCATAATTTGTCTTACTCAGATCATGCTACAACTCCTCGTTTTCCTCCTCGACCTCTTTCATGCCTAATGGTTCTTCATTAAATATGCAAGGTTCTTCATATGTTGATTCCTCTCTCTCCTTAGGAGGAGTGAATAAGCTTTCGGCTATTGTCAAGATCTCCTCTTCTAGAGAAGAGGAGACCCCGGCTTTTTCTAGGATCTGAGTGAGTTGTTCCAAGATTAAATTCTTTGTTAAACCATGTTAAAAAAAGGAATCTTACAACACCCAAATCAAAATGAAAAGCTTAAAAAACAATATTGCTAAAACATAAAAAAAATTACTCTTCACAGTTGTGGAAATTAAACGCTCTTGATAGTTAGTAGGGTCAGTGAGGAATCTACATTGAAGCAACTCTATGACCCTTATAACCAACACATGTAGATCACACTTGCATAAATTGAAACTACTCTTGTGAAAATTGAAACTACTTTTACCTACTTGGTAGGGAGAACATGAGGATTCTCCTCTCACGAGCTTCTATGTCCCCTTACCAACATGTCTAGATTACACTTGCCGAAATTAAACACTCTTTCATAAATTGAAATTTACAGAAATTGAAATTAATTCTACCTAGTTGGTAGGGAGAACATGAGGAGTCTCCTCTCACGAGCTTCTATGTCCCCTTACCAACACGTCTAGATCACACTTGTAGAAATTAAACACTCTTGCATAAATTGAAATTTGCGGAAATTGAAATTACTTCTACCTAGTTGGTAGGGAGAACATGAGGAGTCTCCTCTCACGAGATTCTATGACCCCTTACCAACACATCTATATCACACTTTCATGAATTGAAATGAAAAATAAACTAATACCTCAATCCATCGTGCTTCATCGACAATGGCGCCAAAATTTTGGGCTCTAAAGATGTCCTAAAATATAACCTCTATGCATCATCCAAAGGTAGGTGTTGGCACAAGAGTTTTACTTGTCACATACGTAGGTTCTTACCTTCTATTTTCAATACCCGTCCTCCAGAGATGCAACCCCTGCAAAGGGACAACAATCGTAACAAAAGGAACGACAATTGTTCCGTTCAAATGAACAACACTACTTACAAAAGGAACAACAATTGTCACAAGGGAACGATAGTCATTATATTGGGCCGGACTAATGTTGTATTAATTGAGTTGTATTACTTGCCCAACTATTTAATTTTTCAACTTGGGGTTTGTAAACTGACGAAGCACATGCAAAGTATATGCAAGATTGAAGTGGGACTAATCTAATCTAATGTTTAAGATACGACTGAAATTGAATCATTATTCTAACACATGACTGAAATTGAATCATTAATCTAATGCAGGAAATTGAAACACACGACTTGCAATTGAATTAATCTAGTTGTGTAAATGAAATTACTCTAAGAATGGGAAATTGCGTAAATGGAATTAATCTAGAAATAGAGAACTACATGAAGGAAAATAAAATACAACATGTGAAGAGTTGAATGACACAACAACATATGTGAGCTCACGCCAATGAAGAAATCTTACATTATAATAATCAAATCAATCTTCATAAAAAAATAATGAAAGAATGAAAACCAAATCCATGAATCAAAGATAAGAATCCCTTTCTCTTTAGAATCCTAAGGATTACTACTAAATGACTACAAAATAACTCTAATTAATTGAATCCTCATGAAGAGACAACGCCCTCTTTTATACATGAGAGCCTTGAATATATGATAACCATCTCATTATTATAGATCCACTTTTCTCTCAACCTATTTCCCATTATTACAAAATATAATTCCTTCAAATCCTCACACATATCTCTCATATATCTTGGATAAGATATTCCAACCAAATCTCCATGATCTTCTCCTTGGAATGGGCTTGAATTATCTCCTCAAAACTTGAAATGGTGGAGGAAGTATTAGAGAAGTCCTTTTGAATTAATCCTTCACATATTCCTACACATTACAAAGCTCACACATTTTTGAGATATGTATGAAAACATGTCAATTTTCTAACATTTAATCACAAATTCCCTTTTAATACTAAAATGAATAAAGTGGAGAACAATAAGGTGAAACCCAAGTATATTTATGGAAATGATATCGTGAAAGGTTAATGGGGCGATGAAATCTGGATAATGATGAAGGGAAAGGTGGATCAAAATAGGAAATTTCTTAGCCCCAACAACAGACTAGCATCACATTACAGTGCGGAAATCTAGAGTTTCCGTAGGCCAGAAATAGACACAGTGCAAAAAGTACGCACTGAAGAAAATAGATAGGGTGCGGAAATCGAAGATTTCCATAGTCTAGGTATAGGGTGTAGTGCGAACACATCTAAAAATAAAGGAAATTTGAGAAAATGGTAAGAAATCTCTGTGAAATTTCAAACTCTAAGAGTCTGAATGGATCTCCCATAGACTCAGAGACTGAATTCAGATAAAAAAGAGTAGGTAAAAAAAATGTCCAAAAAAAAAACCACAATCAAGTCGTATCCACAACGGAGTTGCCAATTTTGTTATAGGATAAATCGGTAAATGCGGACATAAACTAATCTCCCTAGATCCATCTGGATATAGAAAAAACAGGACAAGACATGACGCTTCCCCTAAGTTATAATCATTGATCTAAGTGTCAAAGAAGGAATTGATGACTTACCTTTGAGATTGCTTCCTTATATATTTGTTGTTCTGCTTCTCTCTGGTGATCTTGTGAAACTAGATCTGCAATGACACAAAACAACCAAAGTGAAAGCAACTATGATAGATTCAATGAAAACGTAGACATGTGATCAAGGATTCATGTAATAAAATGAGAATAATTTTATGGGAAAAAAACATGCCACTGTATTATAATGAATAAAAGTGGAATATACAACTGAAATGTCTTGATGTCGCAAGTTCCCTTTTAGTGGTCCTTCATTCCAACACACACATATATTCATTCTGGATTTTTCACAAAGGTGATCTTCAAAATATTGATGGATGAATGCAGACCTCAAACATCAACTGAAATAATATTATTCACACAATATCCATCCTATTCTTCCAACAATCCTTTGCTCAACTTTTCTTAACTGTGCTTAACCTTTTCCATGAGAATCCCATTATTATATAGGAGAAGATGAATTCGTTAAATGGATGAGGATGATCCCACCAAATCAAATAAGTCAGTAGGATAATAACCATATGGATGCCACCTCACATTCAATAAGATTCTCCTTCTAGAAACTTCTTGAACCTCTTTCCTCTTTTGGATTTCAAACACTGCCGCACCCTGCCTATATAGCATCTTGTAAAACTCCCACAGGCCAACTATAGATAAGCCTATGGAAATCTTTGATTTTCGTACTATAAACTATGGGTAGCCTGCGACGTCCTTCTAAAAAGTAGTCTTGCAGAGGAGGAAAGAAATCACTTTTCTCAGGAAAAAGATGATTTTGAGGGCCTGATTACATGCTTGTCAAGTCATCATCAGAGTGACCAAAATAATGTGTAACCGGAGGACACTAGAGAAAACATAATTATTGAGGATTCTGTAAAGCTCTGTCAGGAGGGCATCGAGCGAGTGCAAGGAGTGCACTAAGGAACTTTGTTTCAAGTTCAGTGAGAAGAAAATTATCTAGGAGAAGACACTCACAGAGTGTTGAACACTCTATAGGCTCAGCAAAGTGTGCTTGAGAAAAAGTTGCCAAGAGGGCACTTATATCCCTTTGAGGAACGGAAGGGATAGAGACCTTTGAGGCTCGAGCGGTTGAAGCTCAAGGAGGAAAGTAGAGTTTCTGAAAATTATGGAGGAAGACCTGTGCAAGGAGTGCACCAGGCCAACACTCGGACGAAGTGTTGAAAGACATCCAGTTAAAATCCATTCAAAGAGCAAGGAGTGCGCACAGAGAGAACTTGTTTCAAGTTTGTAAGCTTAAAAGGTCGAGTGTAGAGTGTTCTAGGAGGGCCACGAGAAGTCTTATAAGGAAGCAGAGGGTTGAATCCCTTAGATACTGAGGAATTTGAAAGCTCAGAAGAGATATCATGAAGAGTGTGCAAGAGAAGATTTATTCCAATTCCCAAAGCTCAGGAGAGACAACATCTTCAAAATACAGACAAGAACCAAGTAGTTGGGCTCATAGAGGAACAAAAGGTTGAGGCCTTTGAAACGTTAGAAATATTCCAAGTCAGGGAGAAATTGAAAGCTTAGAAGGAGGAGCATCAACAACCATTAGATCAAGCTATAGAGGAAAATATCTAGACCGTTGAATCTCACGTCCAGACATCCAGAAGAGCACGTAGGAGGAAACATATCTCAGCTGTCAAATCTGAGCACGTGGACCAACAGTCATTAGATCCAGAGGAATGGGCACGAGGTTTACACCCTTTGAAGGTGCACGGGAGAGCGAAATTTGCGAAGTCCCAAGTTCCTAATTCATCGGGACCGTCCATCGGAAGGGACACTCCCAAGTTCTAAAATGATCGGGATCATCCATCAGAAGGGATACATGGTGAGGGATTAGTATTTTGTTGACTCGTAGAAGGGAAAGGTCAAAGGGGAGAATTGTAAGAACTCATGAGGCCCGAGTTTGTGATTTGATGGTGGTCGTCAGATCCAGAGGAGCGCGAGCTATTGATTTGGGGCTTCAAAATATCAAAACTTCGAGTATTGGAAGGACGAGGAAGCAATCTTTCAGGAGACATGAAGTGCGAAATCCCAAAGCGCTCAGAAGGTTGGCCCTAGGTCATAGTGAGGGGTCACATTGGTGAAGGAGAATAGAGGGACTAGCACACACTAGGATCTTGTCAGGATTTCTGAGGTTGGGAGAATCAAGGTGACTCACTTGCAAGGACCCGACACACGAAGTCGCGATGCACCTTTTGATTAGGCAAGTGGTCACATCCGTGGTCACGTAAAGGAAAGGGCTTAGAAGAGAAGAGCTAGCGCCCGTTTGGCATTGAGGTTTGAATAATGCTTAGGAGAAGGCCTACGGGTCTCGTACGACCTGCACCATGGGGAAAAGGGCCTATGCAAATGGTTTTGGGGTCTAGCAAATACCCAAAGAGTCGATCCGACTCATTTTCTTGATTGATCCTAGACCAGGAGGTCATGCAACCCTTAGGAGAGAAAGGCTCTGCATCAAGTGGTATCAGACCGTAGAATTGATTTATGTAGGCAAAGAAGGTAATCTGATGACATCAAGAAGTATCAGAAGGCTTAAATTTGTTTGCAGATAGTAGAAAAAGGAGAGACGGTGAAAGGAGATGACCTGATAACTTCAGGTGGTATCACAAAAAAAAATTATCCTATAGTCAGCAAGTGAAGGAAGCAGGTTATTGATTCTTTGTGAGGATGTTTTTGCATGAGTGCAGCAACAAACATTTAAATATCCAGGTAAGTTGTAAGAGAAGATGGAGATGCTCTTGGGTGTAGAGTAATCCATAGGCTTTCCAAGAGGGAAGGTAGAAGAAGGAAATGGGTACTGAAGGCCATGAGCGTGGTTGAAGAGAAGGTCATAAGAAGAAATGAAATCCAGAGATGGATATGGAACTCGTTGAAATAAGAGTGAGGATGGAGCAGCTGACATTAAAAATGTAGTAGGATGCTAAAGTGCATTGGGTGTATGAGTGGCCCATGAAGAAGAAGGTGAAGTGGCCAATCAAGAGATTTTAAGAAAGAGGAGAACAACAATTGTTAAAGAGGTGGATGAGGTATTTTGAAAGCCTCAGATATGAAGAGGAAGTGGTTCACATCTGTGAGCCAGAAGCTAGAAGGAATCTCAGTGATGAGGAGGAGATGAGATCAAATAAATATTTCATAAAGTGTTAGTAGAGAAGAGATGAATTTTCAAATTTCCAGGTGGGAAATGAAATGAGATCATTGGAGGATATCATATACTATCAGGAGGACGACAACAAAAATTCATATTTCCAGGTGGGAAATGATATGAGATTAGAAGAGGATCTCAAAACATGTTGGGTGGGCAGAAGTGGAATTTCAAGCTGCCAGGTGGGCAATCGAAAGATATCAGTGGAAGGTCTCGTATACTGCCAGAGGAGCAATGTTGAAAGTTCAAATTTCCATAAGGGAAATGATATGGGATCGGTTGATCTCATAGACTTTCAGGTGGGCAGAAGAGAAGTCCCAAATTGCCAGGTGGGAAAGGGGAAAGAGATGAGATTGTCTGAGAGTCTCATGGACTCTATTGAGAGTTCATGTCAACAAGGAGTGTTGATAGGTGAAGGTTCATGTGGATTTTCAGACCATGTGAATGAAAATGATGAGAAGTTCAATACTCTCACCATCCAAGAGGAGGATCAGAGGAGCATTCTGATTATTGGGGGAATTTGTTTATTCCTACCATATAGCCCAGTTGAGGCCAGAGCATGTGTTGTAGATGCAGCAAAAAGAGAAGGATTACTAGTGGTGACTATCATGATGAAGAAGTAGATAACAGAAGCTTCCCAAGGAGAAGAGGAAGAAATGGATAAGACACCGATGTCTACCCCAGCAGAAGGAGAAGAGAATTCATAAGAATGGCTCAAAAGTTTTAGCCAGGAAGCTGAACTAGAGATGACTACAACACTATAGTCTGCAACAGAAAAAGAAACAAATAACAAAGACATTGTTGATCTATATGAAAAATTGGAAGTCCTATAGAGGAGGGTAATGGTGAAAATATTTCACATCCATCAAATCATATTGGAGACAGATGGAGGAGCATACTAGCCAGAGGATAAGCTAGAAGAAGTTGGACTTGAACCAACGCAAGAGGAGTTGATAGAAGAAGCCAACATGTCAATGGAGGAGACTAAGTAGAAGGTCAGTCAAGAGGAGACTGCAGTGTTAGAATATAATGGATGTGCTCATTTTACCATTGACAATATCACTATTGTCACCCAACCATAGGCTGAAGCCACCCTATGAGCACCTTAACCTTGACAAAGAATCACTCCGGAAAAAAAAACCTAAGATAGATATCCAAACAAAGGGTAGCACTCCTTTCCCCAAGGATAGCACACAAACAAGATCTGATCAGATAGTCCAAACCCTAACCAAGAGATAATACAATCCAAACGTGATCTTCTAGTTACAACAAATGCAATGGAAGCTCTTCTCCAAACATGCAGACAAAACTGGGCACTGCAGTGCGCACAAGTGTTGCTCTGTAATTCTGAGACTGCTTGCCAAAATGAAGACTAACCTCCTGTATTTATAGTAATTTTGGCTAACTTCCTGGGTCGATTTCTCATTCTAGGTATCTTTTTGTTTAGTATATATTATTTCTTCTAGCCGACTTCTTCTCTTGGAGGCTAATAACCTAATACAAGTTATCTTCTTGAGACGACATGTCTTCTAGGTTTATTAGCCAACTCATTAGGGTTTCTTCTTTCTTCCCGGAGTATTATATTATCATCAGATTTACATGTGGAGGTAAATACCTCCAACATCCACCATAATATAAACACTCCCTCCTAGCTAGGGAGGTATTACAGGTAATGGTCTTAAGCACAAAACATAGCATTCACCCAGTAGCATCAACATAGTTGTATAGACTATCTCATGACTAGATCATGAGCACCATCATCACCATCAGTGTCATCAATTGCATCATCTCTCAAAACCATACTCTATCTGAGTAATCAAACATGATGCTCACTCCACAGAGTGACACAAAAACCACTCTTCTAATCTAGAAGAATAAATGTTATGAACCATTTTATGTCTGGGAAATCTATGTTCATTGATCATTCATCTCACTGATAATTATTTTCAACACTGCTAATAGTGTTCAAGGCAATCAGAACAATATCATTCAATAGAACACAACTGTGTCTATCCATAGTAGTACACAACTACAATCCAATGGTATACTACCACACCAAGTACCACACAGATACTTGATCAAATAGTGGAACACATCCACCATAGTAGTATACATCTACTGTCTAGAAACATACAGTCTTCATAACAATCATCTGATATCAACCTGCAAAGAAACAATGTTATGATGTAAAATGAATCATCTGGGCCATTCTTCCACTCACATTTGTGAGATCTGGGAAGAGTATCTTCCCTCAAAAAGGTAATACATCAATGATGAGCTATCTCAACTATTCTTCTCAAGCAAGGAATAATAATTGTCCTGATTTCTGAGCCTGGACCATTCCCCACCCTGGGCCATTCCTCCAACACTAAACAAAGTGTAACCTAGAGAGAATGAGTCTTCCCTAAGGAATGTTTGTCCCTGATTGTTGAACCTAGACCATTCTTCCGGCACTAAAAAAAGTGCAGTATGGAGAGAATGAATCTTCCCTAAGGAATGATTGTCTGTACCATTTCCCATGTTAATCACAAGAGGAAATGACTATCCAGCACCAACCTCCAAAATAGACCATTCCTCATGTTAACCACAATGCGAAATTGATGTCCGGTGAGGTGGGCCAGTCTTCTTGAGTAACCCTCAAGAAGAGAGACTTCCCTTGACCACTCCCCATGTTAACCACAATGGGAAGTCGTTGTCTATGGTACATAAAAAATTTGGACCATTTTCCGAACTGAAAAATGTTTGTCCGTCAGAAATCTCAATCCACTAGAAAGTATCTTCTCATCTTGGACCATTTTTCAAACTGAAAAATGTATGTCCATCAATCAATAATACATCAGTGCTCCCTCCCAACCTAGGATTCATCTCTTCCTTTTTCAATAAGGAAGTTGTCTCCACAAGCTCCAACTTGAGTACGCAAACTCTTTCATCTTGGAAAGAAGCTTTACCAAAAATGTCTGCTTATCTTCTCATCTGTGGAGATATGTATTAGAGAACCACTTTCTCCTTTCTGGACTTCATCACAGATAATGTAATGCTTGATTTCAAATGTACTTCGGTCTGGAACACTGGTTTTCTCTTAAGGCTTCATGTAGCTCTGATTAATAAAGTATATCATTGTTGGAAAAATGGAACATATCCATGTGGCACTTCTTTTGTCATCATGAGATCTGATCTTCTGAGTAATAATCTTGATACAATATATTTTTTATAGAAAATATTCACCACGCTTCTGCTATGCACTGGAGGTTCTCCACCAAGTTATCTTCTTCCATATACATACAAGGGTCTCTTTCTGGTATGCTTCAAAGTCTTGAGGTTGATCTTCATACGCTCTTTGTTCAATTTCTTTGGAGATCAGTCTTTGCATTCATCTGATGTAGAATTCCAACCCATGGATATTGTGGATGATATAAATACTCATGTAGA
This sequence comes from Picea sitchensis, assembly GCA_010110895.2. Lineage (NCBI taxonomy): Eukaryota > Viridiplantae > Streptophyta > Pinopsida > Pinales > Pinaceae > Picea > Picea sitchensis. The sequence goes on from SNQJ01S0000562.1 coordinate 285,361, forward strand.
GGTACGTCTGGTTTATTGGAACAAGTAATCATCATAGTCTTCTCCCTCCATCTGGGAGAACCTCTAGTTTTGGATCTTGAAATGCTTGAATATATATAGACTATTCTTCATCACAACTTTCAGTTCCTCTGCTTGATTGCTTTTATTGATTTCATATCAGGTTGTTGATATTGTGATTCTTAATACAATGACTGGTTATTCTACCTTCTCTTTCTTTCCTGGAATCTTCATGTTCTTCATGATGTTTTTCTTTAGCTCTTGGGTCCATGGAGTTTCTTATAGATTGCATGATATGAAGATTCCAACTTCTTCCTTTCATCATAGGATCATGGATGTGGATGAACAACCAGGGATACTTTAAGGCTTCTCTTCGAATAAGTCTTCTTCTATGTTCAAACTGAACACGTATTGCTTTTCATGTTTGCTACCATGGATATATACTTCATCATATTCAATGGATCATAGGATTATATCCCTCCTAATCCTTGCTTCATGTATGAATGCATGCTCTTCTTTTTGGTGATATATAATCAACTCCCTCCATCTAGGAGAGTCTGTGCTTCCGTGTGCATCTGTATTCCCTTCTGCAAAGTGTTATAAGTATTTCTCAAATTTCCTCTTGATTTCTGACTTATTTTTGTCTTTACTTCTTCTAAGTCTCTTTAGGATTGATTCTGATTTCGGCTTATCTTGTAATAGCTTCCACATGATTTGTTTGATGTATTTCATCCTTTCATGTGTATTATATAACTTGTATAATGATATCAATCCTTGTCTTGTTGTTCTTCCATACGTGTAGTTCTTCTTGGAACACATTATCCTCCAAGAGATAGATATACAAGATATGTATAGATACAATGCAAACAAGGTATGTACAAGAACTAAGAAGAGTATTGTTACCTTCAGAAGAAGAAGTCTCTTTCATCCTGCTTAGTCTTATTTGTAGGTTCCTTTTCTTCGACAACTGATGCTTCATGTTTCTCCTTCCTTTTCTTTAGCTCAGGACAGTGATTCTTGTAGTGACCATACTTTCGATAGTTGAAGCATTATATTTCTGAAATATCTTTATCTTGCTTTGGCTTCCTCCTTGAACCAATATTCCTTTTGTTCCTGAAATTCTTGAATCTTGTTGTGAAGGCTTGATCATCATACTTCTTTTGGGGTTTCTCTTTTTCATTGATCCTGGATTCTTCTTGAGCACAATAATTCCAAATTTCTTCAAATGTAGGATACTCCTTCCTTGTGTTCATGCTTGCGGAAAATGCATCCCATGTCTTGGGAAGACCATTGAGTACTATGTTTACCAATTCCTTTTCTGAAATGATCTCTTCAATAGCTTGTAGTTGATCTCTTAACTGGGAGATCCTCACAAATTATGATGTTATGCTATCATCATCATTCATCTTCATATCATAGAGCTCATTCTTTAGACTCATTATTTGTCCAATGTTTCTGACTGAGAAGAGGTTTGTTAGGGAATCGTACATCTTCTTCGATGAGTCAAGATGGGAGATGTAGGGTATCAAGTGGTATTTTATAGAGTCCACTATGATACTCATGGAATTGATGCCACTGCCTTTGAACTTCTCCATAGATGCAACGTTCTGCAGTTCCTTCTCTTTTCCTTCTTCAAACTCTTGTTTCACGATATCCAACATTTTATTCTTAGCAAGGATGAGGTCAATCCTTGTCTTCCATTCTCTGAAGTTAGAATATCCATCTAACCTATTTTATGACTTCATAGGGTAAGTCATGGTTGCTTTGACTTGGTCAACCCTAGATTTGACCAAAAAATAAAACTTGACGTCTTGGCTTGCTGAGTGTATCAGGAGATGAATTAGGCTAGGGAGAACTGATCTATCTAGAAATTAGGTCAATCCCTTCACTTAAGGTGCCTCAATCAGAGGATTATTTTTTCTGCAACTGCACCTGCTAGTAACCCTAGTGACAGTTCTTTGGTGACTGCTCCTGCTAGAAACCCTAGCGACAATTCTTCGACGAGCTTAATATCCTTATGGCTATGTTTCCTTCTAGTGGTTAGACTGAATGAAGAAGGTGTGGGCCCATAACCTGTTATAATATAATAGATGTGCTCATTTTACCATTGAAAATATCACTATTGTCACCCAACCATAGGTTGAAGCCACCCTCCAAGCACCTTAACCTTTACAAAGAATCACTCCGGAAGAAAACCCTAGGCTAGATAGCCAAACAAAGGGTAGTGTTCCTCTCCCCAAGGATAGTGCACCAACAAGAGATGATCAGATAGTCCAAACCCTAACAAAGAGATAATCCAAGCCAAACGTGATCTGCTAGTTGCAGCAACTGCAATGGCAACTCTCCTCCAAACCTACACACAAGTGTTGCTCTACAATTCTGAGACGGTCTACCAGAATGAAGATTGGCCTCTTGTATTTATAGTAATTTTGGCTAACTGCCTGGGATGACTTCTCATTCTGGGTATCTGTATGTTCAGTATATATTATTTCTTATAATTGAATTCTTCTCTTGGAGGCTAATAACCTAATACAAGTTATCTTCTTGAGACGACATGTATTCTAGGGTTATTAGCCAACTCATTAGGGTTTCTTCTTTCTTCCTGGAGTATTCTATTCTCTTCAGGTTTACACGTGGAGGTAAATACCTCCCACAGCTACCATAATATCAACATGCAGAACTAAAGTTTGCAGCAGGGTGGCAAGCTAAGGCCACAAAATAAGAATAAAATGATATGGGGGATCAAGATGATCTACCCACTAATAAGGAAGAGTTGCAACCGAGAAGATTGCATAAGAAGAGCCAGCCACTGGAGAAGCTAGACAGAGTGATAAAGGAGATCAGGAAGATGATGTTGAAGTCATCACAACAAGAAGTCAACAAAGGAATGTTGAATAGAGGAGAACTTGCCATAGAAATAGGAAAGAAGGAGAAGAGGATGCAACAACAGCAGCAACAACGACATAGCTAGAGAGGAGCAAGAGGACAGCTCCAGAAAAGAGTTTGGGATCCAGGAGGATTTCAACAATGGAGAAGAGGAGCTCGTGAGTAGGAGCTCAAGTTTTTCCTAGAATTGGAGTATGATGCAAGAGAATAGCTCCACCTTAGCAAATGCGTCAGCACACCAATATGCAAATGCTCAATGGAGAAAGGGAGAGGCACCGACCCTCCCATTTTTAAATTTTGAATATAATCCTATACGGATTTTTGTGTGTTGTAAGGATGATAAATGCCAGGCCATACCTTTGTAAAGGTAGTGGATAGGGTTGCCTTAAATGGTTTCTTGTATCAGGTCCAGATCGTATTCAGGTCTGGATGAAATTTTATGGAATGTAGTCATAGAAGTATGGTGTCGTAACTAAAATAGTGATAGCACTAAGGCGATGGTGAGGATAAGCTCATGGACCCCTCGCTTTGTAATTAAGAGACTTGAGAGAGAGAGATCTCAAGTATAGAGAGAGTCTTAGGTGACTTAGGAGGTAGAATAGTTCTGAGAGAGAGCTTGAGAGAACTGGGACTCTCTTGTAGTCCAGTTTTTGTAAACATCTATATAGACACACAGAGATAATAGAAAAGAAGTTTTTCTTGCACATAGTGTGTTTCTATATTGTCATGGATGAATGTTGTGGGTGTATGATAAGTTTCATTGGCAGTAGGAAGATATATTTCTTTTATCTTCATTGATTTTTATGATATCATTTTGGATTCTTTAGGTTGTGCAAGGAGCGCACAATAGAACAATTCAATTTCTGTAGCCAGCGCAAGGAGTGTGCATATAAACTATGTGGAGTCGGAAAAAGACACACCATGAGGACACACGAGAGGAATCATAAACTCAAGGAGAAACTCAAGGCGGGGATGATTTTAAGGATGGAAATTTATTTTAAAATGAAGAAGCATTGGCAAATCTTACTAATCCTTCATGTGCCAACTATAAATGATTGGCGATATTTTTGTAAAAATATTCAAATTTCTAAGGATTTTATATAGTTTTTATAAAATTTTGGCGATTTTTAAGGTAAAATAATTTTATCCTATAGAATTTGGGCGAATCATTTTTAAAATAGCGAATCTCGTTTTTGGAAAAACCATGGAAAATT